>CM022774.1:13527332-14127332 GCA_012411365.1 Ameiurus melas
GACTGGGTCAGAGCATCTTCAAAACAGCAGGTCTTATGGGGTTTTCCCAGTATGCAGTGGTTAGTACCTACCAAAAGTGGTCCAAGGAAACACACCTTTCATAATATGAATTAACTTTATTAATACAACAAGCTATGAAATTACAATACTGAATGAGGTAACAAGTGTAATACTTAACTGTTATCATTCTTAATGGCTATGACTCAAAGGCTTAACGTATATGCTTCATTATTATTCCCTGCTGTGCTAAGGATTAGTGCATGTATTAAATGATTACGGTGAAAACATTAGTTATGTATTAATAAATAACTTTTATGTGGATCCTAAAGCAAAGTGTGATTTATCCAAGGATGTTTTTTTGACTTTGTATTTACAATTACTGCTATGGGTACCTGTTCAAGACTGTTGTATCTGAATTTCTTAATCAATATGTTGCAAGTTATTAGCTACATTAATGAAGCTTTACAATAATGAGGTTTTGAGACATCTTTTATGAAGTATCCAGCTGTGATATTACATTTGGGAAGTGTATATACTGTATCTACAGTATTATATCTGGCCATATAGTTGAATAATCCATAACTGAACTGCTGGTGGTCCATTTGCATTCAAAACTACTATGAGGCACCACTGCAATACAAGGTCACTTTAAGGACACCATATGTCAAAAAATAAAGAATGTGCATGACTTTGAACTGATGTCATAATCAATATTTATCACACATGGATGCTTAGATGGGGGCACGGTGGCTTAGTGGTTAGCACCTCCAGGGTCGGTGGTTCAAATCCCGCCTCCGCGAAGTTTTGTTTGGTTGTTCTCCCTGTGCCTCCTGGTGCTAACACGTGTTGTAGGCTGATTGGCATCTCTAAATGGTCTGTAGTTTGTGTGAATTGTGTGTTTGATTATTGCACCCCATCCAGGGTGTCCCCTGCTTTGTGCCCTCAGTTCCCAGGCTCCCCCACAACCTTGTGTAGCATAAGTGGTTCAGAAAATGGATGGGGTCAAGCTAATATTGAACATGCTAACTATTCTAACCATAAAACCTTGATCACCTCATCTCAAGCATTGCTTTATTGAAGATGCTTGTGCAGTGTTGTGCAGGCCCTTTAAATGAAGTGTTAAATTGGAAGAATCAGAATTATTGACTGAATCCCATGCTTCATCATGAAATCACTTTGAACTGCCTTTTAGTCTCCAATAAGCACAAATCACACCACTGTCTATAAAAAGTTCACTTTAAGAAAAAAACTTTCACTTGCTGAGGTGAAGATTTCATTTTATCCTTCATTAAAAATGTCACTATTATATAGATGATCTTAGACCTAGAATCACCCTCCTCATATGAAATAACCTCTGTTGTAGCACAATGTATTGTGACCCATCCAGACTTCTAGGCTCTGATGTCATCTCAGTGTCTTATTAGTGTGAAACCTTCGACTTGCACCAGATCACAAGACCATGTCTGTCTCAGAAGCAGGTTGATGGGATTTTAAATATTTAGCACCTCTCTGTGAACTCAGAGAATGTCTACCCTCGCAGGTCTGGGTAAATTAAAAAGGCAGAAGCCAGTGACAAGTTCCAGACCGGTGCTGCTTTGCTACTCATGTGTCAGAATAAAGTTTCGTGACTGACTTCCTGCCATAGATGGAGATAGTATCTGAAAGATGTTGCTGAAAAATTAAACATGCTTTGAGTGAGATTTATCAGGGACAGGGTGATCGCTATAGTTCATTTCTCATTCTACTTGCCTGCGGCTACATTTCATGATCGCCACTTAGGGAATAAAGCTATTGTTGATTGGTCCAGCTTGTAGTACTCATGTTCCTTATACGTGTCTGGTTAAGCAATGATGTAAGCATAAAATAGGAAATGACATATAGTATATGAGCAATAGAATGTAAGAGGTCAGAGGGGAAAAGGAGAGGATTATCTGGAAGAGAATGTGGGTATATTCTTTTTTTTTAATTTTAATTAAAGGTATTGCACCTCTACATTTGTAGCCTCCACAACATTACTTCCAAATGATAAAGAATAATAAGTTTAGAATGGGAAATGAGTTCTTAATTTGATTATCAGCATAATCTGTATCAGTCTCAGTAAAAGGTAAAAGTCGCCTTTTGCACCATATAAACAAGAGCCTAATTGTCATCTCGTCACTCCACTGATCATGGTTTGCAGTAACATTGGTGGGGAAATAATCGCTGATTCATTTTGTGAGTTCTGTTCTGTTGGCTAAATTTATTGTAATTAATGCATTTTTATCATTTATTTTGTCATTTAAACATTTTGCATCATGGACAATTTGATAGCTGGTATCTGATTGCAAGATATGGCTTATGTTCATTTCGCTGTGGTGCATGTTATCCGACAACTTGATCCAATAGTGACATTCACTATGTGAAGAAATCACATTTAACTATCAAGATTTTGGACATATTTAGGTAGACAGACATTATGCTGCTTAAACTGGCTTCTTACCCAACATGATCTTTGCAGAACGTCAAGGCAAGGTTAGAGTGTAGCCTAAATAGGGAGCTTCCTAGTGCCGCAACAGAAAAGCGTTCACCTTATCATCCGGAAATCACAATCATCTGGATATCATCACGGATGCCACAGCCTTCCGTGGACGGGAACCTCAGACAGCAAAACTGGCCGTGCTCTCAGGGAGGGAGTTATGTTATACTCTCTCTGTCCCCTATCAATCACAGCAACACTAGCCAATCATAGGTGTCTGTGAGCTCATGCATGCGGAAGTGGGCAGATCTCAGAGTGTTACAGCAGCAGTTTGAACAGATGTGGGCGGAAATGCCTCAGAGGAAGTACTGTATGTGATCGTCTTCGCCCTCCCTGGTTGGTCGCTGTCATTTGATGATAGGGGAGAGCTGTCTGATAGGTGGGAATTGGCCATGACTAAATTAGGGAGAAAACTGGGGTGAAAATCTAAAAAATTTAAAAAGAAAGTAGCCTAAATTGTTTTGGTATGATTCATTTCTGTTTTATTAAAGTCAAATGCCAAAGTATAGTATTGGCAGAAAAGAAAAAATTTTTCCGTAGCAACATCTGACAAATTTTCCCAAGCTACCACACACTAGTAGACAGTTGTCTTGGAGCTGTACAGAACACCTGCACAATTATACACCCCTGGAAATCAACAGCAACCTTCCACTGTGTCTTAAAGAGCTATTTATGAGCATATTTATCATTGTGCAGATTTATGAGTAAAATGTCCTTTATGTCTAGACTGTCTAGAACAAGCAGCCTGTTGGAGTCAGCTGTATGTCGAGCTGGGAGCCTGATGGTGTGTCTCACATTGAGAGTCCTTGGCACCAGTGCACCACAGATGAGCACTGATACCGTGAGATAGGATGAAGGGCCCTATTGGCAGCTTGGTCACGTCAGCAGTGAACCAGGCTAACGTGCCGTAATCACAGCCTAACAATGAATGCCACGGATGAGGGAGTGCAGGTGTCTACCTCAGATGGGATGGGCATTAGTCTTGGAGATGTATCATCCCTGATGAAGGCGCATTTAACCCCCCCACCCACTCTACTCCACCCCACCCCCGGTTGTCACTACTGTACAACACTCATGGGTACACATGTCCACTTTATCCCCATTGTTCTATGCTGTTGATAAAACAACGACATTCACTTTTTTTTCATTTAACCAAAAAGTGCAAAATGCTCAGCTGGAAAATACACAAAAATCAAATGGGTCTACCCTTTCACCAATTCCAAAGTGAAGCAAATAAATAGTTTTTTTTTTTTAACTTCAGAACAAAAAAAAAGAAAGCAGTTTTTCCGATATCCGGCAGTCTGCAGTCTGTTGAAAAAATAGTTTCTCTGATATTGCATGCATGCAGTCATCCATTCCCATCCCTTCTGCCACAGGCTTTTCATGGTAAGCAGCATCACAGAAACATTCTTTCTTCCTCATCTAATGAAAATCAGACTATTTCAAGAGTGTGTCTGGGCTTTGGAGAGAGAACATTGGTTTCTCAGGTTGACAGGTGGAGCCATTTCCCTGGTGAGGAGATATTTCTAGGAGCTCAGTTTTAGACTGGTGTCTTCAGATGGCAGACAAAAGCTGTGCTCAATAGATGCTACAGCAACTGGGTCAGAAACCAAACTATGGTTGAGCTTTTTACTGACATGATTTTAAACAGCGGTATGTCCTCTTCCCATAGCATATTTTTTATAGACCAAGCTCCTTTCTGCATGACTGTCCATGACTAGGGGATTTTCAGCATCTGTGTCAGTGCTACATGGGAAAGCTTTTTAATGAAAAAAATAAAAATGTAAGTTTTGTTGTGATTTCAGGCTGCAGTATCAGAAATCCAGATATACCATACTGCTTATAAATGAAAGGCTAGAGCTGCCATACATACATACATACTTTGCATTCCTGACCCCATTCATGCAATAAACAATAGCGAGGCTATGATTAAACAAATGTTAAATTATTAATTCTGTCAAAGGCTATGATTGTGATCTATTTAACAAAGGTTTGTTTATGATAAATGCTGTAGCGTGTTATCACAACTATACGATAAACATAATCAAATGTGAGTGTAATAATGAATGTAATAAAATGAATATGTTTTGGTCCAGGAATAAGCGGTTGAAGATGGATGGATGTTTTGATCCATGCATGAACATCTTTTGATTATGTCTTTTTATTTTTGTCACATTCTGATAACCCACACCAACAATATGTATAGGAAATTCAACAAAAAAAAACTGAAGTGGCTGTAACAGATGGAGGTTGAAAAAGCTTCATTTTATTTCAAACACGTAAGATTGTTTGTAAAAACCGTAAACGTGAGCCACCTACATACAGCTTGTAATACCATTCTATTCCTTTGTGTCCTTGTAAGGAAAGTAACTAAGAAAATAGAAAGTAATAAGTACAAGTTTATTAATTTGGATTAGGCATGGGAGTGCATCTATATTTCTTTGCAGAATTTCTCAATAAATATTCAACAGATGCCCTAAAAAAAGCTAAATTCACTAAGACTAAGGCCAGAAATGTTCCAGATGACCCCAAAGCCCAGTTCTCTTACTGTTCATAGCATTCCAGTTATGTCAAAATTTTTTACCCTTTATTGCAACCATGCCTTCAGCCGCTACAACCCAGAGTACATGAAAACAAATGAGAAATGCCAGACAGATACCTGAGGAATAAAGGCTTATTAGCTTAAATAACTCCTTTAACTAAGTTCTCATTTATGAACTGCAGAGTCTAATATCTAAATGTCATGCTATGTTTACGTGTTTACGTGTAAAGATTTTTACCAATCTGAAAGAATTTATTCTGATTGCAAATTCTAATAGAATATTATATGTATGTATCCGATGTATATATTTATATTTATCCTAAACTGGGCAGTCTGTAGACAATTATCATGTACAGTGCCTCCAGATAGTGTTGACTCGGCAGTGATTATTTCTCATTAAGCTGTATTGCAATATGACATGTTACAGTAGCATATTAGAAGGGGATTTTTTTTGCTCCTTTTACATGACTCTCTACAGAAATAAAATTAACAAAGTATTTAGATGTCCTCAGAATTATTTGAAATGTAAAAAATAAACCTAAAAACTGCTAACTGGTAAGTTTTCAAAACTTCTGTGTGACTTGTCCTTTTGCAGCAATTACAGATTTGAGTTATCTTGGATTCATCTCTATGACCATTACAGGTTTTGATTTAGGCATTTCCATTCCATTCACTTCCATTCTTCAATTCTCAATTTTCTCCAGCTTTGCCAAATTAGTTGGAAAATGTTGGTGGACAGCAATTTTCAGGTCATGTCACCATTCCTTTGTAGCTTTTGCTCCGTGCTTTGGCTCATTGTCCTGTTGGAACATGGGTTTTTTGCACTGCAGATGTCTGCCTGACTGGAACAGATTCTCCTCAAAAATTTGCTTGTATTTGGCTCTATCCATGGCAATAAGCTTTCCAGTTCCTCCTGCTGAAAAGCAGCCCTATAGAATGATGCTACCACAAACATGTTTCATCACAGGAATGGTGTTACCTGGGTGCTGGGCTGTATTTGGTTTGTGCCAAACATTATGCTTTGGCTTTAGAACAATTGGCTCAAATTTAGTCTCATCTGACCACAATAACATTTCTAAAAGCTCTCAGATTTTCTAACATGGCCTTTTGTCAGAAGTGGCTTCATATTGAAATACAGCAAAAAGAGAAAGAATCAATGGGGGGAGGATACTTTCTGGAGGCACTATACATGCCTATCCACTATACATAAATCCAAAGTTATGCACAAGCAGTAAGCAAGGTTTAGTGCCAATGTTATCATAACAATGAGAACTGTGTGAGCTCAGTTAGCACTTTCAGCTATTAATCATGCTGCTTGTGTTTTTAACAAGTTTAAAATGATTTCCATCTCCAAATAACATCATCCAAGTGTGATCATTAAACAAAGAGCGAGAAGAAGAGATTGTGCCTGCAGTAAAGTTGTAGAACATTTCATTTACCCAACATTCGCTGAAAGTAACATAAAATGCACACAATTTTCAACAGTATAATTATTTTACCCATCTTCATTATAAGACTGGGGCAGTGGTGGTTTAGTGGTTAATGCTCTGGGTTACTGATCAGAATGTTGATTGTTGAAGCCCCAGCACTGCCAGGCTGCCTCTGTTGGGCCCTTGAGCAATGCCTTAACTATTTCTGCTCCAGGTGTATCATGGGTGACCCTGCGCTCTGAACCCAACATCCTGACATGCTGGGGTATGTGAAGAAAAGATTGAATGCCATTGTTTGGGAATGACTGCACAAAAAAGCTCCCTTTTTTACTGAGTGCAAGTTTTGTGTCCCCACTGAATGTGTAGTGAATATTGAATGCTGAACTTTACTAAGGTCAATTCGACACAATATTGATGCCCATCCCACCACCCATCCGAACTCACAATTATTTTAAATAGATTTAATCTGAAACATGAACTGGTTTATTGCAAAAGGAGTGCATTATGAACATAATGTGCAGATTTGCACAGTAAAAGTAATCAAACACTAATGTTTTCATGGTTGGTATTATTTTATATAATAGGTTATTAAAAGGAATACCCACCTTAGAAATTTTATTCAGATCACCTGGAATCGGTTTACTGTATTATAATTGAGGTGTGTGCACGAACACTTATTCTGACTTAGTTACAAATATGATAATTCATGGATTATTAGCTTGCAAGTCAATGTAACTAAAGAGACTGGTAACGAATACGAGAAATGGGGACTGTACCTTCCAGAATACCCCAGACATACAGGCAGACAAGAGAGAAATAGATGAAGTAGAGAGAAAGAGAGTGAAAGAGATGGATAGGGAAAGGTGAACACCAACCTCTGTGGACCTCCTCTATAAAGACTTCTGCAGTACAACTACTATTCTCCACCCTAGCTCCTTTGCCTTCTGGGATACAGCACTATATATAGATATTTCAGGACTCAATTGTCCTCAAGGAAATCTGTGTCTAAGCTACCAAAGCTATTTTGCAGGATAGGAACTTGATAACCTCATCCTGTACACTGATAGCCCCAGGAGACACCTAAGCCATCAAATGCTTCGCAAAACCTTTGTATAATTCATCATGTAGGAAATGACACTCACCGATATGCCCCATGAGGAGGGCGTTATTGTGGTGTTTACAGAATCAGGACACATACTATGAGCACGCGCACACACACACACACACACAATTTTCATGAATACAAACAAATAAACTATTGTTCTGTCTCAAGTGGCTCAAACACCGAGTTTGATCTTGCACTATCAATCTACAAGAATGAATTTTATTCATCCTTCACGTTGCACTTTTGTTTCTGACCCACTGCACACTTATTCCTTGCCCTTTTGGTATTAGCAAGATTAACTTTGCACTGGAAACAGAAATATATAATTATCCTAATTGGTACCTAAGAAGAAAAAACAGAGCTAAATGAGCAAGAACTATGTAAAAGGCCACAGAGACACACCAATGCAATTGTTGTCTCAGAGGGAGAATGCATTTGTAAGTCTCTGTGCATCCAGGCAAGGCTTGATAAAAATAAAAACTAAATAATTAGCATTTAACACACAGGAACGTGTTGCCTGACATTTGAACAGGGCCAATCCCAATAGTGTTGTCTTCAGAAAAAGCTGCAGTTTATTAAGATCTCTGCACACATACTTTATTTGGGAGAAGGTCTTAGGTATAAAACTAAAATCATAACCATAATAATATGGGTGTGTATACTCTATCCTCTATCTATCTATCTATCTATCTATCTATCTATCTATCTATCTATCTATCTATCTATCTATCTATCTATCTATCTATCTATCTATCTATCTATCTATCTATCTATCTATCTATCTATCTATCTATCTATCTATCTATCTATCTATCTATCTATCTATCTATCTACAGTGGTGTGAAAAAGTGTTTCCCCCTTCCTCATTTCCTGTTCCTTTGCATGTTTGTCACACTTAAGTGTTTCGGAACATCAAACCAATTTAAACAATAGTCAAGGACAACACAAGTAAACACAAAATGCAATTTGTAAATGAAGGTGTTTATTATTAAAGGTGAAAATAAATCCAAACCATCATGGCCCTGTGTGAAAAAGTGATTGCCCCCTAAACCTAATAACTGGTTGGGCCACCCTTAGCAGCAACAACTGCAACCAAGTGTTTGCGATAACGTGCAATGAGGCTTTTACAGCGTCCTGGAGGAATTTTGGCCCACCTATCTTTGCAGAATTGTCCTAATTCAGTTACATTAGAGGGTTTTCGAGCATGAACGGCCTCTTTTAAGGTCATACCACAACATCTCAATAGGATTCAGGTCAGGACTTTGGCTAGGCCACTCCAAAGTCTTCATTTTGTTTTTCTTCAGCCATTCGGGTGGTGGACTTGCTGGTGTGTTTAGGATCATTGTCCTGCTGCAGAACCCAAATTCGTTTCAGCTTGAGTACACGAACAGATGGTCGGACATTCTCCTTCAGGATCTCTTGGTAGACAGCAGAATTCATAGTTTCTTTTATCACGGCAAGTCTTCCAGGTCCTGAAGCAGCAAAACAGCCCCAGACCATCACACTACCACCACCATATTTTACTGTTGGTATAATGTTCTTTTTATGAAATGCAGTGTTCCTTCTACGCCAGATATACTTGGACACACACCTTCCAAAGAGTTCCACTTTTGTCTCATCGGTCCACAGAATGTTGTCCCAAAAGTCTTGGGGATCATCAAGATGTGTTGTGGAGAAATTGAGACGAGCTTTGATGTTCTTTTTGCTCAGCAGTGGTTTTCCTTCTTGGAACTCTGCCATGCAGGCCATTTTTGCCCGTCTTTTCCTGATGGTGGAGGCATGAACGCTGACCTTAACTGAGGCGAGTGAGGCCTGCAGTTCTTTGGACGTTGTTGTGGGGTCTTTTTGTGACCTCTTGGATGAGTCGTCGCTGCTCTTGCGGTAATTTTGGGCGGCCGGCCACTCCTGGGAAGGTTCACCACTGTTCCATGTCTTCGCCATTTGTGGATAATGGCTCTCACTGTGGTTCGCTGGATTCCCAAAGCTTTGGAAATGGCTTTATAACCCTTTCCAGACTGATAGATCTCAATTACTTTCTTTCTCAATTGTTCCTGAATTTCTTTGGGTCTCGGCATGATGTGTAGCTTTTAAGGATCTTCTGGTGGACCTTACTGTGTCAAGCAACTCCTATTTAAGTGATGCCTTGATTGTGAACAGGTGTGGCAATAATCAGGCCTGGGTGTGGCTAGAGAAATTGAACTCAGGTGTGGACAACCACAGTTATAGTATGTTTTAACAAGGGGGGCAATCACTTTTTCACACAGGGCCATGATGGTTTGGATTTATTTTCACCTTTAATAATAAACACCTTCATTTACAAATTGCATTTTGTGTTTACTTGTGTTGTACTTGACTATTGTTTAAATTGGTTTGATGTTCCGAAACACTTAAGTGTGACAAACATGCAAAGGAACAGGAAATGAGGAAGGGGGCAAACACTTTTTCACACCACTGTATCTATCTATCTATCTATCTATCTATCTATCTATCTATCTATCTATCTATCTATCTATCTATCTATCTATCTATCTATCTATCTATCTATATATATATATATATATATATATATATAAATGGATAGGTAGATGTTGAAAAATAATCAAACTAGGAGAAAGAGGCAGCAAATCAAGAAGGCAGTAATATGTTGGGGCGGTAGTGGTTCAGTGATGGTCAGGATTGAACATAAAGTCGATAGCACTGCAAAGTGCAATCACAATATGTCTGCAGATTCAGATCAGCGTGATCAATGCCACAGCCAGCAGGTCGCAGCGGCCAGATGAAATTGAAATGGTTTATGCAGGGAGAATCCTTGAAGCCTTACACCCCTCCCCACCCCCACACCATTATCTGTGTCGTCTCCACTGTCACAGAAGTGTAACACACAGTCTCTCTCGTAAATCCAATCCATGCTAAAATCTTTATGAAGAATCTCATGTCTGTCTGAGAACAGACACAATTCCAGTTTAATCAGTGATTCAATGAAGTCCAGTCTCGCTCAGATGTCATCTTACCTCTGGCAGTATGCAATCACTGCGTTGTTTTGTTTACATGTAACTGAGAGATAACTAGTGTTGTGAACTATATTTAAAGCTACAAGATTATTTTATTTGTATGATTTGTGGAATTTGTATCATTACCCACTTGTTTATCATGATATCATGAGCTGTTTCCGTGTATTGTTATATTTTATAATTGCACAATTTTAAGCTTACATTTGGGAAAGGGAGTTATCTGGGGTATCTACTGTCCTTTAATGTGTAACTTTTAATATTTAACAAATATTTATTGCTTTGTGACAATGGTTAGTGTTTTTATCTAGCACCTCTTGAGGTGGGGGTCCTGTGTATGTGGAGTTTGCATTTTCTCCTTGTGCTTTAGTCCTCCCCCAGTCCAAAGACATGCCTTGTAGGCTGAATGGCATTTAAAAATTGTCCGTAGTGTGTGAATATCTGTGCAATTGTGCCCAGTGATTGGTTGGCACCCTGTCCAGTGTGTCCCCAACTCAGTGCCCAGAGTTCCCTGGGATAGGCTTCAGGCTCCCTTGCAACCCTGTGTAGGAAATGCAGTATGGAAAATGGATGGATGGGTGGATGGTGTTATGGTTAGCATGATAAACATTTTCCAGAATGTTCCTAACCTCTCTGACAGGCCAGAGAACAAAATATGCAGAGAACACAGATAGGGTCATAAAAATACACACATTGAAAGTGACCAAATGCCATGAAATTAATCTGCGTGGTGGAGAATGACGCAGCGTATCCCAAGTTATGATTTTTATCCCGCAGGTAGCTTTCAGTATCATTTTTCTTCCAGAATCAACAAAATTCCAAAACTTACATCCAACAGCTTTAAAATTGTGAATGTAGCTAGTATAATGGTGATCAGAATATGACATATTTTCTGATCTGATGGACTGACATTTTACCCTGTGAATGTGTGTGACTTTCTCTGACATAACACAGAACCTGTATGTGAACAGAGGAAACAAGTTTTCATAATGCATGTTGCCATTATGCCTTTGATGGGATAACATAGCAACAAATGTTTGCAGATGTTTGTTGTTAAGATGTTAGTATTGGATCAGTAGAGTTGAACTGAATATTTAAAATGTGATTTTTAAAATACTTTTTTCATCTCCAGTAACCACTTCATCCTAGTCAGGGTTGCTGGGGTTTTAGAGCCAATTCCTGGAACACGGGCCGCAGGGCAGGATTACAGCCTGGAAGGGGTGCCAGTCCACCACAAGCCACACACACATTCATATCTAGGAGCAAGTTAGCAAGTTAGACATCCTGTTTGTATTCAGTGTTTTGTTCCAAATAAAAAAAGAAAGATGACAAAATATCTAGCAAAGTTTTTTTTGTCTGCACACTGCAGAAAGAATTGAACTGAACGGTTACTTAAGCTTAGACAACAACAGCCGGTTAGTGTAGTTAATCCACCGTCCAGCCTCTCTTTGAAAGTACACCCACACGGACACAGGAAGAACATGAGAAACTCTCTCTCTCTCTCTCTCTCTCTATATATATATATATATATATATATATATATATATATATATATGTGTGTGTGTGTGTGTGTGTGTATGTGTGTGTGTGTGTGTGTGTGTGTATATAGTATATCAATCATAATTGACTACAGTGCTATGATCTGGTCCAGGTGCAGAGACACAGTAGTACTGTACTGTAGCCTACAATATCTGTAGTTTCATATTAATTAGGCCTTACTTATGACAATAACTATCATGGTTTATTCATACTGAACAGATCTGCTGTTTGTACAGTCACATTTTCAACTATAAAACTTTAAAATTGTGCGATTACAGCTGGCAAAACTCTGGCTGTTTTTCACAATTCCATTAGCGTTCCCATTATAGCCTTGTACCTTGGATGTGGGCATAAATGACTAAAAAAAAACGTAAATGATAATCAGACTCTTGTTGTGCCATAAAACGGTCTCAAACTGTCTTTGGTGTGTGAAACATTACCTTGAAAATAACCTTAGCTGAGAGAAAAAGCTGAGAGCTTAAGGATAAGTAGAGGAATCACCTAAATAGAAGTGCTGCTGTAGTGCTTATGGGGATATAATTGAGTGACCTGAGGTGTGGATTGGACGGATGGCTGCTTACTTTAAGTTTTTTCTGTGCATATGTGATGCTGACACGTATCATGTCACATTTTATCTGTATTCCAGGTCATGCACATTCACATGCAGAATAATTCCCTCCCTTATACTCTCCCTCTCTCTTCTTTTATCCAAGGCATGTTTAATGGATGACATTTTGCCAGCAAATTTGTTGAGGCTTTCTCTCCAGTTTAATGTCATCCATGCATTTGCTGCCTTGATGTGACAGTGTTTATGGCACCATGCCTATGTAGCTGTATTTTGGGCCATTGCCTGACACTGTTCTAGTGTCCATGGCTCCGTCCCACCTTCACCAAGGTGACTGTATTGATTAGCTTGGACTGGGTAATGCATGCCTACCTCCCAAACTCCCACAGAACTTTTTATTTGGCTGTTCATCTCCTCCAGTTTCTTTTCTCTATTACCTACACACCATACCACCTTCCATTTCTCAGGAAATTGTGAAGTCGGGACCTACATTTGTCTTTTTTGCCTGAGATCTGCAGGATCTTGCTTACTGTTGTGTTGCTTTCCGGCTCTACATTGTTGAAGAATATGCATTTCAGATAAACTTCCTTGCATTCTTGACTATTTAAAACCCCTCCATCCTTAACAGTAACAGGCTCCTTCTCACCAACCAGGCAAGGACTCATCATGTCCTAAAATAAGGCTATCCAGTGCTCCACCATGCATTAGGACTGATATAATTACCCACTATGTCAGCCCAGCCACACTAAGGAGCATTACTGCTGCATGCATTATCATTACTGAGCCTTACACTGTCTCCAGATAGGGTGAAGATTCTTGTGGATTCTTGCCCTTAAGTGCATTTTATGGAGAACTCATAAATGCTGCATGGAGCTTTATTTCTGGAAAAGCAACTTCTTGAACTTCCATCTGAGTGAGTACAGAGCAGATGTATGGGCACTGCAAGGAGGCAGATCCTGTGAATCCTGTTTGTCAGATTTCTCTAAGCATTCCCACAGACTTGTGTCCTGCCAATTCAAGGGAGCTAACTTCTAAAACTAGCCACTGCTGGATGCTAATAGCGCTTACACCACAGTGCTGTAAAATCTCAAATCTGACTGGTCAGAAGGTGTTGATTGTCTATAACCTAGCTCTGACAGTAGTTCCAGTTGTAATTCAAATCACAGGTTTATGTTTGAAGTTTGAATATGTTATTGTTTCTATAGTAGCAACTCTTTCATAAGAATTTATCTGACGGACACTCCAACCAAGATTAATATAAGACTAAAAATAAATGAATTAAAAACATAAAAAAAACATGCATGCATACATACATGCATTTATAGGGAAGGTCTTGGGCATCAATAACAGTTTTATATTCTTATAACTGCTTTATAACAGTCACTCTGTAACATGGCATGTTAGGTTTTTATGTCTAAGTAACTTTAAGGTAAAGTTAAAAAAAGAAAAGAAAAAAAAAGAGGCTGGTAGTCAAGTGACTTTTTATATCTGCTATAAATAAGTGATAAGAACTCACTTGTGTTGAATGTTGAATGCATCTATAAATGGTTAAAAGTACAATGAGACATTAATTAATTAATTAATTAAAAATGGCAACTTTCTGTGGTATAGGAATAATAAAACATTTCTGGATGTGCTGGTATTGGAGTAATACTCCCTGATGTGTTTTCTTCCTTTCTTCTCTACCAGACAATAAGTCCATGCCCTGAGTACCAAGCATGCCGAACAGGGGACTATAGGTTGAAGCTAGAAAGGGCAGACCATTGATTGGTCAAATGCAGTGACTACAGAATGATCCCTGGTTACAATCTACGACAGTTCAGTAATAACCATAAAAGTTCTTCTGTCAAAGTTTCTCTTATTTTGTAGAAAAGCCACAACATCATCCACATCTTAATACTAAGCATAAGTATAAAAAGTATCAATATTAAGTATCTAAAATACGATGGGGATATCACAGCTTAACAGTGTTAACACTTAACAGGGTTTTTACCCCCTTTGACTTCTGTGAACTGGTTTGCACAACAGTTGCTCCACTTTCTCTCTCCTGGTATTTCCCCCACATGGATCATTGCACATCAGGTCTTGCAGCTTTTCCTGATTTTCAAATGGTACCCTTCCTCACCGGTGTTTTAACAATTTAATCCCATGACAAATATGTCCACCAAAGGCAACAAAAAAATATATGGGCCTTCCCAGTGACTAAGGCTTGAGCAAGCCCCACTTTCACTGGCACTGGCTTAGTGCCACTGGTTCCATATGGATTTCTTATGTTACACCTAATGACACACGAACCACTCTGCCTAAAACAACAAGTACACTATATGATAAAAGAATTAATTCACAGGTTTCAAGTAATACTTTACTAATCATGTGCATGTACTTTACTAATCACTAGTTACCACCAGTTATGATCAACCTCCAGAGGACTTCCCCTACTTTTACAATTATATGATGTGAACCGGTACAAAGGTACTCGACCAGGGTACAGATAGTTTTGGATTCGTATTAGTAACAACACCATGTGTACCATCCTATCCATTGGAAAAGAGATATAACACTGACTTTGCAGTGTGCAACAATCCATTCTAATAAAGCCAAAATTAACATGAAACCATTTCATTTTTGACATGTTGCTCAACAAAGACCATCTCTGCATGTTTAAAACTCTCCCGAAGATGTTATAAAGGAGTCTTTCACCAGGGTTTATGGTTAGAGTTTGGTCTGCACAACAAATGATGTGTAATCTGACCGCACACTTCTGTCATAAAATAATCCACCAGGCATAATCTGTCGTGTCAAGACCCTCATGCATGGCTGGAAACTGAAGTAGCAGAAGTTCCAGGGTTGGATATAAAATTCATACATTATTCATGTGCCAGTTGCTGCTCATATGGATTTGGTCCCTTCTTGCAGAGCCTTGCCTCAGCATGCTCTTGAAGTACCAAAGCTGATTAAAGACAGTGCAGTATTTTTGTCAATTCATGAAGGGCATCATGGGTGCTGTGTTTAATAATGCTCTAATACAATATTCAGAGACCACCTCATAGAGTGTACAGGTTTCTGCATGACGAGAATATGTATAATACATGAGTGTTCATCCTTTGGCCTTCATTCAGAGCTGATGTTAGATTAATGGTTATGTGCTATTGCCCATAAGTGCCTGCTTCCCACTGATAACAGTACAAATACCACTGTCATACGACTGAACAAGACATTTGGGATTTAACCCAGTGACCCGAAACGTCTCAGGCATGTCAGGAAGTCATCAAAAACTGCCTGGGTCACAGATTTTAGGCAGACATCAACAGTAAAGGATTTGAATTGAACTAGTAAAAACATAAGCATTTTTAAAGACTTGCCCTGGTACTATAGTGTTCAAACATAAATGAATCAATAAATTAATGAACCAATAATTTAATAAATAAATGAATCCATAAATCAATAATTAGAAATGTGGGCAGTACAGTGGCACAGTGCTTGCTTTCTCACAACTCCAGGGTTTTTGGGTCTGTCTGTGTGGAGATCTAAATGTTCATGCTTCCACAGGTGCCCTGTGATGGACTGGTTATATTCCCATCTCAAACCCATGGCAATTGGGTTAGACTGCAGATCAACCATGACCCTGAGCATGAAATACTGTAGTAATGTTGAAAAATTGCAAACTCCTCTGTATATTGCAGAGTTTTTTTCAGATTTTGGGTCCATTCCTGTGATCGCAAAATCATGAAATCCTGGAGGGACTGGGCTTCAATCCACACCAATTCATATATGTCAAACTGTGACCCCTTACAATCCTGCTGATTTTTCTTTACGTTGTCTTTGTTTTAAGTTTTTTTTATTTGGGCAGGTCAGTGAAGCATAAACACCACAGAAATCCTTTCAAATGACTCCCTCCCATGCTGTGAACTATATTTAACATCGTAGTCTATAACTGTGTAGTCAGTAGGTGCAGAGCACCTGTTTGCACAGTTACCGTACTACTTATTACAACATGTTGGTTTACTGTCCCACTGTCTTATGTCAGGTTTTTAAGTGAACTGTGTAATTACAGTTGACCTGACTTTATTGTTCTATGTGGATGTGTGGATTCACCCAGAACACAACATTGACACTCCCATGTTCTAGGATGAAAACGGCAGCATATATAGAGCCAAATGTGTGTGTCGCTTATTTGAGATACATGATGGCACACTGGGGCACTTTGACTAGCCCGCACAATCACCAGACCTCAATTCCCTATAAATTTTATGTGATTATTTGGAACAGAAAGTGAAACAGCAAAATAGCCTCTGTGAACTCTATTTGAATTGCTCACAGTCAGTGGAAAAGTGGACTAAAATTGACAAGAAATATCTCAGGACACTGGTGACATCCTTACTTGACAGCGTTATTGCTGATATTATGGCGAGAGGAGGTGTAACCAAGCTTTTTGAAAAGAATTAAGCTCCTAGGTGGAAGTGTCCTAGGAGCTTATACATAGCACATTTGAGATCAGTTGTGAGCTTTCTCTGTGGTCTATTTACTCTGAGTGAAGTTTGGAATGATGCTTTTGGTGATCTAGACCATCTCCAGACATATCTTTCCATTGCTGATAGGGGGAGTTGACTGATGCACTGTAAATTGAATTAATGCTGGGGAGATGAACGTGTAATGTGTAGAAAGAGCTGTACCAATCTCTAAGACATTATAAATGAAAATGGAGGATTAGTGTTTTTTTGAATGGGGAGAGGAAATTGGCCTGCCTGTTATATTGATTTCAAGGGAGCACTTTCATGGATAAATAACCAATTATAGCCTGAGCCTCTAAGGCTTTGGCAAGTCATTGTTACTTCTCGAGCACATATTATATTGCATAGCCTGCTACCTATGAGAAATATTCCATGCAACAGAATCAGGGAAAGTCTAAGATCCTTCCGGTCCAATCTAATTTTGTCCTCTGTGCTTCTCCACCAATAGGATGTGTTCGCCTCAGTATCTTAATACTCATTTTGGCTTCACTGGCTTTCAAGCACTGACAGCAGCACAGCACTGACCCTTTAATTTACCACTCGTGTGCTTTAAAAAGGTGCGTCCCCATTTATCGGAGATAATCACTGAACATCACTTTATGTCTACCCATGTGTGTGTGTGTGTCTTGGTGTGCGTGTGTGTATGTGTGTGTGTGTGTGTGTGTGTGTGTGTGTGTGGGTGTCAGTGTGTGTGTGTGTGTGTGGATGAGTTTACGTAGGTGCATGTATGTGGGTGTGGGTGCATGATAAGCTGAGCATAGAAACAGTACTATATACAATATAATCCTCTTAATACCCAAGGATAAGAATGACTCAGAAGAGGAAAAAAGAGAAGAAGAATAGCAACTACATTCCAGCATCGGCTCATTATTCTTTCCTACTGAGCAATCTGACACGGACAGGACCACAGATTTTAGGTTATGCTATCAAATACATATAACACACACACATTATATATATATAAGGCGCATGGTGGCTTAGTAGTTAGCACTTTTGCCTTACACCTCCAGGATCCGGGATTCAATTCCTGCCGGGGCCATGTGTGTGCGGAATTTGCATGTCCTCTCCATACTGCGGGGGTTTCCTTCGGGTACTCCGGTTTCCTCCGGTTTATATATATATATATATATATATATATATATATATATATATATATATATATATATATATATATATATATATATATATATATATATATATATATATATATATATATATATATATATGTATATATATATATATATATATATATATATATATATATATAGAGAGAGAGAGAGAGAGAGAGAGAGAGAGAGAGAGAGAGATAGATAGATAGATAGATAGATAGATAGATAGATGTGTTAAACAACTTAGAACATGCCATTATTATGGGTACAATATTGAAGCAGATAGCCTTCTATATATAGCGTTATAGTCATATAAATAACACTTAATATTTGGCTGTATATCCCTTTCTTGCAATAACTGCATCAAACCGGTGACCCAGTGACATCACCAAACTGTTAGGTTCTTCTTTTGTGATGCTTGTCATGGCTTATACCACAGCTTCTTTCAGTTGTTGTGTGTTTTGTGTGCTTCAGAAGGTGAAATGCATGCTCTAACTGGGTTAAGGTCTGGTGATTGACTTGGCCAGTCTTCCAATTTTTTTTCCGTCGTCGTGTTGGCAGTGTGTGTTCTGCCATTGTATTGCTGCATGAGAAAGTTCCTCCCAATTATTTTGGACACATTTCTCTGTAAATTGGCAGAGAGAATGTTTATGTAGACTTCTGAATTCAATCTGCTGCTACCATCCTGAGTTACATCATCAGTAATGATTAGTGAGCCTGTTCCAGAAACAGCCATGCAAGCCATGAAACTACCTCCACCTCCATCATATTGGTAGAGCTTAAAGGGATAGTTCACCCAAAAATAACAATTCTGTCATCAGTTACTCACCCTTGTGTCTTTCCAAACCCATAAGACTTTCCTTCATCTTCGGAACACAAATGAAGACATTTTTAATGAAACCTGGGAAATTTCTGTCCCTCCATTTACTGTCCAAGTAACCAAAAATTTTAATCTCCAAAAAGTTCATAAAATCATTGTAAAAGTAATCCATGTGACTCCAGTGGTTTAATCCCAATTTTATAAAGCAATACGAATGCTTTGTACGCGCAAAAAACAAAAAATATCCTCACCATAGATCTCCAATGTGCATCCACGACACATGCGTTGTGGTTCTCTCATGAATGCAAGATCTATGCGGAAGTAATTCTTTGTGAATTCCAATCAGGCTGTCCGATTCTTACTGCTCAAGAGTGGTTTGCATCTTGTGGTATAACCCTCATATTTCTTCTCTCAAAGTCTTCCTTAAATGGTGAATTATGATACCTTCATCCCTGCCTTTTGGAGGTTGCTGCTACTGTCACTGACTGTTGTTTTCGGTGTTTTCTTCACAGCTCTCCCAATTTTTCTGCTTCTGCCATCAACAGCTATTGTTTTCCTGGGCTGAGCTGTTTGATGTCTGCTGTTAGTACAGCAGTGGTTCTTTTCTTTTTCAGGACATTCCAAATTGTTCTATAGGCTATGCCCTGTGTTTGTGCAATGGCTCTGATTGATTTCCCGCTTTTCCCATCTTCACAATGGCTTGCTTTTCTCCCATAGAGATCTTCCTGGTCTTCATGTTGGTTTATCCTTTTTAACAACAAATGTATTCTTCACAAGCAAAAACAAACAATCGAACAGGGCACACCTATGCAACAAGATCACCTGTCAGTCATGTGTTCCAGTATTTCTGATCACTAAAAATGGGTGGGTTTAAACAAAAGGTACCATGTTCAAAGTTGTAAGAAGTAATATGTAAATATTAGAAAATGAACGCTGAAATTCTGATCTATCGTCTCATGTTCATCTCAGACCCAAAATTTTTCAGTGTTTAGGAAAACAAGTTGACATTGCCAGTACTTTCAGAGGAGACTTTATAAATATATGCACAATCATGCAATTATCTAATTGACCAATCAAGTGGAAGCAGTGCAATGCATGCAGCTGTAGGTCAAGTGCTTCAGTTAATGTTCACATCAAACATCAGATTGGGGGTGGGTGGGGGGGAAAGAGGAAAAAAAAAAAAGAAAAAAAAAATTTTTTAAGGGAAAAAAAAAAAAAAAAAAAAAAAAAGGTCTTGTTTTTTTTTTTTAGGGGGGGGGAAGGGGAGAGTTTTTTTCCCCCCTTTGTGGGGGACTCCACAGGTGTTTTTTTTTTTTTTTCTCAATACGTACTTCTTTTTAAAATAAATTTTTTATTAGGTCTGGAGACATGCTTGGCCAGTTCATCACCTTTACCCTCAGCTTCTTTAGCAAGGCAGTGGTTGTCTTGGAAATGTGTATGTCTTGTGAGATACTGTATGCTATAGCAACTATAAATAAATGTAAATGTAACTATAAACATTCGTTTCCTCACTCGTTTCTCTGTTTTAATTACTTTAATAAGTTAATAAGACAAAAAACACAGCATGTAATATTACAGATAAACTGTAAAATGTAAAGTCCTCTGTTCTGAAGACATTACACTGTTGGAAAACTTAAAGTTACAGATTTATCTCTGATTGTTACAAAACTCAGACTGTGGAGGCTCCTTCCAAAAATGCTAAACAAACATGTCCTTAGAGACATCACCATATCAGCAGTAACATATTAAAAAATGTGGTAACTAAGTTTTCAATTAATTTAATTACTTTAACTACAGGAAAACTTTGGGATTAACCTAACATTAAACATACTAGATTTTTACAACAGCACTGTTGAATTCTCATATCTAATTGTTGTTGATTCATTTTCTATAGCAGCACAGCTCTGATTGTAGTACTGTAGTAGTAGTTACACAGAGACTAATTCAAATAATTGAATGAATAAGATTATAACCATTTTACCTCCCGAACTATGGGCCCAAACTATAATGGTATTCTTTATGGGGTTGTTCGCATCTCTTAGGTAGAACTGGAGAGATAATTAAGTTCAGAATTGTGGTGATTCTGCACTTCCCATTTTCCAGGATGGTATCAGTATCCCACAGAGCTGCACACAGAAGGACATTACAAGAATGTAAATTATGCATGCGTACTGCGGTTCTGTAAACAGGCTTTACCACTCTGATTTTGCATACTAATGCTGTTAGTCAAAGTGAACCTCATCAAACGCTGCTGCTTATGCTAACCTTCACAAACTTCTGAGTGTCAGAACCGTCTGCTACATGTGTTCATGCCTCTGCTGTGCAGCCAATGGAGAGAGAACGCTTCTTATTTGAAATGCATTTTAAATGACACGCAGTACTGTCGTGCAGCATTGGCTTCTTCAGAGAGGATCAATACCCTAATGAAAAGAAGACCCACGTGAATTCTTTCTCTTGCTGAGGAGAAATGCTGTCCTCACCGCCGGGGAAGCAGGGCACTCTGAAGGGTGCCTGATCAGTGGGATCAATATCCCCATCCCATTTAACCAGACTGTCCACTTTTATGCCCTTCACTTTGTCCAGGAAATACTCAACTGCCGTTAATGCTCTCGCTGTTTCAGCCCTGTGCGGGTCCAGATGACTTGACCTGCTGAGAGAGAAGGCTAAGATGAACAGGACTATTCATGCAGTGCTGTACATGCTGTGTGTGAAAGTCAGTGGCTTTTTGTTTCTCTCTGCCTTTACCAGTGTTGCTGATGGTGCATTTCGCTCCAGCTCTGAGCATGCTCATTCCAGACTCCCTTTTTTATTGCCTCAGAGAGTTCTACACAATGTAACCTCATAAAATGACAGTTAAAACCTGCAGCCACTGGGCCTGAATTTCAGCCTGTGTATCCAGGACTCAAATTGCTTAGACAGCAAGCATGAGGAAGCAGGATGGAGAATTCATCGATATATAACTGATAGAGCATCGTCGTGTTGATGTTGGTGAAAAATATCCAGCTTGGCGTGCAGGAAGGCCTGATCTGCTGGATTGTGAGACTATCATTGTGACTATCATTCAGTTACTTTTGTCATAACCATCCATCATTGCAGACAGACTTAGGTTATCATACCGATAGACTCAGGCTATCAGAATATCAGGATCATTCCTCTCAGCACTTTCTTCTTACTTATAGTGGGATACAAACACTGCATGGATAAACATGCTCAGCATTTAATCATGGATGAGCTGAGAATTCTGGAAAACCTACTGACAGATTTAAAAAGAAAAGTAATGAACGCCAGGTGACAAAGTTCTGCATTCTGTGGGAGGGAAAGACAGAAAATCGGCATGCCCTCTATAAACCCGGCCCATGTGCACTTCGGTGGTCGAATATAAAGCCATAAAATGTGGGTTTGCTGGTCATTTCTGTGGCAGCAGGCATCTAAACAACCTGCCAGCTAGACTGTTGTAATTGGGGTTAAATAGCCTTAATTAGCAGTACATTACTGGAGTCGTGCTGCACCGTCCAGTGCATCCAGATATGAAGCTCAGATGCTTTCCCATGCTGTCTGTGATATTTGTGCAAATGGTATCTCATTACTAATTTGTTATATACTCAGCAAAAAAAGAAATGTCCTCTCACATTCAACTGCTTTTATTTCCAGGAAATTTCTTAACATGTGTAAATATTTGTATTAACATAAAAACAACTGAGACCTGAACCGAACAAGTTTCACAGACATTTGACAAACAGAAATGGAGTAATGAGTCCCTGAACAAAGTGGGGTCAATATTAAAAATAACAGTCAGTATTTGCTTTAAGTACTACACTGCATCTCATCCTCATGGACTGCACCAGATTTGTCAGTTCTTTCTGTGAGATATTACTCCACTCTTCCACCAAGGCATTTGCAATTTCTCCATCACGTCTGGGGGGGACACATGCTTACGTGTAATTTTCCACTGCAAGGACGATCAGCTGTCCTTCCTGTCTCCCTGTAGCACTGTCTCGGGCATCTTACATTACAGACATCGCAGTTTATGACTCTGGACACATCTGCAGTCCTCATGCCTCCCTGAAGCAGGTCTATGGCATGTTCACGCAGGTGAGCAGGAACCCTAGACATCTTTCTTCTGGTGTTTTTCAGAGTCAGTAGAAAGGTCTCTTTACAGTCCTAAGTTATTGTAACTGTGACCTTAATTGCTCACCCCCTGTAAACTGTTCATGTCTTAAGGACTGTTCCACAGGAGCATGAGCAGTAATTGTTTATGGTTCACTGAACAAGCATGAAAAACATAGTTTAAACCCTTTCCAATAAAGATCTGTAACGCTTATTTGGATTTTACAAAATTATCTTTAAAATACAGTCTCCTGAAAAGGAGACGTTTCTTTTTTTGCTGAGAATGTATACTCTATATACCATATACAGTATATGTAAAGAGTGTCAAAAAGAAGGGAATGAAAAGGTCCTTGACCAAAATCTCTTATATATTGTATACTGAGTACATTTTATCTTCCTTGTAGATCAACAAACTCTGAATATCTTCCATTAAGAAACTTTCATTTTCAATTAAACTGTGTTCATCTACAAACTATACTATACTATACTATACTATACTATACTATACTATACTATACTATACTATACTATACTATACTATACCATATGATACTGAGTGCATATGATAGTGAGGCATGTTTAGGGAATAATCCTGTTTTCTTACAGCTCCCAAGTGGAAACCCATTTAAATTACATAACTGTCATTCAAGATTTTTTTAAAGCTAATTGTTATGCAAATGCATAACAATTAGCACAACATGCTATAAGAAAGATAAAAATGTACCATTGTACCATTTCTTATGAAATGGTACAATATTGGACAAAGTCCAACCTCATGTGGTTGGTTGAGTGTGTATAAAGTTCTAGTGAAATAATATTGCAAATCCTACAGTAAATATGAGTTTGAATAAAATGACTGAATATCTACAAAAAAACATAGTGACAGTTTTGAAGTATTAGTCATTGGTCACTGAGTGCACCCCCTCCGTGATGCACATGTCTACTGCTGGACAAGTCGATTTTTATATCAACATTTCCTCACAGTGATCATTAAAGTCATTTGAAAACATGGTTAAGGTTAGAGTTAGTGGCTTTCATACATTTCACATAATGTAATTCATATTAAAATCAATCGAAATCCAAACATATCGTCCTCATTTATCTGAATTGATCCAAATTTCTCATGAGATCAGGACACTTTAGGTCACAGGTATTCAGGCCTTAGAGTTTTCCGCTCTAACACACCCACTTCATCTCATAAATGGCTGTTTGTTAGCTAATTAGTTGAATCATGTGTGTTAGAGCAGGGAAAATATGTATATGTGCAGGACAAGGGTTCTCCAGGACCAGGAATGGGAACCTGTGGTTTAGGTTAAAAGCAATCTTTTAGATTACAAAACCTCTAAACAATCCACATATTCAAAGGGCACTGATAAAATGATTTAACTCTGACTGTGTGCTACAATCCTTTGACTTATATGAACTCTGTCGGCTCCCAGTTAACTTGTTGACTATAATAAATTACATTTAATTTAATTTGTACAGTGCTTTTAACAAAATAAACAAAGCAGGTTTACAGAAATCCATGCACAGATTTAGATCCCTAAGAGCAAGCCAGAGGTGACAGTGACAAGGAGAAATGCCTTGAGATGACCTGAGGAAGAAACCTTGAGAGGAACCAGACTCAAAAGGGAACTCATCTTCTTTTGGGTGACACTGGATAATGGGATTTATAAATCATCGCTCTTTCCAAATTGTATATAAAGTCAAACACCCAACCAGTGTTTACGAAACCAGCCTCTTGTACACGAGCATTACACCATCACCATGTTCCTCAAATGCCCTCCATGCAGCATTGCTGAGCAGCTGGATGTACTTTAAAGACTGTGCCAAGCGTCTGACGTGACCAAGCAGATACCCGATTGGCTGGCATGTATCTTAGTGACAGGGGACAGATGAAGCCTGCTGTTTGAGAAACCCTGGGCAGTAGATATGAGGCAATGTATTGTAAATCAGGTCACATTTGTAGGACCCAATTATAGCAACACTACCCAATTAAATCTGTGTGTACACACTTATTGTGATTCTGGCAATATTCCTTTTTTTTCTTCTTCTTTTTTTTCCGAAGGGGATGTAATTACACAGGAATTATTTGGGAATGTATTCAGAAGCTGTAATTAAGTTTAACTAAAAAAAGACAATGTTTCACAATAAACGCTCTGTTTATGCTTCCTCGCTTATATAAAACACCCTTCGTAATTGGGTTTCTCCTTCCAAAAATAGGGTGTGAGACAGGAATAGGGCTGGTGTTAGCAAACGTTGTTAAGGCCCTCATTTTATACAAAGGCAGAGAGTTCTATATACTTAACACAGGTTCTGTTCTAACTCAGAATTTGTGAAGCAAAAGAAATTCTACTTTACTTTTGGCATAATTTTTTTTAGCATAATTCTGAAGGATGTTGTGCTTGAAGAATGGATTTTGTGGGTCCTTGAAAAAAAAGATTTTTGAGTAACTTTGCTGCTCATGGAAAGTCGATGCTGGCAGTAGTACAGCACTGTCAATACTACATTCTGTGAGGTCCTTGTGCTTGGAATTGGCTGGAGAACATTAATGAGGATGAAACACTGTCTATTGACTCTGGCAACCTGTGTGTCAGGAGAGATTGCTGTACCAGACCTCACTCAGTTGGGGTGAGCTCCCAGAATGCACAATGTCTTCTCCACTGGCCCTGCTGTCATTTTTCAAATCCTTGTTCTTTTATTGTCTATCCTCCTTCTTTACACACACACACACACACACACACACACACACACACACACACACACACACACACACACTTCTGACATTTTGTATATGTAAATATGTATATTGTAACTACCTATAAGTAATACTAATCGAATCCTCCTTATGCTGCATTCAAAGTTGTAATTCCCCACCTACAACCAGTAAAATCCACTGAAAACACCCCTCAACCTCAATTCGTCAACTTGTTGCAGTCTTCTAACTATCAGCTCTTTCCTTGTTTATGGAGTCAATGTAAAGTTCCCCTTCACTATTTTTAAATGAGTTTTTATATAGCAGTACTGGCTTTAGATCAAGTAAGCTACAGACAAATTACTTAGTTAAATCTGTAACATTGGCCATACTAGTCACTGTTTTGTAAAGGTAATCATCAACATCAGACTTATCACTAAGGTTAGCCAGGTAGCTTGTTGCTAACAATACTCGCTATAAATTACATAATTACCACTTACAAATGGCCTCTTAGTTAAGTGGTACCATGAGTGCATTATTAACCTAGACACGATTTTACCCTTACAGTATATATAAAAAAAACACGCACAAAGAAAATTTAGAAAAAAGAGCACAAAGTTTTTTTTGTTTTTGTTTTTTTTTAAATAAAAAAGCGCTTTATGTTGTAAAGGATTATCTTGTTTGTCCTAACAGGGTAGGGTCCCTTTTCCTACAAACATTTATGACACATAAAAAGTGCTATCTACCCTCTTCCACATACATGAGCGCACAGACACCCACCACTGTCTAGTGTCACTGTGACTGACCGGTGAGAGAGAAAGAGTATGCAATCCCTCTCACCCACCAAGCAAGGTCAGTTTTGCTCTTTAGATACTCTTTAGATGGCTGTGGCAACGTTGAGATTTGAAATTGCAATCTCTGGACGATAGAGCAATTGTTTTTGCCTTGCTCCAGTTGGGAGCCTTTATTTATTTATTTTATTAAAATGTTAAAAGTTAAAATAATTATCATGTTACTGGGCTCATTACAGTTCAAAATTGTTGAAAATTATAACAGGGTTGAAGGGACACTGTGACATTGTGAAATTTTTGTATTTAATCTATTTAAGTCTTTATGTCCTTTTCTTAGTTGTGCTCTGTATAAGCAGTTTATCTCATGCCTTCCTTGAATGTCTTTTGCCTTCTGCTTGTTGTCTGAAATTTTACACACACACACACACACACACACACACACACACACACACACACACACACACACACACACACACACACTGTGGATACATCTTTTACTTTTTCCATCTTCACCTCTCAAAGTCATTTATTATTATCCTTAAAAAGTGCTCTCTACTTTATTGGACTTATTATGGGAGCTCTGTGACCTTCCAGTCCCATGGCTCTGGAGCTGCGAGGTGTCACACACAGAGGCTCTTCTCCCTAGTTTTAATTAACACTGGCACCAGGAGATTGATGGAAAGGAGACACAGCTTGTTGGGTTTGCCACTACCCCCTGGAAGGGGTGTGGGTGTGGCAATTAAAACCTGGGTGAAGTGTGGCAGCACACACAGCAGGATGGAGGGACAATTGGGGGAAGGGAGGAGAGAGGGCTTAGGAGACGGATGGAGACTTCATCACCACTTTTGTGCAGCCCATAAAAAATGCAGGAATATGTACCAGGTGTCTGCACGTATGACAGCAACACTGACAGTGTTATTTGATGGACAAGTGTGGCCGTGTATTTTTGTGATCATGTGCCAATTCCACATACAGAATGTAGATTTATTGCTGAATTCATTTGCGTGTGTTTTGTCCATGTGATAGGGGTTGCACAACTATAAAACTATAAGTCTATTGCATTTTCAGCTTCAGTGCTCTTTCTGTTAACAACAAAAATAAATAAATCAGCGTAACAAATATGCAAATGACTAAAATCTGTGTATCATATTATACTGTTTTAAGGATAGACCAATTGATAAAATGCATTTTGTGTGGACAACATAATGGGTCTGCTGAAATCACTGATTCTGCAACTGAGAGAGATCAGTACTGAAGCTCATGTCCATCAACACAGCGCTGCTTATAGCACTATGACCAGCATTTCATGGATGGAGGATGCTCTAGATGTCTGCAGCAGCGTATGGGAAGCTTTTCCAGACTGATAATGACCCGGGAACTGAAACGCCACATTCAACTCCGGCCTCAGTGGCGTCTGAAACTAACTCTAAATGGGTGTCTATCAGATAACATGTACTGCTTGGAACTTCTGTAACTGAGTGGGACTGGATAGTGATGAACGACTTGAGGCACAGAATGCACTTTTTCGTACAGCTCTGGTCATATCAGAATTCACTAAAGTTACAGTGTAAGAACCTTATTTCAATTTTACTGATCTTTCAACAACAACAAAAAGAACTGCAAGAGGAATTCCTTGAGGAGCAGGCAGAATGGTATTAAAATACAGTGTCACAGTATTACCCCTCTCAGCATGCGTAGGCGTTCTTAGCATTGCAAAAGCTGCTTGTTCAAAGTTTTTAACATGCTTTTGTTATTGTTTAGGTTTCATTTTCTCCTCCCCTGTTAGCTCATTGGTTTTCGTTAGTTCTGACTTCTATCATTGTCACCTGTGTCTTGTATTTACTTAATCATGCTATGTATATAATTTCGAGTATGTGTTTAAAGTAATTGTGTGTTCTGGATGCTCATAACAGGTTGCTTGTATCTTGTTTCTCAATATCCTAGTTATTTCTGTGGTATTTTACGCTCATTTATTTAAATGCTAAATACATTTGTATCCTGGTTTTATGCAATTTCTGTCTGATGGCAAGACTATATATGAATAAATCCCACTTCTCCTAATGTTACGTAAGCCTGCGGTCTGAAAGACCTAATCTGAAAGAAATATCCCATCTAGTGAAGACAATACCCTTTTAAATAAGACATTCTAGGCTGGATGTCTGTAGGAGAAGCCGATCTCCCGCTGACACAATATCTGCGGAAAGGAAGGAAGCCTAATTCTGTGTGGTACCTTTTCTTGACTTGCCCTTGCTTCTGACTGCATGCTATAACTTTGGCTTGAAAAACAGGATGAGCCTCAAACAGCCGCAGGTCATTACTGTAAAGTCAGGAAGGACACAGATCAGGGTGACTGGTTTAAAGAAATACTTGCTCTGAAGTGAAATGACAAAACGGTGCCATGAGACAACTGAATCATAATTGACAAGTATGTGCTCTGAAAATCATCTTTTACACATTGTTAGTCAAGAAAATACAGCTTTATTACATTAGAAATGTGTGTGAATTTGAATGAATAAAGAAGGGGCATGGTTTACTCCAGAGGCCAGTTTCACGAAGCGAGTTGAACAAACTCAGAGTTGCAGAGCAAGTTTTGAGTTGACAAAACCAAAAAAATCCAACCCGGGTTAATTAAGGTTGACAGGTTTCATGACGCTGGTTATCAACATTCTCAAGCAATGCAGGTTTAAACCCAGAAACAAGGTTTACTCAGCATGCACATGTACATAAAAAGCCAGACGTTTGCAGCAAACAGCCAATAGCATTCATCATGGAAAACGGAGATGTGCATACCTCCTGTTAAAGAGCAAGAAATTATTATGCAGAAATATGAGGAATTTAAACCCACACTCACACCGTTGCAGCTGCCAAAGCTCGGGGAAATTGCTGATGGTGTAAATGTGTTAGTTTACTTTTACAGGCTCACAATGAGACTAAACGGATTGAAAATTTATAACCCCAACATATTTCATGTAATTTCATTTAATTTAATTGTAAATTATTTTTATTACATATTAATAAAATAAATACAAATTTGTGACACTATATTGGGACAGCAATAATGTGAACACATGAAAATATGTGTCAGTAGTTTGTGATAGAGTAAAAGCAGCTTCAGTGGTTCAGATTTTCAGCAAGCGGCTCAAGAAGCTAGCATAGATAAACTATACCATCTGCCAAAAATCCATGTCTTTTATACAAATGGTCAACGGGAAAAGCAAGGGGATTGTGTCTGTCCCTAAAAGTTCTTTCCCTTTGAAGAGTCTTTATTATTTGCTTTCCGAGCTCCATTAATGTACAAACGCTAAAGGGTTAACTTTAACGTCTCAGATTTATATCACCTTGATCACATCTGATTGGTCCAAGTTGGGTTTTGAATAAAACCTGCTTCGGAGTAGTTTAGCTGTATAGCGTAAGTTTCCATGGCCATGAAACCTGCTAAAAACCAATCCACCTTGTTGAGACAAACTAAACTCAAACTTACCTGTGTAGCCACGAAACCAGCTTTGTGAAACAGGCCTCAGATACTCCGACTTCCTCCCTCAGTCCAACGACATGCGTTGTAGGCTGATTAGAATCACCAAATTATCAGTAATGTGTGAATAGGATTGTGCCTTGTGATGGGTTGACACTTTGTCCATGGTGTCCTCCACCTTGTGCCCTGAATAAACCCCAGGCTCCCTGCGACCCTGTGGGGAACCTACCTTTTGTTTTTCTATTTTACTTCCACTTCCCAAAAACATACCAGTAGCTGGACTGGCTAATCTAAATTGCCCTAAGGTGTGAATTAGTGTGATCAGTGATCATATTACGGATCATGTCCTTATCAGAGTGTTTTGCTGACCTGATATAGATTCATGGCAACCCTCACTGGTGTAACAACAATAACTGACACTGGTGAAAGTTGACACATTAAGCTTGAACTTGAAGGTCACTCTATGGAGCTCCAGGCTGTTACAGCTAACTTGCCTGAAGTTTAATAGAGAGACCTGTATTACTATTATATTAGTAGTATTATTAACAATCTTAATGTTGTTTTCGCCAAGAACAACAATTAGATTTCTTCCTCTTCTTCTCAGTCTTCTCCTTCTTCTAAACTAAATTTCTCTGTTTCTCTGTTGATAAAACCTTTCACTGTTTTTATCCTAACTAACTAAATAAATCGTTTATTTTTTCTTTTTTAAGGGAAACTAGGCTATCTAATGTGATATCAAAAATATTAAATAAATTTATCTGTAATTATCTGTAATTATTTCCTGAAGTTCTAAACCATTAGTAGATTTAAGAAAAATTTTGTAATTCATTTATTTATTATTGCCAATTTTAGTTTTCAACTTTTCACTTTTCCTGCTTCCTCCTACTATAATCTCTTCACCGTGTACATGATAATGAGAGTCGCTCGTCTTACCTACTCAGGTCCTGTTTACATTAGTGTTTACATTAGTGTGTTTTTGTTTTAAAACGGCTTACTTATGGTAAGGGACTGACGAATCAGGGAAAGATATGCAATGATCCTGAAGACCCAATCAGGGAGCGAATGGGGGAAGCCACGCCTTCATTTTCAAAAGTCTTCGTTTTGGTCTGTTTACACTGAAACGCAAGCCCGGAGTTTTCCTTACACTAGTGTAAACAGGGCCTCAGACAGCACATTATTGTATCCATGATACATTATTGGCTAATCATTCTGCAGAACAAGTGCTTGACTATTAAAGTCTAGGAGCCATAGTTTGATGAGAGAAAGAGAGAGAGATTTTTGATTTTTAGAAAAAGTTTATTATACCGTAATTATACACACAGTAAGGTTTTTACATATTACTTCATCTCAAATCATCAGTGAGTCCACATCTTTTCAAAATCCAATACATTTTTCATACATGAATAAATAGAAAAAAATCATGTTTATTTCTCGCTTTTACAATCCCTTTAAACACAGTCACTATATTACAATCATTTCCATATTCAAATTTCTTTGTTCTACTTAAATAAATAGACATTTTTGCTTGACCAATAATAAAATTGAGCAAACACCTCTTTGTTCTCTTTTTTTTAGATTCCTTAAACCATAAATAAAAACAGGTATATTAAACATTTCACCGTCATCAAAAGTCACTTTCAACAGTTTGAACAGAGGTTTCAACCTCACAATATATAAAACAATGAAAGTTGGTTCCTCTCTGCTCACAAAAAATATAACTTTCTTTTGCTAGCAGATTAAGAATAGAAATTACAGCATTAACGGCAACACTGCCATGTAAAATTCTCCACGACAAATCTCCAGTCTCTTTGTCAATGGTGGCTTGTATAACGTACCCACATTGGTTTCATTTTTAAATTCAATTCATTTTATTTGTATAGCACTTTTAACAATGGACACTGTCTCAAACCAGCTTTACAGAAACAAAATGTGTGAATTTATCCCTAATGAGCGTAACGGTGGCAAGGAAAAACTCCCTAAGATGATATGAGGAACTAGACTCAGAAGGGAATCCATCCTAGAATTAAAACTAGAATCCACATGTAAATGACATCACCAAGGATTATCAGAACGATGTGTCAACTGTTCTTTATTCAACACTTTTACACAGACTTTATACAAAATCTTTCCACCAATAAACTTTATATTCCTGTCTTTCCAATTTTTTGACACTGTTTATGGACAGTTAATATCTGTATCTAGCAAATCTGGAGAAATCATCATTGCTAGTTCGAGTCTTCAGCATTTGGCCTTATTTTTAATGTTGAAAAGTCAAAAAGGAGCATCCATTCTTCTTCGGATAAAGAGCTTCAACATTTTCCCAACATCTGTCCAACTACTCTCATAAGTCTTTGTCAATGCAATAGTATTACTCAAATGCCACCCAGTCACTTCCACCAAATCCTTCATTGTTATCTTCACGTTCTTCAATTTTTGTTCAAACCATGGCACTATTTCGCAAGACAAATTCAAGCGAGATCCATTCATCAGTGGTTCTAACATTAACCAATACAAAGATTTTCCATCAGTAGACCTTATTACTTTCATCAAACTCTATGATTTTCGAACACCTTCATAAAGACAAGGAAATTACTTTCAAGTCCATTTTTGTACAATCTGTCCAAAATAATTATTTCTTTAATCCTAAAGTCCCAACCACACATAGAAGCTTGAAAGCTATATTTGTCTTTTATTGTCATGCAAGTTCCTCCAAACATCACAAAGTTTATTTGATTCAATAAGTTGTAACAATCGACGCCTTGAGGCACCATGAGGCTTTAAAGATTTCTATCAATATCACTGTCAGTACACTTAAAGTCTCTTACACTTAAAGTCTCCACCAATTATCAAATAATGATCTTCATACTGCTGAACTGTATTAGCAAGTGTATTAAAAAAAACAAAAAAACACACATTCTTTCAGATTGACTGGAACATAGACATTTGCAAAATAATCGTTTAATATTTTGCTGTAACTTTTCTTCCTTTCACTATTTGTTCTGCAGTACAAGAATCTGGCAAGAAATTTGTGGAAAATAAAATGCCAACTCCTGCACTAAAAACACTGTTATGACTACAAGTCTGGTCATCACACACTGTAAAACCAGATAAGCTCATTTAACTCCAAAAATTTTAGGAAACGAATTACCTCAAAGATTTGAAGTTGATAAATCAATTTCTTTAAGCCAAATACACTTAAATATAACAGGTTTGAGTTAAATTTTTGTTATATTTAAATGTATTTGGCTTAAAGAAAATGGTTCTACAGTGCATTTTTTTTTTGCCACTCTACAGCATTTTCTTGTGTGCTATGAGTTTCCTGTACATATATCTATACCTTAAATTTTCAAAACATCATATAATTGTGCTCTTTTAGTAGCATCTCATTTAGATTAATGGATGAGATTTTAAAGTTGATTAGGAGAGAGCAAAGCAAAAGGCACAAAGCATACACATTACTATTAGTCCACCATTTGATTACTTTCATTTTGCATTATTTGAGAACTCAGTTGTTGTACGATTTTCTTCAGCTGGTACACATCTGGATTAGACAAACAGTTTTCCTCTCTTTGTCTCATCAAAAATCTGGCAGACTCAATAAACAAGGCCCGATCAGGAAAACAATCAGTAACTTCAACATTTTGCTTCCTCTTAGTAGACTGTTGAAAACTTCTTACTTGCTCCACTACAATCTTTCTCCATGTTTTTATTAGTGAAGAAATCAATGGATTTCCTCTCACTGCCCAATCCTGATATTTCATCAGTACTGTAAGATTCCCCACTTACTCCAACATCCTTAGTTGCACCAACATTCTGTAGTTTTTTTCTTCTTCTTAGATTTAGGCACAACTTCCCATTGATTTGTTTTTCTGTTGATTGTTGGGACTTCATCGTCTCGAAAGTTTTCTCCTAACTCATTTAGATCTAAATTTATTTATTTTTCTTGTTCTTTTCTGCCTTACCTGTTCCATTTTATTGCTCTCTTGAATCCTTTCTTCCAAATGCCTTTCCACCGTGCTTTTGTTCTGAGTTTTTCTTTCAGGGCATGAACACATTAAATGGTCTTCATTACCACATCCAAAACACTTCAAGCTTTCAGTTGTTGCAAAGATAAGATAGTCAAAACCATCAATCTTAAACTTCAGAGCAATATTCAAATCCCCTTCATCACTCTTCAGCACCATGTATAATTGTCTCCTGAAAAAAACAACATGTTTCAACAATAGAGACTTTCATCCTAAAGGAATCTTCTTTATGGTTGAGATCGTCTGACCATATCTTGAAAGTTCCCTTTCTATAATTTCATCCTTGATGAAAGAACGCACATTTGACAGCATCACTTTCGTTGCTGGATTAACAAGAAGGAAAACTTTCACAAAGCTATCATTCAGGGTTATTCCTTTTTCAACAACCTCAGTCACTTTTTCAATCTTGTCCAAAAACAAGACAACAGCACCGTTCATCCTGGATGCAGACCATATACTATTATATCCAGCAGCTTTTCCAATCGCTATACTAACCTCCTCCACTGAGCTTTCAATATCAACCGGCACATGCCATCATTCCATGCCGCCGGGTGAGCTGGCCAAAACCCGCTCCTAGTGAACCATCCATGCCCGCCAGTTTAGAACTGGCTAACTCTCCCTAATCCCACTCTTCCTCCTACAAACACCCACGATCCCAGTTCAACAAGATGAAATGTAACAGACCGTAAAAGTTGAGAAAAATCTTCAGTCACGCTCTGAATCACCCTCCACTTGCTCCACAAACGCCCACGCATGCGCAAACGTGGAAAGAGAGATAGAGAGAGAGAAAGTAAATAAATAACAAAGCTGTGGGCTGTGAATATGTCACATCAGCATTTTGTCTGTCAGAGTGAAAGTTTTATTATTTTTTTTGTTAATTCTGAGAGAGACTTTAAAACATAAAGGAGGCTCAAGGATCACCTAATACCATTAGCTTCATTGTAATGCCATCAAGACAATGTCCTGTGATACATGTCTTCAGAACATCTCGGCTTTGCCTCTATGGATCATCCCCATCTTTGTTGGTGACACATATGAAGATTTCAATTTAGATGCATATTTGAATATTTTTGCTTCTGGTGTATTGTACCATGACTCATTAGAGCAACAGAAAACAATGTGTGAATTTCATTGGCTCTCAGGCATCACAGTAAATGTTATGAATCTGTTGTTTCTGGGTTTAAAAAAAAAAGAAAAAGAAAAAAAGATTAAACTGGGAAAGTGAGATTTATTTGTGGCTGTAAATTCATTTGCAACTTGTCTACAGTCACAACTGTCACCGATAAACAAAAGGCTGACACTGTCTCACTATTTCTGCTGCACCAGCACACTGTACATGTCATTTCATCATCAACTTCCTACTACAAATAATCACCAACAGTGTCATGTAACTAAATTTTAAACGGTCTCTCTTTCCTTGTCTAAACATTATTATTTCTCCCGATGATTTATCGCACTTTTTAACAGAATGCAAAATGTGTTGCTATTCTCACAGTTTAACAAAAATGCAAAATGTGTTGCTATTCACAAGTTCTCTGTCTGTCAGAAAACATGCACAATATTATTCAATTGAGATTTGTGGACCTAATCAAACAATATTTCTTCTTTTTTTCTAAACAAATATTAGCCATAAGCTCAGTGAAGTGCAACAAGTTATAGATTGTCTTCTGTCTTTGGGGATTTTGCAGTCCTCAAGATTAATTGTGTATTCATATTAGTAAAAATGAAATAATATAAAAGAGATGACTAAATGTGATCACTAATATGAATGATATTTTAAGCCTAGTCTAGCTGGTCTTTGGCCTTTTAAAAGTCAGATTTTTACTATAAAGGAAGAATTATTTATTATAATAGGTTAGGCCATACAATTTGAACAACAATGAAATCGGTGATTAAACTCCATTTAAGGGAATAAAATCTAGTATTCCCTGGACTCAGTAGAAACTTTTTCAAGTACTGTATGATATACTAACATTTTTTGACCAGGGTTTTCACCTGTCAGATGTTACCTTGAAATTGACCTTGCTTAGCCATTTTAGGACATCAGCATGGGTTTTTAATTTGTTGGCCAGCTTGCTGCTAAAACTAGGCTGTCTAGCTCATTCCATATCCACATCATGACACAGACTTGACAGATGTGGGCTTGTTGTTACATTATAGTGTCATAAGCATTACAATCATTAGTTTAGACATGATAGAAAAAACTGCACCACAGCAGCCTTTGCTATTGTAGAACCAGTATGAGCTTGCCATGATGAATTGGTGCTGAAACCATTACAGTACAACCCATGTACTGTAATAGTTTAAAATTACTGTACTAAAAGTACTTGGTTTGTTTTATTATTAATGCCCTACACACAATAAACTGTGTAGGGCATTCATATAACTGATATGCCAATTGGTTTTACTGTAAGCAAAAAACTGCTAGGAATAGAATAATCTACTTTGTAGAAAGGTGTATACTTAAATTGCGTTATATTTTCTAAATTTGTCAGCTCTGGTAACATTAAAAAAAATCGTTGGCACAAAGTTAATATTTACTGGTTGATCTATTCAAATAAATATGTGGAATGTGTTGTACTAGCTTGTGACATATGAGCTGTGATCAGGATTGCCAGATCTGCACAAAAGCTTACAGTGGAGAAGTAGTATTAAAGCACATAGCATGACTGAATAGTTCATTCATAAATATCCGAAAGTAGTCTTATTTTTAAACACATTTGCCCAGTGGTGGCTGGTGGTTATTAAAATAAAGAAGCACAACTATCTGTTACGGATACATATTTAACATGAATGATAGGAGTATATTAACTCCTTGAGTTTTGAATACATTTATTTGGTCATTTAATTTGACTTTGGCATTTTTTTTTTTTTTTTTTTTTTCCCCCCCCCCCCTTTTTTTTTTTTTTTGCGGTAGGCAAAAAAAAAAAAAAACAAACCCCCCCCCCCCCCAGCCTAAAAACAAAAAAAAAAAAAAAAAAAAAAAAAAAAAAAACAATTATATTTTTTTGTATATATGGGGAAAAGAGAGAAGGGGGGAAGGGGGAAAAAAAAAAAAAAAAAAAACACACTTTTTACTTGATGGTATATATACAAAAGTAACCCCACACATTAGAGCAATAATGCAGGCTCTAAGTGATTCTCATTGGTGCTGACATGTTTAAGATTGAGATATCAGGCATGTTCTGCCCCTTTGAGAGGTCTACCAATTATCATATGTAGAAGCTGTGCTTCCAGGCAGGACAACCTAAAAAGCATACTGTTCAAAATGCATTGAGATGGGCCCCCCGCCACCCCCGTGCAAAAACGCATCTGCCCTAGTGCCTAGTGAAGCCCATGCATTCATCCATGGCTCAAAATGTTGTGTTAAATGCCTATTGTCCACTGAGCATTATTCTTTCTTCCCATTAAAACACAGTGTACTTAAATATGTCATAAACACTCAGACTTGCAAAGGCTTCACTGAATGTCTATTCGCGCTGTGTGAGGGTCTTCAGAGGAGATTTTCACACAGGCAGCACTGTCTGTGAAAAACAGTTTGAGTTATATGAACAAACAGTACTCTATTGCAGGGTGATATTTGAGTTGCTAAAATACTGAATTTCACCAAGATTGATGAACAATATAGACACTTTGGGAAATCTTCCATTGGCTCAGTTTAATGAAATTGTTGGAGAAGCCATGAGGCCTATGTTGTCTTAAAACAATCAACTGTCATTTGTACTGTAGTCTTTTGTTGTCCACACAGAAGCAAATACCCCCATTTGTTTGTTCAAGACAATGTAAAAGTTGAAGGAGAAATGACCTGCCCTGATTAAAGAAGTGCTGCTTTTGGTACGGCTATAGATGATGTGCCTTCTTCTGAATAAGAACTTAATCTGTAAGAACAATGTAATGTTGAATCGCTCTTGTACCTACATTTGGCCAATTAATAAACGTTATTCTTTTCTGACCCATTTAATCAGTGTTTTAATACCATTTCCCAATCAGTTTCTTAGTCTTGTCCTGTTGACTAAATTTTCCTCCAGTAAGGTCAGGTTGTTTTCCTACTGACAGGTGATTAAATCTCAGCCTCACATGGTAGCAGTAGTGGTAGTTCATGCTCTTTCACTGCAAGGTACTTGGTAGCTTAGTCACTGTGCAATTGGAAAGAACAGAGGTCACAGCCCACTGCTGTTGCAATAGTCTGTCATACATTGCACAGATGCAGTTCTACCTCATATTGCAAAACCATATCAGTAGAAATGATTGCAGTTGCATTTGTTGCTCCTTGGCTTCTAGTGCTTTACTATCAGTGGTGATGCGACTGAGAGTTTCTGTCAAACTCTAGAATCATTAAGATCTTGTCTTGACCCAGTCTAACATAACAAGTACCTTTGAGACATCATCTTCTGAAATGACTAAAAGAGAAAACCTAGGAAAATACTGGAGGCAAATGAAGCAGTGGCTCAAATCCGGCCGGAATAAGAGGCACTGCTATTAGGAATTTGAGCCATTGCTATTAGGAAACTAGGTTTCAGATAGGATTCCCATGCTTAGCTAGCATGTCCCAGTTAGATTTACCTAGTAAAGTCAATTTCCAGTAAAAGCACATTTCCTATGTTCCTCTTCAGGTCAGAAAGGTCATAACCATGACACAGTGGAGGCTGAAGGTCACTTCCATTTCAGCTTCAATATAAGCATACACACAGGATGAGAAAATAATTTCCTTTAGAACGTTCACTGTGTCATTGTGACCAACAGTGCTTTTAAAAATCATGTTTCTGTTGACATCCCGAGGCACTAAATGGGACTTAATAGAATTGACCACATCTTTGCTCTGGGAAAGCTTGCATGTGTACTAGAGAGTCAGAAACTCCATTGATGCAGGTAGACTGTTTTTGAAGACACTTTTTTTTGCAAATATGGAAATGACTGACTAACAAAATAATAATAGGCATACCACCCAGTTTATTGAGATATAATATATTGAGTTAGCGTCTAAATATTCCACAGTATTACAAATTTGATCAGAATTAGGTGTGCACACAACCAGTTGATAACTGTAAAAGATAATAGATTTCAATGCTTTTCCCTTTTTTCCATGGATACAAAGATCCAAAGAGACCTTAATCTTTGCACAAAATGTAAATTAATAACAAAAGCGAAAGCTCATCATGGCATCATTATGTATTTTCACACACACACACACACACACACACACACACACACACACACACACATACGTGTGTCAGCCAGTCAGTTCCTCACTGAGGTTGACTGTCAGTGGTGCAAACATTCATGCTTCGTGTCACCATAAGCGCCCTCTGAAGGTGTGAATGCTGTCTTTTTATAGAGAAGTGTGACTCTGTTGATTTGTTCACACCTGTACTTTAGACTGCCATAGTCCTGACACAGCGAATTTGGACTGGCTCATCACACTTAATCCACCCTGAAAAGGCCAAAAAAAAAAAAAAGAATGTAAAATATGGGCTTGGATATAAGCTTTAGTTCTCCTTACGGCTCTGTATTTATATCAAGGTGATATCAGTCTAATCTAGCACAAAACACATCACCTTGATCACATAAAAATAAACAGCAGTTATTGTACATGCCAGACTTGCTATATTTGGTAGTCAGGTGTTTTGCAGTGTTCGGTTGTTGTAAGCAGTTTACTAAACAATATGTTCGTTCTCTCTCTTGTCTGCAGCTATCTTTTGCCGCGACAACACCGGTTCTGGCAGATAAGAAGAAGTACCCTAACTTTTTCAGGACAGTTCCTTCAGACAACGCGGTCAATCCAGCTGTTGTGAAGTTCCTCAATTACTACAACTGGAGCAGAGTGGGTACCTTGACTCAGGACGTCCAGAGGTTCTCAGAGGTTAGTATAAAATTTAAGTTCAGTAGAACAATCAGCAAAAATAAAATAAAAAACACAAATAAAATAAAAAGTTCTTGTTTGTAAGAGATTCTATAATTAACAAGTGTTTCCCAAAAACCTTTGTAGCTAAGGTAGTATGTGAACTCGTTTGTAAATTAAGGAGGAACCTGACCCATTCATTATTCACAAAGTACAGTACTTCATTATTTGGATCATGCAGTTCTACCTCAACTACTGTAGCTTTTGTACTCATTTTGGTCATTGTTCTGTATACACAAAAAAGTTCAGTGAATTCACTTGATTCAAATGCGTACATTAGTTCCACATGAATGAACTGATTTGCATTCACACAGTTTGTTTTTGTACAGCCAACATGATTTGATCATGTATATTCAGAACCCTGGAATAAAAGCCAACTCCATGCAGTCACCTGAACTCAAAATCAAACCCAGAACCCCAGGGTTGTGAGGCTGCAATGTAACACACTACATTACTTATATTTTAATCAAATTAATTTAATACTAGTCAGCACCAACATCCTTGCGAGCTCTGATAATGTGAGTGGATAAGCCAATGGATCACACTCGCTCTACATAATTCAAGGTAGTTGATTGGATTTTTCGTGTAAGCAACAAAATCAACAATATTTTTTATGTAAATTATATATTATAGTTTCTCTTTTGTCAGTATAGTTGTTTCAAAAAAACATAATTTCTGTTGTAAATGGTTGATTATGCTTGCCATTAGTACCATTGATTCATCTATTACCTTAACAGTGGATCAGTTGTTTGACTAGCAACTTGTGCTTCTTTTTTTTCCCTAGACTCGGGCTGGGAAGGGCCAACAGAGAATTACAAAAACTAGTTCATTAAATCTCTAATAACAAAGTAATCTAGTTTTAGTAGTTTTAGTCAATTAAATCTGAAGAGTTAAATGAATGGCTGTTTCTCAAATTTCCCCAAAATGTTCTTTCCTAATAGAATTAATTTCCCGTGTTTTGATTTCTCCCTAAATGGAATGCCATATCGCTTTACAAATGCACAGTGCTAACAGTGAATTCCCAAAGCTTTTCTTCCTTTTTAATTAGTTGTAAAAAAAAAATAATAATAATAATAATAATTCTGCATGGCTGATGTGAACATTACCCGAAGCTGCTGCCTGTAACTGCATGATTTTATGCATTGCACTGCTGCCACACAATTGGCTGATTAGATAATTGTATTAATGTGTAGGTGTACCAGTGTTCCTAATAAATTGCTTGGTGAATATATATTTATTATGTTATTAAGAGATTGCATTTTCCATATCTTTCATTACAAATGTTGTCAAAAGTTATTTTGCAAAGTGTTCACATTATTGATTAGCAGTGTTGGGTAAGTTACTAAATAAAAAGTAATCCACTACAGATTACTAATTACTACTTTAAAACTGCAATTTGATTTTACATTACTGATTACTGCAAGTAAAATGTAATCAGATTACTAATTAATTTACTTTCAAATGACTTTCAAACCTACAAAAATACACCACAAAGTTAAACTCGTAGTTCTTTCAGTAATTTAATATTGACTGAATCAAATTCTGGATCTTCAGAAGGTTTAGACATTCTGAAGGCTTTTAGGAAATTTGACCCATTGTCTGTGACTGTCGCTGTGATTTAACCTGACGGTCCAAATCCTGAACGCACCTGCTCTATTTCACTTGCAATCACATCATACGTGTGCCTTTCCTTAATTCTTTTACAGGCTATGGCAGCTTTTTCACGGCTAAAAGTCACTGGGTTAATCCAATGGGCTATGATGCCAAAGAAGCTTTTATTATTACTAGTCCAAATGTCTGCGGTTGTGGAGACATACTCTAAACGTGCAAATGTTTTTTTAAGAACGTACTTCATGTCAGCATAGAATTTATCTAAATTCCTTGCAAATGTCTTTCTTGTCCTGCAAGGGTACACATCTGTCCATCACAGGTATCTCTGTAAGTATGTCTCTAAATGACTGCGATTCCACAGTCGACATGGGCAGCATTTCCTCCACCACATACGCTGCTACAACTCTCTTCATCTGCTCAGAAGTTTCCTTCAATCCCTATCCTGAACAAAAAATCTAATCTGCTGTAGCTTGTTTAGGTGAGGCTGGACCACTCTTGTCTTGGGCGCAGGACCCCTCCTTAGCGATGAGTTTTGTCATAGAATGCTTTTTGTTTTTATGCTCAATGAAATCAAAATAATGTCTGTATTTCCATTTGAAGAAACAACCACCACACTCATCTGCATCCATTTTAGCACACATTCTCCAGTGATCTCATTGCTCATTAACTGACGCAGCTGTCATTTATTTTAAAAATGCTTTTTACTTAATATTGTTTTCTTAACAATAAATTTGTAATGCAAATAATGTAATTTTATTGTAAATTTGTAAATTTTTTACATTATTATCAGTAACAGTAATCAAATTATATAAATTCAGAAAAAGTAATTAGATTACAGTTACTTTGTAACGCATTACACACAACTCTGTTGACTAGCGTTTTATGTGAGATATGTTTGCTTCTTAAGGTCCTAAGGTATTAAGGTCTTAAGACTGTTATTTGTAAAAATCTGCTGTTTTTGGACTTTTTCTTTGGAGAAATGAAATGTCCAAAATTCCAGAAATGAATATGAATCGACACAAAAGGCTGTTGTGTATGTATATAATATAATGAGTGTAAGAGGCTGTGAAGCAGTTAATGCTTCATTTAGATGGTTAAAGCATACAAATTTTTGCAGTAAAACTAGATTACATTTGCAGGGTAAAACTCAATTATACTATATGTATATATATATATATATATATATATATATATATATATATATATATATATATATATATATATATATATATATATATATATGTATTCCCCTTTAAAACTTCATCAGTTGTCTCTCAGGTAGACTGTTGTACAGTTTTATAAGTAAATCAGCTGGTAAGTTTTCCCAGCATCTTGGAGAACTTGCATTGAATCAGAAATTTCCAGCAGTTATCACATATTTACATGTTTATTACCAACAATGGCATCTGGATCCACCACCACCACCACACAGACAATCACAATCATACTTAAGGCGGGATGCCTGATAAATTAATTTTATTCCACACTGAGGTCCCTGTCATCTAATCTGTTGCTAAATACAAATGCACACGGGGTTTAATCTGTAAGACAGTATAGTGGAGTGTGTTCTTAATCCACTTATTGATGGACACTCAGGCACAACACTGCTGACAGCCTCCTGCAATGTGTCAGATATCAAACCCCAGTCAGGGGAGAAATCAGTTCACAAAAGAAACTCTTATTAAAGCAAAACTCATGCATACAAACACACAAAACACAGCCAAATGTTAGTAAATGTGAATATTTTGACAGAATTGCTCTAATGGGAGAAAGGACTCTTAGCAGGATGTCTTGGTCTGAAAGAGCATTCTGTTATAAATAGGCACAACTTACCTCTACAACTTAAACATTTTAAAGGTCATATAGCATATATTTGGTCAAATCAAAGACAGCATGCATTCCTCTTGAGGTCGCTTCAAGTCTGTGTTCAGGAAGGTCCAATTTTAGTGATGATGAAGAAATCATGAAGTGGTTTGTTTTGAATTCCACACAAGTACCATTTTATCTGTTTTTATCCATCTTTGCTTACTATTGATTTGATTGTAAATGAACGATTCTAAACTCTCATGTCTCCTAAATGTAGATCCCATTTTTGTGAGAAATGTACTCCCTCATTCTTACTTGCTACACATCAAAAACCTGAGGGGCCTCTAGGGATCTTAAATTTTGAAGAGTATACATTGAGGTTTTTCAAGACTGCAAGTTCTGCCCTTCAGTTATTTCGGCTCTCCACTGTCGCTGCCTCTTTGGCCATGCTCTCTTAGAAAATGTTAACAGAGACATATCTCTCTCTCTCTCTCCCTGGGAAAATCCCAGGCTTTGGGTAGAATTTAAAGATTCTAATCGGACTTCACTAAAAGAAGAACTGACCTCTGACTGACCTCTACACTTATAATCTAATCTGCTTTATGGAATAAAAAAAACAGTACTGCCAAACTTTGAAGAATTGTAAGTTTAACGAGATCTCACTTTGATTATGAGCATCGTCCATGCTAGTCACACCAGTCATCAGCTGAGTTAAAAACTGGTCGAATCATTTAAGCAGGAGTTTCATCGTTATCTTTTTAGTCTCTACTGGTCTCTAGCCACGTTATCATTGGTGGGGAAATATTTGACGATCAATTCAGTCAGCGCTGTTCTGTTGGCTAAATTTCTTGCTTTCAGGTCAATTAAATAAAACAGTGTTTGTCTGCTGTGAGTCGTTAATGCAGAGGAGTGGGAGATTTTCCACCATTTTCCAGAATTCAGCTGTAGCGATATCGGGCACACATTTGTTGGTGTCACAGAGAGCTAAAAAAAAAAAAGCCCCAAACATTTTCCACTCTGATATGTAGCATAAGTGATGCATCGTTGTACATATGTCATTGCTGAGTGGCTGCCCATCTTGCTCTTCTGCACAGCTGAGGCCAGCACGGTGGCACTAGCATAATACACTAATCAGGCTTCCAAAGCCCTCCTCTGGCAGGTTGATAGGACCTTGTCTGTTTATGCCCTGCAACTACATCATGACAACCAAGATAATGGGATTATTCCTTTCTGTTACTCTCATAGAGACTTATTATTGCACAGTCAATAGACTACAGTGGGTTTAACCAGCCTGCTCTCCAGACATTTTTTATTTGGAATAGTTTCAAAATAGGGCCATAGTTTTGAGAGTGAAGTCAGATTATACAAATATATTTTAATGGCATGGAAGTTAATTATGTCTAGTCATTACTTTACTTTAGACATGGAGAAATAAAACATAAATAGTTGCTGAGCATAATGGTGTGGCTATGATGTACTTGAATATTCTGCTAAGGGGATTAGCTGTAGTGGAGTGATGTTAAAAACTCCACTAAAAATAAAACAGCTATCTTTGTTTATTGATTGATCGATTTATGTATTTATTTTAGAAAAATAAAGAATGTAAAATGTCTAATAAATAATGTTTCTTGCCCCAAGAAATCTGCACAAATTTAGGTAAGTCTGTGTCACCAAATAAGGTTATGTAGATAGATTTTGGAGTGAAGTAATAAGAAAGGGTACAAACAGTAACCCCTTCCCCAACCATGACATTTTTATACAAAATAAAGTAATATTGGAATTAAAAGGTGCGCTCAGATAATCCCAAATATTTTGACCCAATATTTCAACTTTAGAGATTGCATACTTTTAAGTATTATTCTGTTTGCCTTGTCTTTGACTTTTTTGCTACTGTATCTCTTACCTTGACTCCACTCTGGATTATCCCTGTCTGATCTTCTGTTTTCGGATTTGCATTTTGTCCTTTTATTATAGGACTTTTTGCTTGATTTAAATAGTGAATATAATTTTGGATGGTGTTTAATAAACTCCTGCTTATGAATCCTAATATGCCTCCTAAGTCTAGTTCGGTACTTAGAGGCAAGTATATTAATATTTATAACATTAACTCATTTTTTGTGTCAAAGAAAGTTAGCTAGAATCATATAATTTTAAGACCTCAAAATTGAGTTGTGTGAATTGCTATGAATGATTAATGCTATAGCCTATTCACTGCTAAAATGCAAGAGTACAGGAGCAAGAGCAATGAAAACAAAACTCTGAAGAATGTAGAAGTCATACAACAATCATACATAAACATGTTAATTTCAATATATATATATATATATATATATATATATATATATATATATATATGTATATATATGTATATATATATATATATATATATATGTATATATATATATATATATATATATATATATATATATATATATATAGAGAGAGAGAGAGAGAGAGAGAGAGAGAGGCGTAGAGTGGGTTGTTGTGAATGGGTGAATGAGACACAGTGTAAAGCGCTTTGGATAAAAGCGCTATATAAGTGCACATTTACCATTTGCCATATATATATATATATATACACGAACGCATATATCTATGTGTGTGTGTGTGTATATATCACTGTTTTATTGCATTGTATATTTTTACAAGTGCCTAGGGCTTTTAAACTACTGTAATTACTGCATAAAGTAAATGCTGTGCTGCAAGATAAAGTTTTACCCCTCTCTCTCTTTCTGTCCCGTTCTCACACTGCAAATTTCGTCATTCTTGATCATCCCCATCAGCCAGTGTCTAGTAATTTATTAACCTAAAAATAGCTACTTGCGATAATAATGCTGAGAGAATTACAACCTGCTCTTTACTGTGCATTACTCAAACTGAGTGATGTGGCGTATTAAAGCATGCATAGACAGAAAGCCTCACTGAAATTCTCAGTTATATTCACAGATGAGTGAAGCCCAACATTATCTCTGTTCATGGAATTTTTATGAAATTGTGACTTTGTAAGTAATATTGTTACATCTTTATATTAAGACAATATGCACAGCAGAATCTGCCGTGATGCTAATCAGTGAAGAGCAGTATCTCAGATGCTCAGTCTTTAGACTTCTAAACTAATTTTGATCAATACAGCAGTGGAATTTGACGTCTGATGTACAGTAAAGTACAGTGCGAAGTGGCCTTGGAAACATGGTGCAATTGACATTTTCTACTATATAGTTTGGAAACTGTGTTGTGAAAATTGCATTTAAAGATCTTATTTTAACTTCAGCACAGGAGCATCAATGACATTTTGACTGATCAACTGATTACAAGCTCAACTGATTAGGCATGTCAGTTCCGTTATGGTGCATAGATATCCAAATACTTGATCAAAACCTGACCTTCACTGTATTAGATAGATAGATAGATAGATAGATAGATAGATAGATAGATAGATAGATAGATAGATAGATAGATAGATAGATAGACAGACAGAGAGAGAGAGAGAGAGAGAGAGAGAGAGAGAGTGTACTTTATTGAGCCCTGAAGAAAATTGTTTAGGAAATTACACTTGGCAAGCAATGTTTTAGACATCTTTAAACAGACATTTTTTACCACTGTATTTGTTCAACAGAAACTGTTTTGCAAAAACTTCCATACTGTTTTGGTGATGTATGGTTATGGTTTCTAAACTTGAGGTATCAAATTATATGTTATAGGCAACTCTATAGGCAATTTTGGCCCAAACCTTTCTGTCTTTTTTGCTGTTTGCCACAGAGACATTCGACAGGTTTTCCCAGAACATATTACATTTACATTACATTTATTAATTTTGCATACGCTTTTATCCAAAGCGACTTACAAATGAGAAAATACAAGCAAAACACCACACATATTACGTGAGTACTTTGCATAACTCTTAGAGTAAATTAGAACTATATCTTGCACATATAAAAATGCTGGTAAATCTCCCTTCTCCTTATCTTGTGTAGCAACAACCCATCAATGCACATGATGTACATTCACTATATGCACTGTTTGGATTAAAATGGATGGGTTATGTGTGTTTTATAAGTATACTTATGAAAGAGGAGCTTCTTTTATGGTATAGACTTTCTCATACTAAGGTGCTCCATTAGTGGCCTCATATCATACACTCCAGTTCTTTCAGTAATGGATCTTTTTTTATTTATTTATTTATAATTTTTTTTTTCTTTTTTTTTTTAGATGTGTGTATGTAGGTGTATGGGTGTGTGTAGAAGATTTAGCTTCTTTGATCACTGACTAAACATTCAAACAACACAAGCACAGCAGCCGAGCTTACCAAAGCTAATTGCATTCCCTGAGGACATGACCAAAGCAAAAGTCATCCACCTCTTTCTGCTTTGATAGGAGCGTGTAGGCTGCCCTCATATTGGTGTGTGTGTGTGTGTGTGTATCATTGCACATTTGTACTCATTTTTACTCATTTGTGACTGTTTCACCAGAAAGACTCATTAAAATTAGATCTAAAAATAGAAGTTTAGCTCTAATATCAGCACATACACACACCTGCCATTCATTTATGCTTAGGCCATCCCTTTGTTTAGAAGGCATTTTCGCGCCTCTGGGAGGACGGGAGAATCCCAGTGCTTTCACACAAGGCTGGTCGAGACTTGTCTTTTACTCAACTCAGGCTGAGCATGTTCTTCCCACAACCACATGGGCATGAGTGTGCTTGGCCAGTGGGAATAGTCCGACATGAAATCAAACACAGAAAAAGGTCAAGCAGTCATCCTTCCCTCTCAGCTCATCCAAACAATGAGTCCAGTAGCTGCTGGGACTCAGTGATTGTTTTGCGATCTAGAACAACTCTTATCTGCGGAGATATGAGTGTAATGCTTTGTCTTGGTCTGAGTGCTAGTGATTTCTGAAGAGCAAAAGCAGCTTTTATTGATCTCACTTGTCTACACAATTGCTTACATTGTTTCCTCTTCCTGTGAGCGGTGGGTTCAGTGCATTTACTACCTTTCTGTGTGCCTCTGTGTGTCCATGTGTGTTTGTGTTTGTGTGTGTGTTTTTGTGCAAGAGGGATTTTCACCAAGACTGGCAGATGAAGTGAACAGAATATAAATGAGGCCAGAATTGATACAGAGTAAATGTTAGGCATTCCCCCATTGCTGCAGGTCTTAATTAAGGATTTGTGCATGCTCAATCATCTATGAGTCGTATGCCTACTATCACAATCATAATTCAGCCATGGGCATTCATTTCGAGGTCACAAAGATAAATATTGGAGAGTATGAGGGATCATTCAGCGTCATGTCACAGCAAAATGACAACCTTTCAAGTAGCACAGATGCTGTTATCTGTTGAAAGGCGTGTAAATCAGCTTCAGAGAGACAATTCAAAGGACAAGTGATAAATCTTGTCATTCAATTATTTTTCTCACTGAAAGTAAGCAATTGTAAGGAACAGTCCACTTATTATTATTTTTTAAAATTATTTTTATTCTGGCTGTGCTTTTCTTTTATATAAACAAGACGTACCCCGAAATATGAGGTATAAAACATCAAAATATTGAGCATTATAGTATGACTATGAATTCTAAATAATTGTGAAAATGTGAAAACTGTGAAAAATAAGCCATTGTGTTATATGTAAGGAATAGAACTAGACTGGGAAAATAATCAACAGGGATGACATCCTGAAGTGTTTTATTCCTCTTATATCACAATAATTTGAAAACAGTATGTAAACATACGTAATGTTTATGTTTACAGGATTCAAAGTTCAAGGTTTCAGGGTTCAGGGTTCTTTATTTGTCACATGCATATTACATACATAATTATTTTTTCTTAGTTACTCATCCCACAGTGCAACAATGAACAGACCAGAAACAACTGAGGATATATACACACACACATAATAAAAACAGAATGTAATAAAATAATAAAAATACAGTAGACATAACAAACTATTATTATAGTTACATTTAATGTTATGAAATTTCTGTGCAACAAATTAGTTACTGTCACTTATATCAAACTATAAACAGTCATTCCATTACTAGCCTCCATTTCTTCTGTCTCATAAAGTTAGTAAGATTTTAAAAAAAAAACCTAAAAAAAACCTTATTATAAAACAGAAACCACAAAGCTCTCTATCCGGAAGAAAATTGAAAGGAGACGCTTTACCTCTGTTGTCACTCTAGAAAGGACAGCATATTAGAACAAGCATATTAATATAAACTTGTAATATGCTTTGTAACTCAATTACTGTCCACTGTTACTTAAGATATGTACTTCATAAAATATTTTCAGTCTGAAGACAAGCATAACAACACCTTACATATGTAATGGCTACTATCATATACTATCATGAGTTTCTGTCCAGATCTTTAACAACATCATGTTACTATTGCTTATAATTTTACAAGTTTTGTCACAGCCACATGCTAATTTTGGCAACATGTCTGGTGAGCATATGATTTATTAGATGTTTATGATGAATAGATATTAGATATTACCCTCATCAGAAACTCTCATGACTGTTTCTTTCCTGTAATATAACTTTCCAATGTTACCATTACCTGTAACTGTCCTAACAGTTGATATCATCTTTGATGTCACTGCCACATGTTAATTTTTGACAGACATTATGTCATCATTGTGACAAAATAACATTACTTAACTTTATAAAGGAATCCCTCTAGAAAAGGTCAGAATTTGTGTAACTTTTCATACAGTATGACAAAAATCACTTAAACCATGGTAACACAATGATAAGTACACGTAACATTTTTAAATAAACAAATTTAACTTTTTAACATCATGTATATACAGTTGCAATCAAACTTATTCAACCACCATTGCAAATCAGGTTTATTGTCAACATTTTACATACTTTCAGCTGTTTGCATTGAACAAATCAAACATAGGCAATTGAAATAGTTCAACACGACGTGGTTTCCCCAAATTCAACTGAAAATGCAACTTAAAACAATTTCTCCAGTCTCAAAATTATTCAACTCCCTGAATAGACTCTCTTACAACAGCACAAATATGCAAAAAGGTATTGTCTCAAGCACACTTGATGCAACTAAGCAGGGCTTCATTAGTTGCACCAGGTGTGCTTGAGCTGGAACACATGAAATACCTGAACTGGTTAGGGCAAGAAAATATATGCAATACCTGGACAAGGCAAAAAAAGGGAGCTATCAATGGTTGCAACCAGATTTCTGAGAAGGCAGGTTGTGAATAACCCTGGGGTGTAATGCGCTGGGGTTTCCATAAGCACACTAAGGCGCGTACTAAACACAGAAGGTTTCCATGTCAGAACTCCAAGACGTACACCACTACTGACCCAAAAGCACAAGAAATGTAGTCTCAAAATCATATAAATAAGCCACAGAAGGATTTCCCATTTTGGGATCCTGCTCTGTGGAGCAATGAAACAAAACGGGAACTTTTCGGCATGACTGACTTGAACCCCATATAAAATCTCTGGTGGGATTTGAAGAAGGCGGTTGCAGCACGCAAACCCAAGAATATTACTGAACTGGAGGCCATTGCTCATGAGGAATGGGTTAAGATTCCTCAGGAACGCAGCCAGAAGCTATGCATCTCCTTGGCAGCAGGTCATAACAGCAAAAGTGTGCTTTACTAAGTACTAAAGATGCTTGTCATGAAGGTGTTGAATAATTTTGAGACTGGAGAAATCATTATTAGTTGCATTTTCAGTTGAATTTGGAGACACCACTTGATGCATTCATTGTGTTGAACTATTTCAGTTGCTTTTGATTGATTTGTTCATTGCAAACAGCTGAAATTATGTACATGACAATAAACCTGATCTGGGAACTACATAATACAATGTTTTTGTTAGTCAAATTAGCAAACTACTTAGTAGGCTGAAAATATTGTCCAAAATCTCAAGTTGGACATGAGCTCATCTTAGATACACACATTATGTTCTTTTCAGGGTTGACCCCTCTTGTTGTATTATTTAGCACATGATCATGTAATTAGCTTCTAGAAAATGAATTAGATTATTGATTAAATGCTTTAAAAATAATAATAATAAAAGAAAGCATGTTGCATGCTCCTTTCTGTCTGTGTGTGACAAAAATTAAACAGTGTAGATGTTTGTGATATTTGCAAGTGTTATCTATCAGCTATCCCCTTTCTGGTCCTCTGGCTCATAGAAAATCCTGCTTGGCACACACACACACACACACACACACACACACACCTTCTGATGTCTCATCATCCTCTGTGTGCGAGTCTCAGGATAGAGGTCAGATCAGCTGGGGTACTTCAATACAAGTGCTGAGATACAAACAGGCTTCTTTGGCTTTCTGGTGAATTGCTGGACTCTTTTTAACATACAACAACAGAAAGGCTATAAAGGGAGTGTAATGTAATTGGATGGTAATGGTTGATCTGGTGTTTCGCTGCATTTGCTCATCTAAAGCACATGTAAGTGCTAAAACGTTGTAGCTGATCGTAAATTAGTCTGTAGCACTAGCTCATCACAAACAGTTTGCTTCACTTCCATGTACTGAGTCATGCTCCTTCCTGTTTACTCTCTTTAGGCTGGGTTCACCTGACAGGTCACTGCCTAAATGCATTATAAATTTCATCACATCACACTCATCTCTCTCAGCTTTAGACTCAAATCCCATAATCCTTTGGAGCTCTTTTGACGTTCAGCATTCACCTGATAATTTTTCTCACCCGTCTCACACTTCTTTGCCTTGAGCTATCCATTAAGGATCCTCAAGGTCCCAACTGCTACAACACACACATATACTCTCATGTAAACAACCACTATTGTTAATTGGCGTGTTGGCATAGACATACACATACTCGGACTGATACGCACACCATCACCTGGATATTCAGGATTTATCTGAATATCCATTAGACTGCCAATATGCTGACTACATCAGAACAATGTGGGACAGTCTGGATCAACTGGCAGACAGTTCATGCAGCTGCGTGAAATACATTAATTATTACTTACAAAAAAAACTACAGAGAGTCACATGGGTGTTTATTTCTGAACCTGTGTCAGACTTGATCTAAGCACCAATACTGTCTGTGAAAAAGAGAACACGTTACTATTCAGTGACATGTAAAGACAGTGTTGATAAGCCTACATAGCATCTATATAAGCCCTTTATGATAACTGAATTGCCTACTAGGCGTGGTTCAAGGTCCCTTTCCAGAACCTTCACACTAACTGTCCCTCAGTGGTGGAATGAACTTCCGACCTTCAAAAAACCGCTAAAGACCCACCTCTTCCATGAACACTTAACTAACCCCTAAAACACCAACTCCACATTATCCTTTAAAAAATAAATAAAATAAAAAATTACTCTGATACTTACACCTCTACTCTGCGCACTTTGCTTTCCTAGAACGCAATTATAAATCTTGTATGGTAGCACTACTTGTATTGTTCTCCGCTTGATATATCGCTTTGCTCGTATTTCCTCATTTGTAAGTCGCTTTGGGTAAAAGTGTCTGCTAAATGAATAAATGTAAATGTAACTGACATAAATCTAAATAAACATTTATTCCATCCAGGGAGTGTGCATAACATGACATGACACCTACAGTATATTAACTCTTTGTGACTACTTATATAAACCTACATAAACTTACGTAAATGCTTATTCTAAGCATGTGATGTGCCTTGAGCTGGAGCCTTTACATACAATAAGCACTTTTTGCCGAGGGAACCAGGGTGATACTAACATCCAGGTTGGCCTACAACAATACATCATCCCTGCAGCACTCTGCCATGTCATATAGTAGTGATGTGAGATAGCTTTCGAATAGAGTATAAGCTGAAAATTGAGCAGGTGGTAACTTCTGAAACACATTCATAACCCTGTCATTACGGGGTCATTGCATTAATGGTAATCCATATCAGTTGACATCAGCTTGACAATTGGCAGGCCAGTCTTTATGAAGGCTGGCATCTGATGAAATAAGCCTTTATAAAAGTTTAAATAAGCTTATGTCAAATGTCATGAAGGGTTTCTGTAGGTGTTGTAGCTTTATGAACTTGTGTTTTCAAAGAATTCAGTAATTATCATTTTGATATATACATATACATTTTTATTTACTATACGTACCATGATGTCCATTCATGACAAGGTCTGACTGGATGGTTGGCTTAGCAATATACACAAGGTAATAAAGCCCATAAACATGTGCCTAGTGAGTGGTGTTATCAAAATGTGTAATGCACCTGGTTTATATCCACCTTTAGCTCTTACCAAACACTGTAGTGCCAGTTTATAGCAGTTTATACTGTCTATTACTGAGCTTCATTTATATGTATATTATTGTGGACAGTTTGTCCCTGTATGACCAAATGTGACTGTAATAGCTGAAGCATGAAACATTTTTATGACAGTGCATGAACTCCAACTTGTAATTACAGCTTCCCTTGTTCTTTTTGGTTCAAGCCTGCGAAGGACCTTTCACAGCCCATCTTTCAAGTTAGCATGCTTTTACTTCGAGCTCTCTCTACTACTACTTTAGTGTTCTGTGAAAGCATAAAAAGTTATGGAGGCTATCCAGTGCAGAAGAAGAACAAGGCCCAGTGATCAATCTTAATTCAATCTTTCACAAAGTCTGATGTCCAGAGTGAAGTCGCCTATTAGAGCTGTATTTTAGATCCATTTATCATAAGAATGTATGTTGATTTGTGCTTCTCTCACTTGGTTTTCTGGTCTGAAAAGAGCTTCTTGGGTAGCTTTGTTATATATCACAGCACAACAAATAGCATATGACTATGCTTGCACGTTCAAGGTTACATGAGACATACAAAACAGTATGGATTGTTTTTGTCCATTTTTCATAAATATTCATTGGCAGGCATAATTGATAGCTGTGGGGGTGATGGAGCCAGTACCCAGTCATGTCCAAAGCCAAAGCCCAGTGGGGGAACAGTAGACCACTAGAGAACAGATCTCACTGACTTCAGGCTGCTGTGGATGTGAACACCGTGTCTCTAGTGTCAGATCCACCGGAGATTAGAGTGAACTGAGGCATAAATCAAGGAGATTGGTTTTGGCTGGCTCACTGTATGCCATTCCTCATCTACTAACATTACCCCCCCCTCTCTCTCTCTCTCGCAGGTGCGCAATGATTTGACCAGTGAGCTTGAGAAGGCAGATATCCAGATAGCAGACACTGAGAGCTTTTCTAATGACCCCTGTGTTAATGTGAAGAAACTGAAGGTAAGACAGCATCTATGATTTATTTCTGAGCTAAAAACACTTTACATCTCATTTTCAATTATAGAAAAATTAAAGGAAAAGCCACATAAGTTCTAATAAGGTGTCGGGCCACCATAAGTCACCAGAACATCTTCAATAGATTATATATGTCTCTGGAACTATGCATGAGATGTGATGTGAATATTGTTCTTCCAAATGATATTCCCTCAGTTTGTGTTCTGATGATGGTGGTGGTGAGCACTGTCCAACATGTCGGTCTAAAATCTCCCACATGTGTTCAACTGGATAAGATCTTCTGACTATGAAGGCCATCACATATGATTTACGTCATTTGAATGCTTATTAAAACATTCAGTGAGCACACTGTGGATGGGATAGGGTGGGGACATTCTTGAAGAGACCACTCTCTTCAGGATAGAAATGTTTCATCATAGGATGGATTTGATCGTTCTGCATAATTTTATATTTAATTGCAGTAACCCTTCCCTTCATTGGCAATCAGATCCCCTCACTGTAAGGTTCTAGCATTCAGGCTTGTGCCATTCTCTTGGTGTACGCCACAGATGCACTCGCCCACTTGTTGAGAATATGGTGAAGGATGACTCATCGGACCATATCACTTTCTTCCACATCTCTGTATACCAGTGCCTGTGTTTCTTGCAGCGCTGAACTCTGAAATTTGCATTTGTCTTCGTAATGAAAGTTTTATACACTGCAACACTATTATAATATCCCTCCTTATGTAGTTGTTCTTTCTGACAGTCTGATCACATTCTACATTTACATTCTCTGTCACCTGAAGAACTAGATCCCATAAATGCATGTGCCACTGTTCCTATTGAAACAATGAAACAGTTGAGCAGTCTTTGGGACTGCAGCTCCTGCCGCTCTTCCCCCAATAATGAACCCTCTGTATGTATAAAACCTGCTCAGCATTTTATACATGTCACAGAGTATGGTTGAATTTTAAATGCTTAATTCTGTCAAGCAGTATGAAAGTCTGGAAAAGTCTATACTCGTTATATACTCAGTTTCTTATATGCACTTATATTCAGTACAAATAGTATGTGTGAAATTTATTATATCCTATGTGTACTGGGTTTCAGAATAATTCAAACTGAATGGAACTGAAAGTCACATTGAATTGACATATTTACATTTCCCATTCCCTGTAGTTACAGAGTAATACATGTTAGCAAGGGTTTAACACTTTCCATTTGACTTCTGTCGTACATTACATCGATGGATACAGAAGTAAACAAAAGCATGGATTAACTCTAATATAAGGTTTGAATTCTGAAATCCTGTACGCTAATTTCTATGGCTTTGTTACAGTTGTCTGGTTATTGTTAATTAAACTATTATTTGTATTTGTTATGTTGTAATGCTCCTGCAATGCTCAGCCCTCAGTGTGTTTGTTGAAGTTTGTTACAGTTCTCTAATCCCAATGGAATTCCTGCAGTTTTTCTTGACATCTTAAGAACTTTCCTGAAACTATCCCATATGTTTAGTTGAAGCCATTATCTTTGTGGTTGAGTTATCCATGAATTGTTGTTAGCAGCCTGTTTAATTGGATGCTATAATTTGATGCTTAAGAAATAATTTGTGTACCTCACTATGATTGGCAGTGAAGACCAATAGTAGTGGTTTCTTTGCTAGTAAAACTGATTTTATTTATTTATTTTTTTTATCTATAAATATATTTATTTATATGCTAATGTATTTCTTCTTGCCACTCTTCCGTAAAGGCCAGATTTGTGCAGGGTACGACTGATTTTTGTCCTATGGACAGAATCTCCCACCTCAGCTGTAGTTCTCTGCAGTTCATCCAGAGTGATCATGGGCCTCTTGGCTGCATCTCTGATCAGTCTTCTCCTTGTCTGAGCTGAAAGTTTAGAGGGACGGCCAGGTCTTGGTAGATTTGCAGTGGTCTGATACTCCTTCCATTTCAAAATGATCTCTTGCACAGTGCTCCTTGGGATGTTTAAAGCTTGGGAAATCTTTTTGTATCCAAATCCGGCTTTAAACTTCTCCACAACAGTATTACGGACCTGCCTGGTCTTCATGATGCTCTCTGCGCTTTCAACAGAACCCTGAGACTATCACAGAGCAGGTGCATTTATACAGAGACTTGATTACACACAGGTGGATTCTATTTATCACCATCAGTCATTTAGGACAACATTGGATCATTCAGACATCCTCGCTGAACTTCTGGAGTGAGTTTGCTGCACTGAAAGTAAAGGGGGCCTAATCATTTTGCACGCTCCACTTTTCAGTTTTTTATTTGCTAAAAAAGTTGAAAATATCCAATAGATTTCGTTCCACTTCACAATTGTGTCCCACTTGTTGGTGATTCTTCACAAAAAATTAAAATTTTATATCTTTATGTTTGAAGCCTGAAATGTGGCAAAAGGTTGAAAAGTTCAAGGGGGCCGAATACTTTCGCAAGGCACTGTATATAACTCATCTTAATGCCTTAACAAACTGTTTTTGAAGAGTCATTTCCCTTCAGTGCTTCTCACTCTCACTGTGTAACCATTGCAACTCTTATTCCTAAACCAGCATTGTATCATTGTGGTCTCCAGTTCCCAAATAACATCACAGGAATGTTTCCTTTCAAGGACCATATTTTCACCTGACATCATCTCTCAGAGGGTAAAATATCCTCACTCACAGTGACTCATGCACAGCAATGATGGACAAATCATAAATACATTAACTAGCCTACTGGGCTGTTGAAAGCTCCAATGTGCTCCTTAATCCTGTGTCCTACTTGCTCAGAAGTCCAATTAACTAGGATAAAAAGTGGCAATTAATGTAATTTTATTCAAAGTTGTAGTCCTCTCCTGATAATGTCTCTGGTGATGAAGCATATCATGTTTGTTCCAATGACAAAAAGGCAAAAAGTCTTTGGCTAACATTTTGGTTATGGGCTTTGGTGTATCACTAAATATATAATTAGTCTGGTCAGTATCTACATTTCCACTTGATGAAGTATTTAAATGCAAGGCGACTGTGTGTACCATTTTTATGGTAGCACAACACAGTGTCCTCACATTTAAACAATGTATTTTGCTCAATTGACACTGTTTCCACATCCTGATGTCTAGCATCTGTTCATACTAATCAAACAAATACACTTCAAACCACATCCTTGGTGCACAAGAGGAACTGTGCATCACCAAGAAATATATAATCCAACTGGATCATCATCATCATCATCATCATCATTCAGTCTTAGTAAGCCCTTTATCCTGATCAGTGTTGTGGTGGCTCTGGAACCTATCATGGGAACACTGGCCGTGAGGTGGGAATATACCCAGGCTGGGACAGGCATACTCATTCAGACTGTAACCCAAGCTCTGGATCAAACTGGGGACCCAGTTGAAGCTATGATGCATCAACACTACCCGTGGCACAACCTTGATGCCCATTGAAACAAACAAAATTCAGGAAGTTTTTTCCTTTCTCAGTTTGTTGGATGAGTAAAAAAAAATATAATTCATGACTGTTATACTACAACGTACTGAACCTAAAAATGAATGAAAAACTGCTACCTTTTTATGTAAACTGCTTGTACCCAGGCTAGTAATTTGTCCACCACTGTTAAGATCCAGCCATAATAGTTCTACAACTTATAGAGTTTAATGGTGTATTCAGAGAATGAAAGACACTTTGGCTTATTTAGCATTCATTTTGGCTTGTTGAATTTCACAAACATTGTGAACAATTTGCCTCACTGGCATTGATGAAGCCTTTATTTGAATGTCTCAGAACTCCTCGATGGTTGGAAGCATTTTCACAGGTTAAAAGCCCTCACTGGAGGGTCTGAGCACCAGTTTCCACTGACTGAGGCATGCGGAAGAGCCTGAAAAGGAAAGCAGGATTGTTCCTTACAAAAGCTACAATATCCCAGCATGTTCTCTGGCTGTTGTGAAGTGCTGTGGAGATACTGAGGGGAGCCAGGCATTTTTGAAGGCACTTACTGAGTCTGTGTGAGGAAGAATACAGGAGATTGTTAGACCACACGCCATGCATACTTCTTCAATGATGAATTTACTTGATTGTTGTGAGGCTGTGGGTGCTGGCAGGAAAAGTGCTATAAGCTTTAAATTGGTGTGAATGTAAGCTGCTCATTAGTGCACATTTATTGGCTGGGTGTCTTGTGGTTTTGGGTGTTCAAGATGAAAGGTTCTCTAAAGTAAATATTTCAGTTTTGTAGATTTTTTTATTTCTACACAGATTTAAAAACTTTGTGGATCAAAACAGAACAACAATTGTGAAGTGGAACGAAATCTATTGGATATTTTCAACTTTTTTAGCAAATAAAAAACTGAAAAGTGGTGCGTGCAGCGAGATCCTCGCTGAACTTCTGGAGTGAGTTTGCTGCACTGAAAGTAAAGGGGCCGAATAATTTTGCACGCACCACTTTTCAGTTTTTTATTTGCTAAAAAAGTTGAAAATATCCAATAGATTTCGTTCCACTTCACAATTGTGTCCCACTTGTTGGTGATTCTTCACAAAAAATTTAAATTTTATATCTTTATGTTTGAAGCCTGAAATGTGGCAAAAGGTTGAAAAGTTCCAAGGGGGCCGAATACTTTCGCAAGGCACTGTATATATATTTATATATGTATATATTTGTATTTATTTGACATCACAATATTATTTAGGTTATGTATGTCATAGGTGACTGGTAACAATTTATTTAAAGGGCTCTACACTAGACATGGTTAGCATGTTTGCCTCACACCTCCAGGGTTGTGGGTTCGATTCCTGCCGTTGCCCTGTGTTTGCATATTCTCCCTGTTCTGCGAGGGTTTCCTCCTGGTACTCCGGTTTCCTTCCCCAGTTCAAAGACACACATAGTAACATGATTGACATGTCCAAATTGTCTGTGGTGTGAGAACGTGTATGTTGTGCCCTGCGATGGATTGGCACCCCGTGCTGGGTGTACACTGCCTTGTACCCGATGTTCCCTGGGATAGGCTATAGGTTCCCCATGACCCTGTAGGATAGGCGGTATAGAAAATGGATAGATGGATGAAAAAGAATGCTGCAGGATTTACAGTATATAACGCTTCTGTTAAATCTTGTGAGGTGTTTTTATGCAGCCGCGTGACTTCTGTACAGGAAAGGGATAAGAGAGAATCTTCTGTTAATAATAATTTGGCCTCCTTACTAACATCGCATTCATGAATATGTGAGATATCTATCTGTCATCTTATCTTATAGGAATTGCCCATAGCCTAGCTGTTATGTTTTTTTTGCAGAGATTGTTGTTATACATAACATGTTATAGATTAACATGTCTGTAAACATATCTTGCTGAGAAACATCTATGACAGTGGTAATTTAAAAATAAATCAGTCAGGATCAGTCTTCTCATTTGTGTTTAATATGATACAGCCATGTCAATCCTAAAAAGTAGTATTTTTAACATAATAATCTTGTATGTTTCCACTGTCCAGCACACCATCTCAAACAGGGCTATCTCCTGGTGTGCCATGAAGGGATGTCTAGAGCCTGCAGTCTTTAGTGCAGTGAACCGGGTCTAGAGCCAGTAGTCTGTTGTGCCTCAGTTTACAGAGTCTATATCCTGTTATCTGTTGTGCCTCAGTGTAGCAAGTCTATATCCTGTAGTCTGTAGTACCCCAGTATACAGAATCTATACCCTGTTGTCTGTTGTGCCTCAGTGTAGCAAGTAGACAGGAGACATCCTATAGTCTGGAGTGCCTGAGTGTACGGAGTCTATACCCTGTTGTCTGTTGTGCCTCAGTGTACCCAGTATAGAGTCTGCAGCCTGTAGTACCTCAGTGTTCCAAGTCTCGAGCCTTCAGTCTGCAGTGCCTCAGTGTATTCAGTCTAGAGCCTGCAGTGCTTCTGTGTATTGAGACTAGAGCCCACGATATACACTGTCTCAGTGTACTGAGCTGCTGAAAGATTGATCTTTTGTGATGCAGAACTGGACAAGGTGGAAACACAATGCTGCAGAGTGAGCTGAATTATTTACAGACTCAATCAGGCAGCGTGTATTTAGGCTGCTGATAGAGAGCAGTGCTCTGGCATTTTTGGGTATCAAACAATTCTTAGTACTGACATTAATGTCTGCGCTGTAACAGATGGAGTCATTCGGTATAATATAGCCCTGCCCAGCCAAGCTTAATACACATAACTCTTCTCACTTCTGACAGATGCTATAGTATTCTACAATTATCCTGTGCTGTTTTGAGAATGGGATATGATTTCCCAGAATGCAGAGATGTACTTAAGCATATGTAGTGAACAGAATTTCCTAATTGTTCAATTTTAATAGATTTGTACAACTGGGTACCATGCCCAGCACAGTGGCACATAAGATACAGTAGTATGGCTCCAGGTTCCCTGTTCAATCCTGAACCTGGGTTACTGTCTGGGTGAAATTTTGCATGTTCTCCCTTTGTTTGAAGGGGTTTCCTCAGGGTTCTCCTGTTCCCCCCCACTACCTAGCACATGCCAGTAGATGGATTGGCCATCCAATCCAGGGTATATTCTAGCCTGGCAGTATCCTGTTCCCAGGATAGGCTCTGGATCCACCACAACCCTTAACAGGATAGAACAGTTACTGAATGATTGAACTAGGTGTGAATGGTTGTGCAGTGAGAAGAGTTGCCACCTCATAGCTACAGTTCAGTCCTGAGCTACTGTGCGGAGTTCTTCATGTTTCCCTGTGTGTGTATGGGCTTCCTCTGGGTTCTCCTGCCTACTCCCAAAAACATTAAAGTAGGTGGATAGGCTACATTAAATTGGTGTTAATGAATGTGTTAATCTGTGTATATGGTGCCCTGTAATAGACTGGCATCCCATCCACGGTTTATTCTGGCCTGCACATCATTTCCAGGGTAGGCTCCAGATCCACCATGATCCTTAACAGGATAAAGTGCTTACTGAAAATAATGAATGAATGAATGAATGAATGGTCTTTGCAACTTGTGTGCAATAATTGCTTACTATGCTTATAGGACAATGATGTGAGGATCATCATCGGTCAGTTCGATGAGAACCTGGCCTCTAAAGTCTTCTGCTGTGTGAGTATTTTTTTAAATACTTTACACTGAGACTATACCTTTATTTTTTTTAGGTCATAAATGTACTTTAATGACATACATGGTTTACATGCACTATACTGAAAACATGTGTAATTTTACTAAGCACTTGTTTTCACTATAAAATATATTGTCAGTGTGGTTGTTTCTGTGTCTTGATTGGGGTATGAAGTGAGTATCGAATGTGAGTATCGCTGCTACAAACAACTTCTGCACTGTTCTGAATGAATCACTGCTACAAATCCCCTCTGCATCACTTCTGTGCCTTCTAGGCCTATAACCTGAACATGTATGGCAGTAAGTATCAGTGGATAATTCCAGGATGGTACCAAGGAAATTGGTGGGAGCAGGCAAACTCAACCAACTGCACCACCAGAAAATTGCTTACTGCTATGGAGGGGTACATAAGTGTGGACTTTGAGCCTCTCAGTGCCAAACGGATTAAAGGAATCTCTGGAAGGGTAAGTGTCTGGCATTTTACATGATTTCAATATATCTTACTATAGTTGTTGTCCATTGCGATATTGTTTGGACAACAACAATGTGTCTTATAAAAGTAAAATTACAATCCACTGTATTCTTAAAATACAGTACAGTGCACAAAGCAAGTGGCATAAAGACAATGCTTGTCAAGGTTGGTATGGAAGAATTTGAGTGGCCTGCACAGAGCCCTTACTTCAACCCCACTTAACACCTTAGGGATGAATTGGAATGTCAGTGCCTGACCTCACTAATGCTCTTGTGGTTGAATCAGCAAATCCCCACAGCCACACTCCAAAATCTAGTGCAAAACCTTCCCAAAAAACTGGAGGCTGTTATAATACCAAAGGGGGCACTAACAAGAACATATGGGTGCAATGATCAGGTGTGCACATATTTTTGGCCATGTGACATATGTTAAACTATAAGTTTTGACCTGACCTTAAGATTTGTATTTATAAAGTTCTCTGACATTTTTGTGATTTTAACCAATAAAACCTTGATAGTGCCTTGTAATTCCAATCACTAATTAATGATAGTCCAGATCATTTTTACTCAGTGTCATTTAATAGTTAATAATGTACTTTTCCTTATAAAGATTCCTTATGCTAATCATCAGAAATCCCTAAAATTGCTTTGTTTGCTTTATTCCATGTTCAGACACCCCAAGAGTATGAGCGGGAGTACACCAGAGAGAGGGAGCAAAAAGGAGTAGAGGCCAGCAAATTTCATGGTTTTGCCTACGACGGCATCTGGGTGATTGCTAAGACACTAAGCCGTGTTATGGAGCTGTTCCGTCAGAAGCAGAGGCATGACATTTACCATAACATGACCATGGATGACCAGGAGGTGGGAAAGTTAGTGCTGGATGTGATGAACGAGACCAACTTCTTCGGAGTGACGGTGAGACCCTGTTCCTCTGTCAACCTTTCAGTGCAAGTGTGAAATGCAGGCTGACAGACAGATCTCTAATGAACTGTGATGTTCCTTGTGATGCCTCATCGAAATTCATGAATGGATATTTGTTAGGAAAAACAACACTGATCTTCAGTGAAGCTTGGGGAAACAATTCTTCCATGTACAGGCCTCACATCCTATATGCTCTAAGTATCCTTTAAAAATCTGTTGCACTTGAGGGCAATGAGCCTGTGGGAAGAGTCAAATTCTTGGTATTCCTGGCAGCCATTTATGCTGAAAAAGCACTAACTTTATGGACAACTTGCAAGATCTATGTACGCTGTTTTGGCTGAGATGTCAAGGGACATTTCCTCAGGCACAAGTATTATAAAAGCCATTTTATGATTGGAGCTGTTGACATGCATGAGTGAGATAGTGCGTGTAGACAGGGATGAAGAAAGGCATTGGTGTGGGGGTGGGGTAACAGACCTGGCATGTGAGGCCAGGAGCAAACAGAAAATCTAATAGAAAAAAAAATAGAGGCAGCTTGCAGAGAGGTGAGAACCAGAGAGAGCTGTACCGATTTGGTATGCAGGGAGCATCATGCCTGCAGACATGCTTTGTGTGTGTGTGTGTGTGTGTGTGTGTGTGTGTGTGTGCGTGTGTGGAGCGATAGGATGCTGCTGGATACAAAAAGAGAAAGAGAGCTAAGGGAAAGAAAAAGGCTTGACAGGAAATGTAAAGCTGGTGAATACAGCTGTTGTAGTAGCAAAGAGCAAAGCATGAGCGCTAATATAGTGTAAATCAAGTTGTTTTGAACCCTCTTAGGTCTTAGCCAGAGGTTATTTCACATCTATCATTGTCCCTTGGTGAAGTGTGGTAGACACTCAGCTTGACAGCACCTACCCTGGGCCCTGAGAACACAGCCTCCCTCCTCAGCACTGCACAATAATAGAGGGAAAATCACTGCAGTAAAACAAACAGCTCTCTAGGAAGAAAGAGAGCAGCAGTGTAAGCAGAACAGCAAAAACAAGATAGTTTATAGAGAAATGCTGTGTGTGGTATTTTACAGGAGAATGCAAGGTTGCTGTGGTAATTCCCACAGAGAGAGCTTTTCCCCCACAAAATATGACTGTGCTGATCAATTTGCAGAATAAGTGCTGAAATGTCAGCTATACATTTCCCTAGTATAACTGCCTTATCTGCTGTTTGCTTCTTTTTTTTAATTCAAGGTTGTAGTTGTTCGTTCAAAGGACATTTTCCTACGCACATACAGCACCTATAAAACAATTCTTATTACTGTTGTGTGTTCCCTGCACTCAAAGTCCTGTGATGCTGTAAACTCTGACTCCTGGACTCTCTTTGTCAGAGTCTGAAACCACCGAGCAGGGTTATTGATCGAGCGGCAGCACACTTTAGGAAGTAAAACATTAGCTCAGTGAAGCCTCTGGGGAGTACAGATCACTCTAATGAGAGATCGAGGGCTAGACCGCTGCTGAACTTTTGACTGGATCAGAGCCAGTTACAGCTTTTCCTGCTTTGAACCTCAAACTCATTTGTTTCCTATTACCCATACTGTAAATCTACAACAGTTCAAAATGTCAAATTAAAACATGGCCAGTTCTTGAAATCACTTTGTTTAATGGTATAGTCAGTGAATTTGGAAGAAGCTGGCAAAAGCTTAGTCTTGTTTACCAGAGTTGTTGCTCAAGAGTCTGGTACTCGTTACCACTAAACATGACCAAGAACCACCTGTTTTCCTATTGTCATGGAAAAATGCTGTTTGACTTAGCAACCATATACTTTGGGTGTTTCTTGAATGTTTGTGTGAATGAGAAAGGACAAATATGTAAACTGGGTATGTATTTTATTTTGGGTGAATATAATAAGCATAATTTGGCATAGAAGGAAGACAAGTATATTGGGACGCATACTGCATACTACAACACAGAGAGATGAACAAACATATGTAGACACCTGACCATTTTTTAACATCCTGTTCCAAATTTAGTCCCATTTTGCTGTTATAGTATCCTCCACTCTTCTCAGAAGGCTTTCCACAAGACTTTGGAGCATGGCTGTGGGGATTTGCCCTTTCAGCCACAAGAGCATTAGTGATATCAGGTACCGATGGCTGGTGAGGAGGTCTGGGGTGAAGTCAGCTTTCCAGTTCATCCCAAAGGTGTTCAGTGGGGTTGAGTTTAGATCTCTGTGCAGGACACTCAAGTTCTTCCACTCTGACCTTGGCAAAAAAGAAACAGTCTCTATGGACTTCGTTTTGTGCACAGGGGCATTGTCATGCTGGAACAGGTTTGAGCCCCTAAGTTCCAGTGAAGGGAAATGTAATGCTACATCATACAAAGACATCCTATATAATTGGGTGCTTTCAACTTTGTGCCAATAGATTGGGGAAGATATGGGTGTGAGATACATATGGGTGTGAGAGTCAGGTGTCCATAAACCTTTGGCCATATAGTGTACATGCATGCACTATTTACAAAGGATGCTATTAAAATTGCTGTCAAGCTTTTTGGCCATGCTCATATTGGTCAGTATACACAAATATAAGGTTATGAGGGTTGCTCATAAGTGTTGAGAATATGTATGAGAACATACATGAGACTCGATTTACATGACTTTAAAATTTTACAATATAACATCCTCCATCCATACATTTTCTGTACAGCTTAGCCTTACTGAGTCGCAGGCAACCTGGAGCCTATCCCAGGGGGCATAATGGCCCTAGACAAGATACCAGTCCATCACAGGGTGCAATCACACACACACATTCATGCTACTCAATCTTTGGACCAAGATCACAAAGCATTGGGAGAACATGCAAACTCCGCACACACAGGGCCATGGTGGGAATCGAACTCTCAACCCTTGAGCTACCGTGTGCCTGTGCATTGGATATAGATGACATATGAATGAGTAAACTTTTTAAAGTTTTATAGCTACTAGTGTGATTTGTACTACATGGCATTTACATAGATGTCCGAGAATTGAATGTAATGCAAACATTTATGCAACAGAGCCTCAAAAATAAAGATGAACACAATGAAGGGACTAATCTGCACTTCAAAGCAGAACATCTTTAGAGATGAGATAGGTTCTCAGTCCCTTCCCTGGGTACTAACCAACAGACTTCTAATCATCGCCACAGTAATACTGGGTGCCATTGAACCCAAATCCAGTCCTCATTAACCAAGTCAGTTGGCACACAGCCTTTGCTCAATACTTAACAGATAATGAGCACAAGGCAATGTTTTGACACAATGTTGAGGTTTCATGGATAATGGTCTCCCTTATTACAGTATCTTTTTTTTTCTTATATCTGATCAGTCATCCACAGTGACCTGTCAAACAGTCATTAATTCATAATGTTCAGTGGTTTTGTGTTATATTTTTTCCCAGATCCTATTATCCATTTTAGCCTTTTGTCACCAAGCAATCAAGTATGACTTCGGTGGCGCATTGAGCTCAGTCTCATTAACCGATACAGGCTTGTGAACTGGTCAACATAAACTGGACCTCCATAGGGACCTTATGCTCTCATAATATTTAACCAATCAATTTTGCTAGTATTAATTGTGTTTGCCTCTATAAAAGGATCAATTTTCTGACCTCTAATTTAATGAATGAGCCCAGAACCATGGACCATGGCAGGCTAAATGGGGAACATTCTAGGTTGTCCCTGTACCAAGAGTCAAGGCTGCAGCAGTAAAGTTGTACATTACTCTTAATAAGGCTCTTTAAGGCTAGCCATAAACATGTGAATGACTTACTGTAGCCTGTATCCCTGCCTAAGTAGCTGTCAATGTGGGTTTTATATGCAGTTTATCTGAAGATAAACTATGTATGTTTTCACAGGGTCAGGTGATGTTCAGAAATGGAGAACGCATGGGAACTATCAAATTCACACAGTTTCAAGGTAAGTGCAATCTGCAGTCAGGGGTTGTTTAGAAATGGGATGGCACTCAATGGCTTACAAATTTATCCTATAAGCCCCCTCCCTGTAGTGCAGTGGTGGGCCAGTGATTATGGCTTTGGGCTATTTGGGCCATTGCCAGGCTTCCTTTGAGCAAGACCAATAGGCTTCACCTGCTCAGCTCAATTGTAAGTCACTTTAGATTAAAGCCAAATAAGTCAATTTAAAGCTGATATATCCCTTTTTCTGTCTACATTAATGTCTTTATGTGGTATCACCTATGTCTACTATCAGTAATGTTTAGAAATAACAAAACTGATACACATGCATTCCAGATCACAAAAAACATGCCCCAAATATAGAATATTCAACTGACGAAGTTGGGAGCACACAAAACAAACCCTAGCAAGTTCAGTACTGTGAAAAAGTGTTTTCCTGATTTCTTCTGTTTTTGTGTGTATCTCTGTCATGTAATGGTTTTAGGAGATGGGCGCAAGTGCAGTTAAAGCTTTTATTTAAGAGAAGGGCAGACAAATAGAAAGGCAAAACCACGGTCAAAAACAAGCAAATAGTCATGTGATCGGCAAACAGGCATAAACTGGGCTTAGACACGAATCAGGAAATGAGGACGAAAACAGGATCAAAATCATGAAACGAAAATGAGGATAAATGGCTCAGGACGGTACAGACACTCATTAATTCGCATTGAACAAAAACACACGAGGGGTTTAAATACTTAACGTAATCAATGGTAAAAACAAAAACAGTTGTGAATAATGACGACACGTGAGTGAGAGGCAGTGGCTCAGGGTTGTCCACTAATCGTAGGGTTTGCAGTTCGATTCCTGGCCCACATGACTCCACATGCAGAAGTGTCCTTGGGCAAGACACCGAACCCCAAGTTGCTCCTGATGGCAAGTTAGCGCCTTACATGGCAGCTCTGCTACAATTGGTGTGTGTGTATGAATGGGTGATTGAGAACCAGCTTTGGAACCGCTAAGGTTAAAAAAGCTCAATATGAGTGCAGACCATTTACCAATAACATACAGAGACAGGACATAAACCATAACAAAACACACAAGTAAAAAGTAAACAAAGTCAATGTCACCAACCAGGAAGTGCCTGCTGTCGCTCACTCCGGCGCTCAGCGCGAGGGGAAATCCATCTCATACTAAATTCTTTCAGAAATTAAAACAAAGGCAACCTGAGTAAACACAAAATACAGTTTTTAAATGGTAGTTATTTATTGAAGCAAAAAAGTTATTCAATACCAACTGGGTTTGTGTGAAAACTGGGCTTGATTTACCCCCATAGTTACTAATTCCCCAGATCTATGACACTGCATTCATAATGGGGTTCAGCTGGACTAGATCCAATCAGGCCTGTACAATTAAATGATCACTTAAATAAACTGATTTGATGAGTCGAAAGTGGAACTTTTGGGAAGTCAGGGTTCCCGTTACATCTCTCATAAACCAGACACAGAATTCCACAAAAATAACATCATACAGAGTAGACAAGGGGATTAGTTAAAAGAACAATAAAAGCAAACACTTCATCAGATTCTTTCAATGGTCTATTTGAAACAGGTATGATGACCTTCCAGGACTGTCACCAGGTCCAAACATACATTCCACCTTTCCTGTTTGTTTCACAGTGATTCCTGTATAATTCCTATTTGTTACTGTATAATATAGCAATAAAATAGAATAAAATGATTCCTAAAACCCTGGCAATTATAATGTTGCTGATAGTTTTAATGCCCAATTATTTAATGTCACAGTAGTTAGGTTTATTTTTGTAAGTAAGCTGGCTAGCTATTGATGTATCTACAACCTGCCAGAGTAAGATTAGTTCTATCTTTCTTTTTGTGGTGAACTATTTTTAAGGTTTCATAACAAATTTACCTGTTAAAGTCTACTTTTATTATCCAATTACATATCTTAAAGTGTATTATTCAATAATATCTATTGTCACGGTTCCACCTTGAAGCAGCATGCTCTCGCGCGGTTGCGCATGCGTGTTGCGACTTCTGAACATGAGCTCTTTGTTTTCGTTTCTGTCAATGGCTGGGAGGACACGTGTGTTTTGTTTATGTTCGTCATGACCACGCCCCGTGTCTCTCAAAGGTTGTATCCCCACGTGTGTCTGAATTACTCCCAGCTGAATGTGGTTTAAGTTGATTCATGCCGGTATATATACTACGCGCCGTACTAGACACGGCGCGGTTAATTAAACTTGTTAAACTTGCTAAACGTAGTTCCTTGTTAGTTATAGCTCACGCTGGGTTATCCGCTCCCAGATCTTTATCATAGCTCTCGTTCGTGTTTATGCTGATGTTCATGTTTGTTTATCGACCCTGTTTTTCCGCGCCACGACCTTGATCTCTGCCTTGCCCTTTATATGCCTGTTTGCCGTTCACCTGACCATCGCCTGTTTTTGGATTATGTTTCTGGATCATGTTTTGGGATTTGTCTGCTCTCCTCACTTGTAAATAAACTTCACTCGTTCTTAAGTGCGCTTACCTCCTTCCTTCTTCCGCTCCGTCACGACTTGTGACATCTATGAATTATTCAGTAAATACAATTTTTTTTTTTAAATCACGAAAGTGATCAATGTGAGTCTGAATTCATCAATGGCTCATCAAGTTATTGATGACATTTGGGGAAATCTTTGCTAGCTAAACCAAAATAACTATTCAAATATTCCCAACCCATGTGTCATTTAAACTCGTATCCAACTTGAAAAAATATTTTATAATTTGACCAATGTCTAAAGTAGATCTTGTTCCGGAAATTAAAAGGGCTTCTTTTTTTTGTTGTTGCTAGAATTATAGTGGTATTTTAAAACATGTATTTATTTATTTATTTATTAAGTCTGCTAGTATTTTATTATTATAGTTCCAATCCACAACGTCTTTGTCAAATTGTTGTGCACTAATTATTATAATTGATTAAATGGTCCTCTGCTGTGTGCTCAAGCTGTAATATTCTAAACACCAACATAATCATGGCAATGCATTTGTCTGCTGCATGCATTTGGCCAACCTTGCACTGAATTCCCATACTAATGTCTCTAACTCAACATGTTTCTGGAGGCCTGTGTGAGGTTTAGTTAGATAAGATTAGATCTTGGTGGAGGATTTAATCTCTGAGTGGGGATTCCCTTGTCATAACCCACAGCCAACATTTCAGTGTTATCTACCTCTGTGCAGAGCTGCAGCGGTGTCCCCTATAGCATATTACATCATTGTTTGTGTGTGTGTGTGTGTGTGTGTGTGTGTGTGCATGAGAGAGAGTGAGAGAGAGAGAGAGAGAGAGAATGTTTAAAGCTACAGGACAGGGAAACCTATTAAGCTGTGGACTGGCTGCCTATTCGATGACGACTGACAGCCGTAGATAAGTGGTAAAAACGCATTGGAGTAAACGTGCTATTGCACCATTAGAACAATCATAAGAGTGGCACGTTGCCCGCTCTTGTCTCTCACACACATATACCAATACAACACAAACCATGTAAACAGAGTTATATCTATATTTTAGAAACTAGAAACAGATGTTTCTAAATATTGGTCATGTATTAATTTCTTCTCATAACAAACTCCCACTCTATTTTCTTTTGATTTTGCGAAATTTATGATCCCTCATTTATCGTTTCCTGTCAATCTTGTTTTCCTTCTTCTTTGTATTCGCTCCTGCATCACTGTCCCTCACCTCTCGACATTCACTGCATGTTAATTATCCAGCTTGTGTATTTAATGAGATGTTGAGCCTCTGCTCAATACTGCTATACGTCTCTGAGCCCATCTCTCATATCCCTCTTTGTCAACTCCATCTGGACAAGGTGGGGGAGAAATTTATAAACTGGATATGATAATGACCTTGCAATGAAGCCTAGCATATGTTTTGTACAAATTGTTTTAGACACAGAATCAGTACAGTTTCATTAATTATGCGTACTCTTAAGTTACAAGGATACATTCTAGGTTTATCACTATATCAAACAAGTCATATTCTGTAAAATGTAGACGTACATCATGATGGATCCTGAGGGTATTCTGAGAGCACTGGGAGTGATGCTGAACTACTACAAGAATGGGACCATGCACTGTGCATACCCACATTCACAAACGTATTCACACCTGTGGGCGATTTACAGTCATCAATCCTCCAACCTGCTGTACATGTTTATGGGAAATGGGAGGAAACCCATGCAGACATGGGGAGAACATAAAAAAAAAACCTCAGACACAACTACACCACAGGTTATAGGGAACCTGGAGCTTTGAAGCCAGAGATATTACCGTTCAATTGTTTTTTTTAAGTAAATCTAGAGTATAGTGGGCCACATATTAGACATTGTTTCATAGCTATGAAGTGTACACTTTATTAGTGTTTTGTTTTATGTTCTTATTTTATTAATGGGGGTGTTACAATGTCTCAACACAAGACATAAAAAGAGACTTCCACAATTTATGGCTCTTAATTATATTGTTTAAATATGTATAAAGCTCAATGATGTATTCAGGTAAAAATTTGAGACTAACACTTTACATTGAGGGTAATATACATTTCCAGAAACACCTACATAATATGGGAATAATAACTAAAACATTAATATACAGATAATGTTGACAAATTACTCCTGTATTCACAAATCATATACACGCTTATTAACGGAATTAATGTCGAAGATGAGATTCGCTCATCAATTGGAGGGACATGGTTTGGATTTGGTCTTTAAGCAGTTTGAACCAACCACTTGAAAAATAGTGTAGCAAAGGCAAACAAACATATGAAAAAAAAATGGCCATAGCTCAACGTCCTCGCACGTTTATTTATGCAAATGATTTACTTGAAAGCAGCTCTTCGATAAATAAAAGCATTTTCATATCTGTTTACTTATCCATTTAGGGAGGTGATGGTATTGCCGGGGATCCCAAATCCCGATGCCACAGACATCTGTGATGTCACGAAAAGGACGTAATGGAGGTTAGGACGGATGCAAGTGCAGATAAGAACTTTTAATAAAGAGAGACAGGCAGACAAATACAAATCATGAGACAATAGCATGGTCAAAAACATGCAATGGGTCAGGCGATCTGCAAATAGGCATTTATGTTCTCGTTTATGCCTGCAAGGCAAGAATTAAGAATGAGAAGCTAAAAACAAGATCAAAGAACATGAATCAAAATGAGGAATAGGATACAAACGCTTGGTATGGTTAGAACACTCAAAACATCGCAAAGAGAGATTACCTCGAAAGTCCCATTTAAACTGTAGTATGATTGTGTGTGTGAAATTGGATGCAGGTGTGCGTGATTAGAATGAATGAGTTTTCTGGGAATTGAAGTCCATGGCGGCCATATTTGTAGGCCGCAGTGCAGGATGGGAAATGTAGTCACTGTTTTGCTGTGATATGACATGTGGTCTGTATCCACAGGAGCAATATTTGCTGTGCACTCAAGTATGCAGCTAGAACTTCAGAAATCGCAGTTGTATATATACGTACCCTATACTGTATGTATGTGCACAAACTAGAATTAATCAATTTGAAATATTTAGCATAGTTTCCAAAACTACCACAAGCACTAACCACAAGCTTATACAGTATCTCACAAAAGTGAGTACACCCCTCACATTTTTGTAAATATTTGATTATATATTTACACTGTTACACTACACTGAAGAAATGGCACTTTGCTACAATGTAAAGTAGTGAGTGTACAGCTTGTATAACAGTGTCAATTTGCTGTCCCCTCAAAATAACTCAACACACAGCGATTAATGTCTAAACCGCTGGCAACAAAGGTGAGTACACCCCTAAGAGAAAATGTCCAAATTGGACCCAAAGGGGACAACAAATTGACACTGTTATACAAGCTGTACACTTACTTTACATTGTAGCAAAGTGTCATTTCTTCAGTGTTGTCACATGAAAATATATAATCAAATATTTACAAAAATGTGAGGGGTGAGATACTTTTGTGAGATACTGTACATACTTAACATTCTATTTTGCTCTAATTACATATGTCAAAATATAACTAATGCTCAGTGACAGTAGCAATAGCCTTTACATGATAAGAGCAGTTAGCTTGGAAGAAGCCGTTAAACATGCCATGCATGCATGAACCCATTAGCCTAGTTTCGCCACTGAATTGTCGCCTCAAATGTAAACACCCAAGAAAAAAAGCTCTTCTGAAAATGCAGTTAAGGGGCTGGAAGTTTTGGTACTGACTGCTAATGAGAGAAATAGATAGAGAGGGAGGGAGGTGGTTGGTGGAGGTGATGGGCTTGGCTATGGGAGCGTGCAGTTAGCAGTGATCCTGTGGCCTGTAATGGTGTTTGGGGCTGTGGCTCAGAGAGAGCTGCCTGCATGGCTGCATGTTCAGCAGGCCATAACTAGCACAGACAGCTGCAATCAGCCTTAGCCACCTTTCGACACATGGAGCAGGGACAAAAAGAGCATTCAAATAAGCAGAAAAACATAGTTTCCATTCTGTCATTTATATTATTTTCTTACATTGACAAATTTTTTAATTCAGTCACATTAACACTCATGAACTGATGAACACAATTTTAGTTTCATTAACAATATTACAAGGCACTTCTAATTCAATTCTAGGAAAATGCATAAACACGAGATGAAATAAATAAATTTATGACGGTACAGATGCTCATGATGGTCTCCTTATGCATGTCACACAGTTTATAGAAATTCTTGTAGTACGCCCATGAGACATATACTAACTGTCAATAAGATTAGATCTAATATATGTGAGATGCCTTGGATTTATTTGTAATTAACTGTTATTCAAGATCATTTTCATGGTGCCTACGGACACATAACCACATACATATCTAGTTATACAACCTAATGTTCAAATAGCCTTCATGTGTTATTGCTTCATTATATTTTAACATCTTTTCCTCATAGGAGAAAAGACATTACTACATTACTGTGCCAGATGCAAGCGTGGTTATTAATATAAATGTAATTTCTGTTCTGTATCAGTGATGGCTCTAATATTACATGGAGGTCTAATGTCTAATATAGTTTGAAAATGAAACTATGCAACTATTGGGGGCAATAATGTGGGGTGAAGTACACTTTAAGGTAGATTGGACAGCTCTATCTGTGACAAATTTTTTTTTAAGTGTTTTAAGTCCATAATGCTCTGCATGCATTGTTTCCTCCAAATACCAAACATAGTAAACAGAAACTCTATATTCCTTTTGTTCTAATAATAATACGAAGAAACAGAAGAAGAAGAAGAATCACTGAACCTACAGTTTTTTCATCTGTAATTTGTACTTTCATTAGACAATGTGCGTTACTTAGTTACTCCAAAAAGATTTTCAAGGTTAAAAAAAGGATAGTAGAGGAAATAAAAAACATCTTTCATGTGTAGTACATCTGCGACTCTATTTCATGTGTCCCTTCTCAATCACTGCTGATAATATGTTACAGATGAGTTAATGCTGTAGGCTTAAAATATAAAGCATTGCATGAATCTACAGTCTGGGCTAGAACGAAATCAACCCCAGCGTCGCTTGTTCATAACATCCTTTGGTGCATCCAGAGTAATGCATCCCAAATTAATCAGGAGGAACGTTATCATTGCCAACTCAACAAAGGAATTCCTCAGGGGGAAAAGTGTATGGTTTTGGACTGACCAAATCATTCACCAAATCAATCAACCCAATTGAGCACCATTTCATCTCCTGAAGAGGAGACGGAAGGAAGACAACCCACAAGATAAACAACAACTGAAAGAAGTCGCGGTAAAAGCCTGGAAAACTTACTTTAATTTACTTCACGTCTTATCTGTTCCTATACTTTTGATGATCTAAAAATTGGGTGGTCTGATACAAATGGTGCTTTGTTTGAGGTTTGTTTTTTTTTAACACAACTGGATGTAAATATCAGGAAATAAAAGCTGAAATCCTAAACTCTCATCTCGTATCCATGTTTTGATCTCAAACCCAAATGTCTTTGATGTACAGCACAAACAAATGAATTGGCCTAGCCGTTCCAGTAGTTTCGGAGGGGACTGTAGTTAATCAAGTTCTACTGCAGAGCTTGTGACTACATGTAGCTCATGTGTATAGTACAGAAACAGCACAAAGGAGAAAAGACACACAGTGTCAAAGAACTCTGCTATAGAGCTCCATGGTTAGATGCTCTAATGCTCACTTGAATTAATGTCCGTTCTCCATTGCTAGACATGCTGTATTTTTATCTCCCAGACTGAAGCAGTGCTTCAGACTAGAGCTCTTATCAGGGCTGTTCTCAACTTACTTCTGCTGTCTTTTGCAGAGGGCCAGGAAGTAAAGGTTGGGGAGTACAATGCCATTGCCGACATTCTGGACCTTATCAACAACACCATGAGGTTCCAAGGTAAGGAAAGTCCAGCACAGTGTAGCCTTGTGAGTGTGTGCGTGTGTTTGTTTCTGCCTTCTTTTATCATTTGTATGATCTAATGAATAATTTATTAGTTTGTTTTTTCCTCCATCGTCTTTTTGAGTTCACTTTCTTTGCAAACTTCGTCATGTTTGATTCCCAGCATTTCCTTCTTTATACCATACCAATAACACACACACACACACTCACACACACACACACACACACACACAAATAGACACACAGCGTTACAGGGAAATGCTTCTTTCTGATGTCAGCCATGTCTTCAAATAGAACTTGGTAAGACAAGCCATAGGAATCATTTGGAACACAGACAAAAGCTTGCAAAGTAAGCAAAGGAGAAAAGAAGTGACAAAACACTGTGGTCACTGACCTCAAACACAGAACAGAGGGTTGTTTGCAAAGTCCTGTTAACTCAAATAAATAGACTCAAGATAATTTGCCTTTGAATTGTGTTTAAGACCATTATAGTGTGGTGAAGCAGCCTGTTTCTCAGGACCTTGAAATTGCTGACTACTGAGTAACTTCTTCATACCATAGATATGAAGCTAAATAATAAATAAATCCTTCAATAAACCCTTGAAATAAATTCAATATTATTCTCAGTTCTTTCTGCTTTTGCATATTTTCGTGTTTCGCATTATATATCACAACCTCACCCAAAACACTTATATACACTGTATTCAGGGCAGAGTTGAATTAAGCATGCACAGTGAGGAGTATTCACAATATCCTTCCTTCAAATTCATGACTTGGGCAATATCAATGCACAATGCATATATAGAGACATATATTGTAGGGGAAGTGAATAACATGTATTATTTCATTACAATGGCACCTGCCAAGGGCTGGGATTTATTCAGCAAAATTCAACAGTCAGTTCTTAAAGTTGATGTGTTGGAAGCAGGAAAAATGAGCAACTGTAAGGATCTGAGCGACCTTGACAAGGGCCAGATTGTGATGGCTAGACAACTGGGTCAGAGCATCTCTGAAATTGCACTATGGGAAGAAGGCAAGACAGCAGAGGCAATGTGAAACATTGGTACAGGCCAAGTACACCCCTTCATGGCAAACAAATTCCCTAATGGCAGTGGACTCTTTCAGAAGGATAATGCGCCCAATTACATTTTTAAAAAATTGTTCAGGAATGGTTTGAACATAACTTTGAGCCTGGGTTATCGGCCTCCAGATTATCCAGATTTCAATCCAATCAAGCATCTGTGCATGGACGAACAAGTCCTATCCATGGAGGTCCCACCTCACAACTTACAGGACCTAAAGGATTGGTGTCACAGCACACCTACAGAGGTCTTGTAGAATCCATGCCTCAACGAGTCAGAGCCATTTTGGTGGAACAATGAGGATCTACACAAGATTAGGCAGGTGGTTTTAATGTTATGGCTGATCAGTGTACATATTACCTTATAATAGTAGACAGTAGTCAATAAATTTCCAAACTGTAGTATAAATGACCAGAGCCAAAAGTTTTCAATCATCAGTTATTTCACCAACAAAGACGATGGAGAGAAACTTTTTCAAACACAAAATGATAGATACAAATTTTTATATTAGTTTGATGAGAAGGAAAATGAATAAGCCAAAATGCCCAATATCTATCTATCTGTCCCATCACTCTAACTCAAAGAAGTAAGAGCAATGCTCTGAAAACCGTGTGTAATCTCGTCCAGCTGGCAGGGTGGCAGATTCAGACAGGATTAAAGAATCAGAAGCTTAACTCAAATCATTAGCATAGAACTCTGCTATTGTTAACTCAGTGTGAAAAAATTGCATTATAATGCTGTTTATCTGAAAATGGCATTTTAGAGAAAATGTAAGCATGCATAAAGTGTCATTTCTCCTTTACACTAAGTGAGTGTGTGTCCATCCTAGGTGTGGAGCCTCCCAAAGACCGGACGTTTGTGCGTCTAGAGCGACGCCATATCAACGTACCACTTTACAGCATCCTGTCCACCATCACTATCCTCGGCATGCTCATGGCAGGCGCCTTCCTCTTCTTCAACATCAAAAACCGAAACCACAGGTCAGGATGGGGTTAGGCACGTCATACTCTTACACCAGGAGTTCTCAAACATTCCGCAGCCAGGGACCACTTTAACTGTAAAATCAATCCCACTGTGTATAATAGACTATATCAGTATTAGGCTTGTTATTTAAATATGTTTAGTAATAATTTTGCTATGTATTGGAACCATAGAGCATTTTTTTTGTCTCCACTGACAGAAAACATTTGATTCATGTAAACATTATTTATTAATATTACACACTAAACCCATTCAGTTCTAGTGACCAGTCACATAGAATAATAACTCAATAATAAATACATCAACTTTGATAACGGTGGTTTGTGATTTTCACTTCTATAACAAAATAAAAAAATCGCAGACCATACTTTACAGACCACTTGAGATCCTCGACTCCACTTTGAGAACCAGTGCCTTACACTATGTAATGAATATAGGATGTGTGTGTGTGTGTGTGTTTGTGTGTCAGCACAATGTTCTCTTTTGTCTTTGCACAGACTGATTAAAATGTCCAGTCCTTACATGAACAACCTGATCATCCTCGGAGGCATGCTGTCCTATGCTTCCATCTTCCTTTTTGGCCTGGATGGCTCCTTTGTCTCAGACCAAGCATTCGAGACCTTGTGCACTGTGAGTAGTGACTGTTCTTTTAGCAACATCTGTGTTCTGTCATGAACAGGTGCAGCCAAATGTAATTAAAGAACAATTCCACCTTCACTCTCCATACACTGGCATACTATATAACGCTGAGCTTCCCTTCAGATGATTCTGGCAAGTTGTTCTGCTTCTCGTTGTCGGAACTTGACGATCTCAACCTCTATTTAATTAAGAAGTTTTGATTGCTGTGAAGGCATAAGTCCTTGGGGAGAGTCCAAAAATTGTGTGGTGTGTGACGTATGATAGTAGCCTGAGCCAAGTCCAGCCACTCCACACAGCCGAGACAAAGGCTGGCGTGTGATGATGGATTCCAGCCGAGCAATCAGTATTCCTGCAGACAGCTCTGATAAAACGAGCCATCATTGTGTCTGTACTTAAGCTCTTTCTTTCTAATGTTTCCTGAGTGATGATAGCTTGATGGCAGTGCTTTTGGGGTAAATCAAAGTAGGAAACAGAGATAAGGTGTTTATCTTCCTCTTTCTTAAAGTGGAAGTATCTTTGGTAATACTTTCCTTAAGGCTGGTATCCATAAGGCTACATGATCTCCTGATTAGCCATGAATGACAACTGACATACTGCATGTCTGTGTAAGCAGTTTTCAGTGCTTATTCAGCATCAGAATATTTATTTTGCCAGTTTTGATGTGCATTTTCTCAGACCTTGCTGTTATAGGAGGGAAAATGTATGTGTGTGTATAAATTAGAAATGCACCGATGTATCGATAAACACATCGATTTCATGCTGTGTGTAAAGTTGATGCAAAACTGCATTTTACACCGGAAGTGAGCAGCAGTGAAGAGGCATCAAGTCTAATTTACTATCGGTGCATCTCTAGTGTATATATATATATATATATATATATATATATATATGTGTGTGTGTGTGTGTGTGTGTGTGACATTTTCTTCAGCTTACCCATGATTACAATTTTTAATGCATCAATGAATGTCACAACCTGCTTTTTAACCATTTATATTTACAAGTAATGTGAACTGTCAGAGCTACTGCTACTACTGCTGTAAATCACTCAATACCTCTAATGGAATCTGAAAATTCAATAAATTGTCAAATGTATATTTTCTTTTTGACTAAATGGTTATTACCATTATGTGATCCACCATTGTGTACCAGTTGTCATGATATCCTACCAAAGAAAATCATAACACAAACTTAGGTCATCAAAAATCATCAACAAACAAAAAAAGTAATCAAAAAAGATGTGATGTCAACTTTAAAATGCTTACAGAAACGGACTGTAGTATTAGAAAGCTTTAAGTAAGTTATGAGAGTTGTAAAGAAGGGCTTATGTAGGTGTTGCGTAGTTCTGTGAATACCAGGCTTAAATGGTACATTACCGAATCTTCTTTTTTGAGGACTATGTTCTAGTGAAAAGTCAAAAAGGATCTTCAACATTTTAGTGCAGACTGTGTTTGAGTTAAATCACTCTTTGTTGGAATTCCTTTATTTACCACAAAATGATTTAATGACTACAAACCGTAGCTTCCTAGAATTGAAAGGATCAGAGCAAGTTGTTTCCGGCAGTAACACAACAGATACTCAGATATCTACAATGCTTCATTGGATGTAAACAAATTATTTGGTTGCCTCAAACTATCCAGCTCTGTAATTGAATCTTTCACATAAAATAGGGATTTTTTTTTTATGGCTCAAAATTATTGCCATTCATTATAGTCTTTAGCTTTTATATGCATATGTACGAGTTCTTCTTCAGTAATCTCAAAAATAAATGAGTTCCCAATGCTGAAATCACCCTCCTCAGATTTATTCATCACAGATTTATTCTGGCAACAGAAGAGGAACAGTTTTTATCATGCAGTACTTTGCACAGAAAAAATAGATTAAATTGAGGGGAAATGGAAATAAAAGGAAACAACAATGACAACAATGAAAGCAAGAAACTGAAGATGACGATGAAGATGAAAAAGAAGAAATGCTACAGATCTATTGGGGGGGGTTTTTTTTTTTTTTTTTTTTTTTTTTTTGACACAGCAAGATGTATGAGCCTGTCTACCCTACCCCTTTCGCCCAAGCGTAAGCAACTATTTTATCAACAGAGTAGCAGAATTGTAGCAATAAATGCCACACCATTTTGTTTTCTAATCATACAAAACAATCATCCACCTGTCCTGGAGCAGTGTCACTAATTCTGTGTCCAGATCCATCCCCATCACCAGTACGGAAAAGCACGACCAGTATTTATTCTGGTTTTACTGTGTTTCTTGTCAATAATTTTTTTAAAAACAGCAATAGTTTTTGGCTCACAGGAGAATCACCTGACTGCAGATTTGAGAGTGAGATTGGGAAGCATGAAAGGGCTTTGGGGAGTGTCTATAAAATGACTGACAGGAAGCCAATCCAAACACAAACAAACATACACAAACACAAACTTCCAGACCGGAAGACAGATTTCCAAATGGAATTTCTCAGCCACATAATACACTTGTGTTGAGGCCATGGCTTAAAACATTGTTTTATCATTTCTACATAATTTTCCACATTATGTGTTGTAAAAAAACCAACCTGCAAACTTCCAACCCCCCCCCGCCAGCCCCCCCCTGCAAGCGCAACCACCAGTGACAATTTACATGCTTGTGTGAACGTGAGTGTTAGGTGATTACGGTTTTAATGTAACTTACTTGCACTTGTTTTTACCTTATCAAGATGGCTGGTGGTTATCATGTCCCTTGATACACCGAACCTAAAAATACAGACTCTACACATTGTCATTATAGGAATTAAAGTAAACAAACAAATATAAATTCTTATAAATGATTATCACACATAACTATATAAGCTTCTGAATCATACAAGAGAAAGAGAGTCAACATCCCCTTTTATAAACTAGTCAACCTGAAATGGTTGCAAGTGAAAAATCTTCTACTGAGTGTAAACATATCATCTTACATGTAGTATTAATTTTTTTCTTGTCATAGTACATAGTAAAATAAATAAAAAAAAACAGAATGATTCTTCGCTGATCATTGCAATGTGAACCACCAGTAAGTGAAAGCTTTGTTTGGAGACGTTCTGGCTGAAATGATGTGTCTCCTGCGCAGGTTCGCACGTGGATCCTCATCGTGGGTTACACGACAGCATTTGGAGCCATGTTTGCTAAGACCTGGAGAGTACATGCCATTTTCAAGAATGTAAAAATGAAGAAGAAGGTGAGTATTTTATTTATATACACATGAGTCATATTCAGATATTGAGCTAAAGTACTTTTCAGCTCAACTCCACTCCAGGACAAAACTGTATTAAGAGCTAAATCAAAAAAGGTACCATTTTTCATTAGCTAGCCCGCTGGGCAGGTGAAAGCTCCAGTGTGCTGCCTGATCCTGATGTATTGGTTGCTGAGGAACCTAAATGACTAGGGCAGTGGTGTAGGGTAGGCAACTAAGGTAACTAGGCAGTTAACCTCAACTGTTAAAGCTCTGGGTCACTGATCAGAAGGTCGGGGGTTCAAGCCCCAGCACTGCCAAACTGCCACAGCCCTTGAGCAAGGCCCTTAACCCTCTCTGTTCCATGGGTGCCGTATCATGGCTGACCCTGTGACCCAACTTCCTAACAAGCTGGGTTATGCAAAGAAGAAAAGAATTTCACTGTAATGTATATGTAACAATAAAGGCTTCTAAAATGTGGTAGCTAATGTAACATAATAACGAACAGCCAGGTAGCTAGTTAAGTGCGTTAATACAGACTAAAGGGGTCAAAGACATCATGTAGCACATCATGTTTTCTGTCTGCCTCAACAAAACATTAACAAGTCACTGGCTAAAATTTCAGTTATGTGCTGTGCTGTTGATATGTTTAACCGCATATGTTTAACTTACAGCATGTTGTGCTAGCAGGAGTTTTTCGCTGCTTTTTTTCCACACATGCTAATTAATCCACCTAGTATGCATGGATGCTAATTAATCCGCCTAGTAAATATTGTCTAATATTGTGAACACACCACCAACACAACCCAATAATGCACTGCTTCTATAATATGTTTTAATGGAGAGATGATTAGCACTCATTGGACAACAGGCTTTTAAACTGTCAGTTTGGGTGGGTTTTACATAGAAAAAAATATCTGATGGATGTACTCTTCCCTTGTCCCGCCCGTGACACCCCACGGATGATTGGGAGACCTTCCAAAAGGGAGGAACCGCTTAACCAATCATTCAAATATTAATGAATTGACTGACATCTCAAACTTAAATATATTGGTGCCAGTCTGACAGAGCGCTGCAACTGGTAACTGAATCAGATTTACACAACCAGTGTAGCTTGTTATTTTTTTCCATTGCATTTGGCAAATATTATAAATAAATTGTAAGTATAAAGGTTATAAAAGTATAAAAGTATTTTAATGATCTGCTTTATTTATAGGTCTAGACATCTAGCTGTCACTACCTTCTTCAGTGAAACCGTGCTAGCTTAGATCACAAACCACAAATTTTGTCAATCTGATTTTGGACAAAGTTTTTTGATGCTTTTACTTATGAGGAGAGACTGAGAAATAAACAGGAAGCCAGACCAACAGATGAAACAATTGAAACAGAGCACACACAGATATACAGTATACTTCAATAACCAACACCTGTGTGTCACCTATTTTAAAAACCACCAGCCACCACTTGCAACTACATATAAATAATGTATAGCCCCAACACAAAATATTGTTATCCTGGTCAACCGGGCTACTGATTTGTCCACCCTTAGTATGAATGTTGGGTTTCACTTCAACACCAGTATTCAACCATGGCGAATATAAGAAATGGGCATCCATGGATGTCTTGGGTCAGTTGCTTCTCACAGGGATCACTGTACACAAGGAAAATCTGGCAACCTTGTGAGCATGACTTACCCACAGGTCATTTGAATATTCTGCATGAGCTGCTCTGAAAATCATGTTAAGCACCTGTTTAGCACCAGCCTGAATATGGCTAACTTTCCCCCACTTATCCCTGACGTATCTTTTGAACTTAACTCTGAATGCAGCCCACACACAGTAATTGCTGGCTTTGGAAGCAGCTGAGTGCCTGAGCTAAGAAGAGGTTGGTGTAAGTGAGGTAGAGGTCTGCACGGTGGAACAGGCTCTTCAGAGAATGGTTAGTCCACTAGTAGTTCGTTAGGTTCAGGGGGTGGATTATATTTGGCCATAATATACATTGATGCAGTTCCCATGTCAAAAATAGGACATGGAATGTAAGACAGAGAGAGTGAGAGAGAGAGAGCGAGAGAGAGCGAGAGAGAGAGAGAGAGTTACTTGTGTGTGAATATCTGTGAACTATGTTCTGTAACTGTTCTGTAATGTTTTGTTCATAATTTCACATCAACAGAATTACATTTCACAATTGATTTGTCCAGTTTAAGTTGTAAGATACTTTCCTAGGTCAAAAATAGGACAACAGAAAAAAAAAAAAAAAAAAAAAAAAAAAAAAACCCTTTGACAATGGTGCATAAAAAATAATTATTAAAATTTGTATTGCGTTTACTGTTTATTTTCTCTTTTTGATTGTTAGTCCAAATCTCCAGAACACACAAGATTTCCACAGCACTTAGCTCTTTGGCTCAGTTTGCACTTCACACCTCGTTTTAGCATCTCACATTTACAGAAAAATTGCATCCAAAACACAGCATGTTTGGTTACTGTATTTTGGGTCAAATCCGAACCGAATTGCTTTCTCACTGCAATCAAATTGCACCGGAGTTCAGTTGGAATCATGCAGGACGGTTGTTTTGGTCCACACCAAAGTATGACTGCTACAGTGTGTTCTCACCTGCGCAAACAAACCGCAACAAAGAGGAAATAGCAACAGGGTTAGATTTAAACAGACTAAACACTGGATATGTGAAAGCTCCCTTAAACTTGTGCTTGAAGTAAGAACAATAGCATTTAGGTGTTGCATCTGTGCTAATAATGGACCTCAAAAGTGTGGTAAATTTAGCATAAATTTGAATAAAACTACATGAAAAAATATATCTGCAGCTCCCAAGTGGCACAACAGTGTTCACCCTGGTGACTGGGGAGCTTGAGCTTGAATCCCAACAATACCATAGCCATCTGTGGCCGAGATCCAAGGGAGCAAAATTGTCTCTTCTTTCTGGGAGGGAGGGACGGCATAGTCACAGTGACATTAGCCAATAGTGTATGTCTGTGAGTTCATGTATGCGGAAGAGGGAATTGAGCATGTTGTGTGGTTGGATGCGATTGGCTGATTTCTCAGAGGAAGCACATATTAGCCCTCACCCTTCCCAGTTGGTAGCTGTTGTAGGATGTGGAGCGCTAGCGGGTGGGTGGGAATAGGCAGGTGACCAAATTAGGGAGAAAAAAAACAACAACAACTACTGTATGGTGGATTTTGAATGCCACACTCCCTGTTGAGTCACAACAACCAAGTCAGGGAAATTCCTCATTTAACCACAATTAAATAGCAGCTGTGTGGAAACAGGGAAAAACTGACACCCGAACAAATTAGCAAGCCACCAGCGTGGAGTCCTTTATTTGTTGTCTGCTCATTGCCAGAAAAGTGCAGTGATATTCCAGGCCTATAATACTGTATCACCACACTCACACACAGTACTGACACACACTTCATCAAAGACTGTGTGATTTTATACCACGTGTTCACACACACACACACACACGCACACACACACACACGCACACTCCCACTGACCTCCTTTCTGACATGCTTTCTATTTCCACTGCTTCTCACTTTTAGATGTAAAATAAGAAAATGGAGAGGGAGGCAGATGACACAGAGGGTTTTTTGTTGTGTGAGGCATTATGTAAAGGATAGCTACCCTATAACTGCACAGCTAAGCTGGCACTTTTTTTAGAGAGAGCACGCACGCACACACATGCACACAAACTCCTGCCTTTCCTGCTGTTGTACTAGTGTGGGTGCCGAGTTTAAGTGAAAAAAGCAAGAGATGAAGAGAAGAGATAAAAACAGACATGGAGAGTCATAGGCCTGGGGAAAAGAACACGTAACATTTATTGAAAATGCAAAGAATGGTGAATGTCAAAGAAGAATACGTTCGAGAGCAATTGAGACAGCAAGAACAGTGTCACTTACACTCAAATAGCTGTTTTGTTCTGGTTTGACCATAGCCAATTTTGTATCTTACAAATTCCAAGCTGTCAATTTCACTTGTGGAGAAAAAAGGAAACAAGACAGAGGATATTGCCTAAGTTACAAATTAATGCACCGTCTGTGTGTAACTGACACTATTATAACATCAGTCACATACTGTAAGCATTCAGAACATGAACACACACACACTGTTGAAGACGACACACACAAGAGCAGACAAATAATACACGTATGATACACAAAGGTACTGTACATATTTATCTATATAACTATATACATATGTATTTTACACTAGTGCATTCTCAAATCAATCCTGGTCCACACTGGCGTTTCTGCTGTGTTTCAGAAACGATCTCTGTTCACACTACATGACTGAATATGCACTTCACATGACCATTCATGCACACTGGGCATGCGCATACAGGTGTAAACAGGAAGTTGGTTGCTAGTCACCGGGAGGTACAACAAACCGTGGGTCCATGTAGGGCTTATGCCACTTGAAATGAGATTTGTTGCAGATTGCTCTAATCATAGCTTGCCTCTTGCGCATTTAGGCAGCTGCAGTATTATACAGCACAGAAGTTAACTGCACAATGGCTGCTAAGAATGACAAAAAGTGTGTATATGTAAACACATAAACAGGGGTAATTACAGAACAGCACAAGACGTGTGAGAATAAACTAGACACAGGTGCAAATAATGATCAAGGGATGCTGACAAAGTGGAGCTGAAAACAGGAAGTAAACAGGAGGTTCTGTGACAGCATGTTAACTTTGTGGCAGAAAAAGCAAGAAGCAGAAAATGTGTTTTTCTTACATATATTAAAGAATGTATTAAAGCAAGGAACAGTATTAAGTCCAATGCTACTGGCTGACAGTTTGATGTAACCGCAATATGTCATGGCAAACTTCATGTATTCAGCTGAAAACTATGGAATGTCGCTTTAGAGCAGTATTAAGTAGAGAGATAATTCTCACAGAGGACATAGGAGGAGAAAACATCTTAACTGCTTACCTCAAGGACCTAATTTTTGAACTTTTACATTTACATAATGTGAGCTGTATAGCAGATTGGTGCATGGTCAAATTATAATTCTAAGTCAATTTATCACATTGAATGAACAAAAACATTGAAAACTCGTAACTTGTCCTGTGCATGTGTTACTGTAATTTTTTGATGACTTAAAGGTGCAGTCGTAAATTTATTTCGACTTACATGTACAAATAACCTGGAAAATATGTAGAACATGATTTAAAACAACAAGAACAACAATGGATTGATTTGTGGCATTAGCAAAAGTGTTTTAAGTCGCTAAGAAAACCCCCTGGATTCCGATCCAGAATGCTTGTTTGTGTTTGGAACCATCTACTTTCAGTCAGTTTATAGACACTCTATGTGCCACTGTAGATCCTGGGGGTGGAGCTTCATGAGCATGGGCGGGAATCATTCAAATGCAGACTGTTAGACATATAATCTTAAAACAAAAGACTAATCTTACCTAATGCACCTTTAATTCATCAACTCTAAATATGGCCCATAGTGTGTCAGATGCAGACAGACTATATAATCACACAATCAACGAGATTCTTCTGTCAGTCATTCAAACACATGCAAAGCAACCTACCAGAGCCAAAAGTCGAAGAACTGTATCTAAATCATTATTCTTTACATCACTAGCAAGATATGTTATATAGGAAATAGCACTGGGATCAATGCAGCTAGCAGGCCAGACCATGCATTGCTTCTATACATTTACATGACAGTTTATTGACAGAAAGAAACAGTATATGACCATCTCTCATGCTCAAAGATTACAGCAGCAACAGCACTCTAAAGACAGAAGTAACCCCATTTCTCCAGCAGGATGACTGCAGAAGAGTACATATCCTTTCCAGTTAGCAACTCTTAGTTTTTCAGTTCATCAGAGTGAAGACAAATGCTACGGTCAGTAGAGACAAGCATGTCTCTTGTCTTAGCTCTTTAATCCACAGGGAAATTGGATTTCTCTGATGGTCCACCATGTAGGACTCATGCTCTACACACCGATAGAGGAGTGAGTGCTGTGGCATGCTCCAGCAATGGCTGCTGATGACTCTGGAATTGTTTTTGGCACCTCTTTATAAAGCTGAGATGCACTCTTAGGGCATTTACTTTCTAAGACAGCTAGCGTTCAATATTGGCCCAGTGATGCAAGGGGCTGCCATAGTCACCAACTGTATTAAATCAGAGACTGAGCGCGTACTGAGTATAACGCTGCGTTATCAAGCCCTGCAGAATTTCTTTCCCAAGAGCACTGCATACGAATACAGACTCACACAGGTGCACAAAAAGCACATGCTGACAGTGAAAAATTAAAATGTAGTCTGACCATGATCTAGTTCCACAAATCAGGACAGTCCACATACTGCTATGGTGCAGGCATGCTGCACAGTGTTTTACTTATCACACATAAAAATATATCAGCCCTTGAACTCAGTGATGAATCAATCACAATGTTGCTATATCGATATATATATATATATATATGCTATAAAAAATGGCATGACCTGTACATTATAGTAATAATGTAGCTTATTTTGCATCCAGCTTCATCTCAGTCAGCAGGTTTTTATCATGGAAATCATCAGCTTCCACATTTACTCTTGTGTTAATTCTTTTGCAGTTGTTATGCTTTTTTTCAGCAGCAGCAGATCCCCCACATGAATAGTATACAGTGCCAAAGGATAGTACCATGTCTATGACACATGTCTAAAAATAAAAATATGTACAAGAGTACCTTCAAATAGTCACTTAACATATATAATTGTTTTGTGTCATACAATGTAATTTAAATACCGTATGAAATGTGCTGATCTTCCATCTATCCAAATGTTTGACTGTTTACTTGAGCACTTCACCTCGGGCCGATTGAGGATAAAGGAAATCTCTCCCTTTTTGCTCACAATTTTCATGACTCTTGACAGCTAAGCATAGGCCAGGTTAGTTATGATTGAACTTTTACGTGTAGGTTTTCAGGGACCTCTTGCCCTTGAAATGTGTGCCCACTTACTGGGTCTTTGTGTCCTAATGTATTGCAATATTTCCAGTGGCACGAAAGGTTTAAGCTTGCCTTTGTTTGACCAATTCCAAAGCCATCAAAAGCCTATGGATCAAAACCAATCGTGAGCTCTATTCTGAGTCATACAGCGGGACACCTGAAAGGAATCATTGCATTTCTGCAATGTGATACCTTTAAAGTGCACCCAGTGTCTCCTCTCCATGACCTTTCCTTTGATTCTGTCCGGGTCAAATGCTGTTAAATAAAAAGAAAAGATCAGACGGTGCTTTCATCGTCCGAAAGTTCAGTGTGCTCCCTTTTGAATTGTGGGAGCGTCAACCACTTTCTTTCATTTCGCACATTCACATCTGCCCAACTCTCTTTTGTTTTCTCGTTTCCTCCAGATTATCAAGGACCAGAAGCTGTTGATCATTGTGGGAGGAATGCTGCTAATTGATCTGTGCATTCTCATATGCTGGCAGATTGTGGATCCCCTGAAGAGGACAGTGGAAATGTACAGCTTGGAGGTTGGTTTGTGTATTTGAAGTCTTTTAAGTGAGTCGCTGTCACTCCTCTCCTCTCTCTTAATCAGCTAGAAGCATAGTATTGGTTAGCTTTAGAAATCTCAGGTCTCAGGTGACTTGTGTTATTTGTGGTCCAGGAAGTGAGCCATCCAGACCCTCCTTCTCCCATGGTGTGTTGGCACAAGCCATCGGGGGAAAAAAAACACTTGGATGATCCTTTTTCTTACTGCTGTGTCAGGGATGACATGGGAAATAGAATAAAGCTGTTTTTAGAATAGAGCTCTGCTTGCTGTAAACATGTGCTAGGCCTTGTCTCCACTGATTAGACACATTTAACTGAGCACAAGCCCAGCATTACTGCTTCAGTGTTGGCCATGACCATGGTGAGCGACTATACTCTGTGTTTGTGGGAGATTGGTGTGCAGAGGCATGTTTCTATAGGTCCTAAATCTGACCTAAAATGTACTAAATCTGGTGTGTTGAACAGCAAGTTAGGTGATATTGATGCTATTGAAACATTAGCAGAGCAACATACCCATAAAGATATTTTGTGTCTAGATACACTGGTAGAATCTTAAAGCCTTCAAAGTGCGGAAAAAGTTACAGCAATGACTAAAAATCAACACAAACTTTATTTTGGATAATCTGCTATAGACACTCTAGCAAGACACTCTTTCTTTCTGGACTTGTTACTTGGTACTCTGGATTAGTCCCTCCCCTAAGGCACAGGGGCCTATGGTTCCTGCTTTCCTTAAACAGGCCAGAGCAGGGTGTATGAGGGAGAGCATTAGTTGCATCACTGCGCTGTCAGATGTGTCAGACTGATGGAATCATGACTCTTCCCCTCCCTGAAGTCCAGGCTAGCTCAGATTGATTGGTACTAGGAAAAGGCCCATTAACTCCACCATCACTCCAGAGTACTTAGTGCCTTCTCTCCCACCTTCTCCACTTCTGAAGCTATTCATGACACACTTTATACCGTACGTGTACTGTAGAGACCAGAGGGCTTTAAAACTCGGCAGTCATATAAGCACTTCTTTGTAGACATATTGCATGTATTCCTGTTGAGTCAGGTCTTCTTCATTCAGTCAGATCATGGAGATGTATTTGTGTTGCTTGAAAGGGCACTCACGCTTGCAGCTTGTTTGATCCGTTTCAACAAGTGGTACAGACCATCGAACCATGTCATCTGGTTAATCAAGAGGCCCAAGTTCTTCCGTGAGTGTGGAGATATATGGCTCCATATTAAGCACCTCAGGTGATTCATTGCCAAGTGTATAGGCATTCACACCTGGCAATTCCATGTCTCAAATGTTTTTTCATTGACTATTTGTGATGGGATTTTATTGTGTAATTAAGTAACCTTGGCTAAGCAGTCATTTAGTGTTGTCAGCAGAGGCAGGTAGTACCATGCAATAGTAATGTTATATGTACTTCACATTTTGGAGAAATGATTATAATTGAATATATATTTTTAATTATAATTATAATTACAAATTATACCCCTACTTTAGTAAGCTTATTAAGCCGGAAATGTACCTTTCCTTGGGCCATTTGACTTCCTGCTAGGTTCTACAATTTTTCCCAAATAAAACTAAGGATATAGTGCACTGTGTGTGTCTCAGTATAGAGAGCATATACAATGAATATAAAGACATTTGAATAGATTGTTTCTATACGTCTTAAGTGTGTATTGACCAAGTTTCATTGTGCCCTGTGCTCCCTCACTGCTCAGCTGAAAGCCTTTGAGTAGCAACATCCATAGCAAAGCTGGACCTGTGCTGATCTAGATCCCACCAAAGGAGCAGGAATTAACTAGTGGAAACTGGGCCATCTTTGGTGCAGAGCGCGATTACATTACTAGTAGAAGGCACAGGGAGAAAAGGCGAGGGATTTTTTTTATAGATCTACTCTGGTAAGGTAGTTTAATGTACAGATCATATGTAAGATGCTTCTTGAGTGCTGCATAGATCTATTTGTGGATATAATTGTCTATGAGAGAGAGAGAGAGAGAGAAGAGAGAGACTGTGTTGTGTCAACTATGTTGTAATAGAGGACATCTATACATCCAGACAATCTGTGTGTGATTGTGTTTGAAGGACAAAGAGCTGATTAGAATTCCACAGGGTCCTCGGGTGACACTCACCATGCTCGCTCTTTTTCCAGTGCCAGCGCTGCAGTGCAGAAACACATAGTATTGCAGGGATCTGTTGCCATGGCAATAGCCATGGTTTCTGACACCCATAAACTAGCACCGCCATTCTTGATCTGGAGACAAAAAAGGAAAAGAAAGTAAACAGCATGCCTTTTGACAGATTCCTCACAACAAGGTGCCTCTTGACGCATACCAAAACAATGAGGCGTTTTTATATTATTCAAGAGTCATCAAAAGTTTGGGGATATTTAGCTTTTCACTTTTGACTATAACTATATATAATTAATTGCAGCAGCAGTGACAGGAATTCTCACAATTTTTGCAATCTTTTCCAAATCAGTCTTTGGAAAAAAAATCTACATCACATTCAATATACATTCACACAAGTCTGCGATTGTCGCAAGGATGCAGTCAACGTACAGTGAAAAGAAATGCAGTAAATGTTAGAAACACCAACTGGCAGCAAGCCTAAACACAATTTAAAAACACCCTTTGTTGCACTTGACTTTCGAAATGAAATACATAAGGATCGTGACAGTAAAGTGGAGTGAACAAAGCCCTGTTTTTCCTGATGGTTTGATGAATCTGGAACACTCATGATGTCAATAAACTCGCTTAAAGACATACGCATTAAATTAGTATGAAGCATGAGCTACAGTAAGGCTGTGAAAAGCAAAACTTTATTTTCTCTCTATTGTGAATACAATCTGAGACGTAATATCAAGTGCAAGAATTGAGTTTTGAACACAATGTTGAGCATTTATGTATTTTCAAAACTGGATTATTTTGCACAGTGAAGCCACCATTATGTCTGAAAAGGTTGAGTTTCTAATGCTGTGTGTCTAAGTTTCTGGTACCTGAGTTATGAATCTAAGAAAACAGATGTGGCTGGTGTTTTTCAAGTGATCTTGATTATATAAAAATGCTCTTGAGAAACAAATGCTTGAGACACTGAGGGGGGCACTGACCAGGTCAAATGGCATCACCAGGTATTCGTAATGCTGAGATATGGTGCTGAAGGCAGTTTTCCTCTTGTCTCTCTCTTTTATATTCTGTCCATGTTGTAAGCACTTCTCAGAGGGCTTAAAACCTCTTTTTTGCACTAGTATTTTGTAGTACCATTGTGTGTGTATGCATGTTTGATGTCACTTCAGAGCACGCATGGAAATGGTGTGCAGAATTTTGGTCTATAAGCCTCTCTAATTTCCTTTGCAGCTCTTTATGTTCTCATGTGATTGTTGAGCAGTTTGTCAGGTTCACATTTTTTTCATACACCTTGATTCATGTGAATTCTTATGAAACGTGAGACTATACTGCTTTTTACACACTTAATTGCACAATTCCTCTGCACATATTTCGTTAACAGTTTTAAGATGTACATTTTTTGGAATTGTTGAAAACCAGAGTAAATTCAATGTTGATATAGTTTATTTGAAAAAAAAGGCACCAGACTTTTGACTCCCCATGCAGTGTATAGTCCCCCCACCAGCATTTATATTCAAACATGCACTCACTGAAAATGTGGAATACACTTAAGTGAGTTATACAACCACACACATTTCCCATAAGCACTTAAAGACTTGTGGGGAAACCTGACAGCCTAAATGATGTTGACATGGGGGGTTGGGGTTGGGGGGGGGTACTGAGCAGACACACACACTGAGGCATCCATATGTTATCTCCTTTCATCAATTACAATTCTCTCTTTACCTGAATGTGAGTATGCTGCTCTCTGTCAAACTGTGGAGCGCTCACATCACAGTCCACCCATTTTCTCATGCACACACACACATACATACACTCACTGTCCCTCTGCACAAACAATCCCCTCTCCCACTGTTATTCCTCTTCCTCTCTCCTTCTCTTTTTCTCAGCAGGCAGGCAGGCCATGAGCCACCACTACTTTTGATGTGCTAATGCATTTTCAAAGATGGATATTTAATACAGGGAATAATTGGTCTGAACATGTAAGCTCTCATTATCGGCTGCTGAAGACGCTAGATAGGGGCTAGATATTGGAGTGTGGTCAGATTCAGAGTGGAGATTGCCAGGACAACTCTGAGTGCTCTAGTTACACAGCAGGAGAGCCATCAAAGACACCCACACTCCAAAGAGTTGTCCAAAAAGAATTGAAATAAAAAATAAACCCTGTAATGGATTTTCACATTGACTTGACACATCTTGATTTTTGTCCTCCTCAGGACTATTTGAGAAAGCACATCACAACATCAAAGAAAACTGGGTTGGTTAATGACAAGTGTGTGTGTGTGTGTCTGTGTGTGTGTCACACTCTAGAGTCAGTACATATTTAGCAGTCACACATAGACTGTTACTTATGTTGTCATACTGACTGTCACTTCCAAAATTATTGGTGCCATTTATGAAAAGGAACTAAAATTACCATATCAAATGAACATGCAATGAGTGATATTTTTGAGTTTTGCATGCTATATAGTTTTAGCACAAAATATATTCCAAACATAAATATTCTTCTAGTGCAGTTTGTTCTGGATAACACCATTTTCGAAAATTAATATTTGCAATGAAAATTATTCTCTCCACATTATAAACAAGGTTCGTTGTGGGGAACTGTCAAAACTGTCAGATATTCCTAAGCTTGTGGGGATATTTGGTCCTAACCAAGATATCAAAACATGCCCCAACACACATCATGCTAACTTTCTACCAAGGCTAAGCAGTGTTTTTTAACTGACATGGAAACACCTACATTTTTAAGCAATATCTTACTACATGCTGTCAGTTTTACTGTCAGTCTGGCAGGTCAATCTGATTTTCTGTCCTCTAATAGTCATCGTTTCAATTGTGTCAATTGTGGATAAAGTACCTGAAAAAACCAGACAATACAGTAATCTGTTAGTCCGTTTGTCATAGTTATTACTTGTTTAAGTTGACGTGCATGCACACATATGTGTGTGCATGTGTGTGTCTGTACTGACTCTTGATATTAAGTAACTTTGGTGGTTGTGTCGATCAGTGGTTCTGTCAGATTCATTTAAGGCTTAAAAGGTACCAACCTCAGGTCTAAATCCATCAGGAAAAGGAGGAAAGGGTAATCAAATAGTCCATTTCAATCAACTGTGGTGTTTGATTAGAATCTGTTTTGTTGGATTTTCTGATAAAAAGAGGTGAGATACATTCTTTAATTTGTTCATAAATAAGAAAACTAAATTCAACGAATGAGTTTATTTGTGAAGAAATAAATGATACTGTAAAATACGAAGAGCACCGTTTGACATGAAACTTCATTATTATTTAAAGAAGTTCAAACAGCAATATTCAACAGAGAAAACTAGAGAGGAAACTACTCACCATTGCCATGCATGCTATGAAGTGACACCAAACATGTGTGTACACACACACACACACACACACACAATGGCACTATTAATGAGTAGTGCAAAAAAAGGCTTAAGCACTTTGAAAAGTGCTTACAATCTGGTCAGAATACCAAAGCGAGACGAATGGAAAACTGCCTCCAGTGCCATATCTGAGCATTCTGAGTATCTGGTAATGCCATATGGCCTGGTCAGTATCCCACCCCACCCCCCTCAGTGTTTCAAATGTTAATGATGGCCTCTGAGACACATTAGGTCTCAGTGCACTGAGGACATTTTGATCACCATCGAGGCTGCTGTGATGTTTAGTATGTTTAGTGTGTATTTTTACCTGCATGTGTGTCTGTGTGTACCTTTAATTAGCTTTGAGTAGTGGTCATTGAGGTCTAATTATGTACCATGAATTATTTTTTAAATGTTTCCAGGTAAAATATGCATACTAAAGGTACATAAAAGTACAGTTTGGTACCTTCTAGGAGCATATGGAACTTTTGTGTAAAAAGTGTGTCTTCACAACTCAGTAGGGGGTCCCAAGAAAATTTTGTAGACAGCTCAAGCAGATGGGTTTCTTTACTGGTTCCTCTTCAAAGTTTCTCCCTTATTTCTTCTCAAAGATCAATTTCCTTGCTACTTCTCACCACTGGAATGCTCATTAGGATTCTAAGTTGTTGTTGTTTTTTTTAATACAAATACAACTTGATTGAATTGGAATCTTATGGAGAGTGTTTTTACCACAACAGATGGGAAACATTTAATATGGATGTATAATTATGTAAAATCCACCGTAGCTACTTTTTACATCAGCCCAAACCCATCGTTAAAGTAATACAACCTAAAAAAAAGAAGTAGGTCTAATCATGAATAATATTTCCTGCAAAGTTCAACAAGCACTGGGGTGCATATATGCAAAACCTCTAAATGGATTACCATAAACCACCATGTGAACTAGATTACTTACGGGAACCCAGTACACGGAATATCCTGCAATACAAGATCTAAGGATATTAAGGATATTAAGACATTTAATAAAAAGCTCAAAGTTAATTTGATCCAAAACCACAGGAAGGCTCATTAAGCTGCTCAGCACCACAATAAAGAAGAAATGTACCCCAAGACAAAAATCAGCCATGCTAAACAGTTGCATGCTGCATATTTAAAGAACCAGATGAATGAGGACGTGTAATTACCTGCATCCTCTGATTAGTAGGTGTGAATTACAGGACAATTGGTTGGACATTGCTGTCTATCATGACCTAATACGTCTCTCTGTCAAATTGTTTTATCAGGACTGTTCCTATCATAATTAGCTGGATTAGATGATAGACACTAGACAGACTTTAGTCACCGAGAGGAAATGTACTGCTAACTGTAAAGACAGATAAAAATACATCCAGCTTCGTTTCAGTTATATAGCCTAAATTTTTTGCCAATGGGTCTGACGACTACCTTTCTCTCTTACACTATCTTTCTCTTTCTCTCTGGTTATCAATTCATGCGGACTAAAGATCCCATTCAATGTCTTCCCACTGTTGCTAGGCAACCACTGATTGGGCACAAGGCCCATGCGATTTACCAATTAAAGCTATACCAAATGAAAAGTAGTGTCAAAGGTTCCTGTAGTTAGCCAAGGTTATTGTCCGTCCCCGTCCAATGCCCAGACTGACAGCACTCTCTTTCAGAGGAAGAGGAAGGGACACAGCTGGAACTCAGTGATGACTAACACTCCGAACAGGCTCAAAAGCTGGATGGCTCATCATACCCATTTTAGTACAACGTGAAGGATATTGCAATATGTGCTCTGAATATTGTTATATATTTTGTATTTCATGACTTCTATAAATTACAGGGATCAATTTTAACACAGGAGCCCATGTTCGAAGAGCTAAAGGGACAGAAATCCTTTCTAAACAATCCATTTTAAACTAAATAAGATTAAATTTACAGGTACCATCACCAAAAACACAGAACAAGATTCTTGTAACAAAAATATATTTACCAATATTTATAAATATAAATATTTACCAATATTTATAAATATATGTACAGTTTCCTGAGGTATTTTTATTAAATCAGTCTATAATATATAGTATATATATATTTTTATGTAATGGCATAAAATCCTTCTGCCAGCACAAAATGCTCAAATAAAATATATTCGTCCAACAGAATAGGCTTAGCAGGCATGAAAGCTCTTTCTGTGCATCAGGTTTAAAATTTATTGGTTCTGGTAATAACACTTCAATGAGCTTTTAACAATTAACGTCCTTTCATCTCTCACAATTTAACACATGCAGAGGGAAAACAAAGACGTAAGAGAGACAATAGAGCTTGTTTTCTAGAACCATTACGTTTAGCTGAGAGTGCAAACAAAAGTAGGCTTTATGAAGTAGGAATGAATGAATTACCCATTTTGTGTGTCAAGTATTTGAGCTATGAAAATGACTACAATTCACATGTCTATCAACGCAGAACTGAATGCAAAATCAAGGAAACTGTCAAATTTTCAAAATTACTGCAGATCTGGGCCAAGACGAGTCATGTGACGTCATCACAACGTGCATTCAGCCGAAGCCCTCTTCAATTCACGTGCGTTGAACATGATTACAGCTAAAAGGTCTCATTTATCAAGAAACATCACTGTGAAAGACTGTGCAAAATAATTTTGCGCAATTGCAGTTTTGCCAATTCAAGTAGTTTTCCACACAAAAAGCACAAAAAACAAACAAACAAACAAAAAGGCCTGAAGCCTGAGATGAAAAAGCATTTTTGGCCACAATAATCACAACAAAAAGCTCCACAAATCCTGTATGGACTATATAGCTTCTGCTGGCAAAAACACAACATAAATTTTCATTCGTCTGCGATTACATCAGGTCATCCAGGGGCTTGTGATGCAGGGTTTAAACGTTGGATCGTGACAACAATGGAAAAAAGGCTGCAGTGTTGGCTCTTTAACACACACTTGCAGTGTGTCTCTCTTGCAGATACATTTGACATATCCCTACGTATCTATTAATTTCCAGTGTGTGTGTGTGTGTGTGTGTGTGTGTGTTGCACGCACTTGTAGAAGCATACAGGCAGAGAGCTGTACACGAACTAACAGGTGTGATCATTAGGGAAGCCATGACACAGGGAACAGACCGGTCACATGAGGGTCTGCGTGTGACCTGCAGGTGTTAATGTAGGAATTTATTACACAGGCATGAGGCAGCTCTGTAATTTCACAGGCTTTACAGTGAAAGAGAAGACACAAGGACATGGATAAATAGAGGGCTCACATGGACACTGTGTGATTGATTAAATATGTATGTTCTGTGCATTTGTGCGTATACAGTACTCACAAACACACTGCTATTCATTAGTATGTGGTAGCTAATGCAAGGACAGCAATGAGCAGTGTGCTTTGTTGTCCTGCTGCTTCAGCACAGTGGTGACACATAGATGCAGATGCAGTCAGGAAAGGACAGCAGAATGTCTCAATGGGTTTCGGCAACACTTTGAACGTACCCCATCTACTTAAATAGCCATGTGTCGGAGCATTTTCTACATGAAAAGGCTACGTAAAACCATTCCATCATCCAACCTGATTCAATGTCCTATGGTTGGGGTTACAGAGGAGATCACAAGATCTTGACATGGGGATACATCTCCAGGGATATACAGTTTTGCTGGGATTTAGGTTCATCTGATGAGCTGCAATCCATGACAAGATGTCTACCAGACATGATGAGATCCATGCAGAAAAATGAGTGTCCAAGGGAGGAAAGAAAGGATGAATTGGGTTTCATGAATTTTACCTCACTGAGAGTGGGCATAGAGAAAGAGCAGAATGGGACCAAGCACTGAGCCTTATAGGTGACAAGTTATCATTTATGACAGTGTCAGCAATAATATACCACATTAGGGTTTTTGTTTTATTGTAAATTTGGCTTCATTACCAAATGTACTTAAATGTTATGCTGTCACTTAAATACAGTACTGTGTAAATGTCTACAACTGGTGAAAGGGCAGCCTATGTTTTTTGTACAAACTTTGTTATAGATTTCTATTTTTATGACATCTACACTATCGAGCTTTAAAGCACACAAATAAATGTTACAGAAAAATGTCTGTATGTCAGGAAAGCAACATATTATGTACTGTAAGAGACCACCCTTCAGATAAAAACACAATGAAGGCTGCTGGGTTTTGCTGCAAAAATAAGAAGCAAGTGCGACAGTCAAAGTCTCCAGAAGGACAGATGCTGATTCTGCAAGGTGCTCAGTAAAACATACCAGCTAATTTCCTTAGCAGCTAATTACACTAATTATACCTGAGACTGATTTATTTTGACAGCAAAGGGTCGTCACACTAAATATTGACTTTGTTTCATTTATTACTGTTTACTGCTGTTTTTAATTTTTTAAAATTTTTTTATTTTTTGCGGAAACAGTGAATTTCAATCATTTTGAAGGCATCTTTGTTCTAGAGCAAAAAAATTCAAAAGACAAAAACAAAGCAAAAGACAAAGACCTTTGTACAGTACTGTATATATATTTAAAAAAAACATTTTGTAATGCTAGTCATGAAGTGGCATTTTAAAAGTGGTGCATCGAGTTTGGAAGGGGGAATTTTCAAGCTGGTTTAAATGGTTTTAAATAGTTTTCTAGCAAGCCTGCTCTTAATCCTAGTAATTAAATGTAAACTTGAATCAAGTGCATCTGAGTTGGGAAAACACAAAACTAGACTCCAGCCCTCCAGAACTGAAGCAAACAAACAAAACTCCTTGATATACCCTACGGCAATTTAAAAACAGGAGTCATTTTTAAACCGTTTTATTTTATCTTGTGACTTTCAGTTTAAAATGAGCTGGATATAATTTCTTATTTAATATAAATGTGATTTTTTTTAATGCTTTTTCATTTCACTAAAAGTGTAAGGTTTTGTGTTAGAAGAATGATCTTTAGTTGTTTTGTTCCACTTTTAGTACAACTTTATAACAGGTCATTTTGACTTAATCTCAAACACATCAGCACACACTTCAGTCTACCTGGACTGTGTGAAGCAGACAGCTGGTGACATAGAGCTGAGGCCAGCATCCGGTCCATCAGCACTCTGTGGATAAATATGTCTGACTCATGGAAGCTTTTATGAAAAAGTGCTCTCTCACTTAGTATAGCCTTCAGTCACTCACCACCTTGCCACTGGGAAGGGCTTATTTATTCACTCATTCATCATATGATTGTAAATAAAAAATAAAAAGTTTTTTTTTTTTGAGGTAGGGGGTGTTAAGAGGTGGGGGACAGTGTTGAGCACTGATGTATTTGGGTTCCCGTCTGGGTGATGGATGGGGCATGTTGGAGTGTCGGGATGATTTGTGAGCTCTCCAGTTCTAAGCCCTTCTAGCTCTGATTAAGTTTGTAGCTGTGGAAATGGAAAACTCTCTAAAGAAAGGCCCCGGGCTTTGGGTATCTGAGGAAATTTTTTCATGGGTACAACTTGCCCCTGGGAGATTTTTAGCATTCCAATCACTATTCTGTATTCAGTATAACTTTAACCCTAAAGTGCTATGAGCTACACAAATTGAATCTATTTGACTTTCGAAACTATTCAAAATATAAAAGATTGTGCAGGATAACTTATTTAATTACAACTTAATTCTTAGAAAAGGATTACTTTGAAGTTTAACAGTTCTAGCATCCTACTGGAACCTTTTCACGACCTAAATATAGTGTACATAAACCCATCATGGTCCCATTTTGACATCTTGTAATATATTTAGTTCTGAAAACACTGTGTGTGTGTGTGTATATATATACATATATATTCTTCAGTTTAATCTAGCTGTCACACCTTGCAACAGGCAAGTGGAACCACTGCTTTGTCCATAACTTAAATTCAATTAGAAGCCTTAAATTCAAACTTTAAATCATCTTTGTCACATGCTAATTAATAAATGTTTTTGTGTTCTTGTTTGCCTGTTCAAATGAACCCTGCTCATATACTGTAAGCATACATATGTATGTATACTCAGAAAAAGCAGAGCCGCCCCATCCCTGTGCTTACACACTCTTACACAAATGCCCTAATGCAGAGCGCAGATGGATTTCTGACTCCGGTGAACAGTGTGTGTGCTGTCTCTGCTCTTTTTGTAAATGATCTCTGACTCCTCTTATCTTCCTCCACTACGGCCTCCATCATCGCTTTTCCAGAAGCAGAGATCAAGGAGAGAGGGAGGGAGGAAAAGAAAAGAAACGAAGAAAGACGGCTGAAGCAAGGTGAATGGCCCGAGGATCGATCTTTATGCAAGCACGATGGAGGAAGGATATGGTGTGTGCTGCGCTGTAAAGCATATGGCATTACTAAAGTGTACATCAGTCACTGAGCCCAGCAGGCTATGAGAGGCAGGATACAAGCCACACTCTTCCTTGTGCACTCTTTTTTCCACGGTCACGTCTTTAATCAAGGCTGCGCTTCCTGCCTCTCCGTCCAGGCCTAGCCCGGTCCGCTCTGCTGTGCTCTACAAGGTGCTTAGATTGAGATTTCATGCTTGCGTGAGCTACACAGCAGGGTGCTACTAAACATATTTAACCCTGCAGCGCTTCCCAGGTATACTAGGCCTGCATGCCGAGTGGAGAAGTATTAACGACGCACGTGCGATCCCTCTGTAATGTCTATTGTTAGGAAAGCTGTGAAATCAAGTGAACAGGGTGGTATAACTCACATGAGGTGTGTGTGCACTTACACATACTCACACACCCCTAGTGAAGTGCAGCAAGTGTGCTCTGTGTGAGTTCTGGCAGGCTGTGGCTGTTCGGGATGAGGACTGCAGGTGCTAAACGTATGGAATGGATGTTTGAGTTGTAAAGAGAGGTGAGGGATTGAGGGATGAAACGGACAGGAAAGGTGTCTCAAATGAGTATTATTTTAGAAGCACACCCCGGGAGCAGCTCCCCCTCCTGTCCACCATCTGCACACTCATTAACCCACATGCCACCACACACTGCTTAAAGGGGCTGGGCCAAGAACACTCCTCTGTGTTTGTTTTTGTGTGTGTGTGTGTGTGTGTGTGTGTGTGAGTAAGCATAGCTGCACATTCTTGCAAGCATTTGTGCTATGCATATTTAAATGTGTCATCGGAGCACACAGCCTGCTGTGTGTATGTATGAATCAGCGTTTGCGGATTGGGCACTTTGGAAAAGCTTTGCGGCAATGTTTGAGGTCATGTTTATGCTATTGCCTTGTTAATACCCCCATCCTGGTGTATTTTACTCATTAGTCACTGGAGCAGATTTTACTTTAACATAGTGGGTGCATGAGCACTTCTAATGATGCCATTACACCCTGATTTGTTTGTTTACTTTATACACTATATAGAGAGAAACAGCTCCAGTCTATTGCTGCTATAAAACATTCGAGTTTGAGGGATGGTGCTATATATTGACTGTGAGAAGTAACAAAGTATTTTAAATCTGGTTTGAAATATGCGTATTTCTATATTTCACACTAAAAAGCTCTACTTCCTACTCTATATTCAAAAACTACATTTTCTCTAATAAGTCATGAGGTAATTTTTTAGCATCTCAAAGAGTTGCTCTGAACTCCTAACAAATAGAGACTTTTACAGATCACTGAAATCTACCGGGTCTCCCAAAAGTCTCTATATACAGTATGTTTGCCAGCACCAGGTGGACGTCCACTTCAGGGTCAGTCTGCCACACTTCCAGTGTTTTTGAATTAGTTAATACATTTGACAACAGTGTCGTGTGTGTGTGTGTGTGTTTGTGTGTGTGTGTGTGTGTGTGTATGTTTGTGATGTGTTTGTGATGTGTTTGCCATGTTTACTGTTAAAGTCTATTACAACCTTGCAACAGCTTCCCGATCCAGCCATGAGAATGATTTCAATAGGTTCTTCTTTTGTCAACGGGATTCTTAAAGGCTGAAAAATAATAATAATAATAATAATAATAATAATAATAATAATAACAAACTAAATAGGAAAAAATTTGGAAGACGTCTTGAAGTTAATGTCCCCTATGTATGGAGACTTTTGGGACAGCCTGTATATGTTGCTGTGTAGACTTATGTAGTTTATCGAGGCAGTTTGTATTGCAACAGCTAGCTATTAACATCCAACTAGTTGTTAGTTAGGTAATGTTTTCACACATTCATTAGTGAAAGTGACACTAATTTAGCAAAAGTAACTACAAATCAGTGTGTGATTGCAGGCACATGTCTCTTTTTGTGTGGATATTTCTTGTACTTTTAATTTCGTGTGTGTGTGTGTGTGTGTGTGTGTGTGTGTTCTGATGTGTGTTTACAAGACACACACACACACATCAGAAAGGTCGGCACCCTCTTGTTCAGCTCTACAGCTCCAGACTCAGGTCACATCAAAGGGCTTCAAAGGCTCTCTGAAGCCACCACCAATTAATGCACTGTAATCACCACAACAACACAGAACAGTGTAAAGTGAATTAATCACAATCACAAGCATTTGAGAAGATGTTTCATATTAAATACATTCTGGCTAAAGTATACTGATAAAAGATGAAAAGAAGCCCTTAGAAGATCTGGTTCTTAAAGGAGTGCTTGGAGATTTTTAGAGGTCTGCTGCTGCTGTCTGAGAGGAAAATTACAAATGCACTGAAAACACAGAGGAAATTTCGGCTTCCTCCAAAGGAACCTGTTATGACTACCTGTGCTGTTTGAGTTGCATTTTAACCCTACATTCACACTAGCAAGCGACAAAGCCACAGACCAATCATTTTCAATGTATGTGCACGACACTGAGCCGTGATTTCAGGTACAGTAGCAAAGCAATAACCCGATGGAAGGCATCACATATAAGATGTCCCATCATTTCTATCTCATTCCTCATACCCTTCAACTGAGGGTCATACAGAGCTGAGACCACTTTGATTTCATCCTAATTCTTGTCCCAATTTCATAATAATAATAGTCAGAGTTAAGTAGATGTTCTTGTAAAGTAGAGATGATTATATTGTAGTGTTCTAGAAGTTCAAATAAGAGATCGTAGACGAGCCTTACTCCCATCTGAGTGCGAACTCAATTCATATCGGTCTTATTCACTTGCCGAATATCTGCTCCAACCGTCCTTTCAGCCAGGGGAGCGTAGATAAGGCTTTGAGAGAATCAGTGCACTCTCCTGCTCCAAATCTGACAGGGCTACTTCCCATCTTGTCCCAACTTTGGTCTTCCTGGAAGGCAGATCACAAGCCACTGATTTCCTCATTGTTTTCAGTTAGTTGCAGTTACAGTTAGATTTATATAGCACTTTTTTAGAGACTCAAAGCACTTTATATAGTGGGGGGGGGCATCCACTTGGATGATGCGATGGTAGCCATAGTGCGCGAGAACGGCCAGCACACACCAGCTGTTAGTGGAGAGGAGAGAGTGATGTAGCCAATTCAGAGATGTTTTCATTGTTTTCAGTTGGTTTAGGCTGGTTAGCTGCTGTCTTTACTCTCTCTTCCTATTGATATATTGCATAGATGTTTGTAGCTGGTACTTATGGCTTCGTCTTTCTATAGTCTATTACTAAGCAAGGAACTATAAACCCTTAAACTCTAATGCATATAATTCAGCTATATACCCATTATTCACTAGCTGCAATGACAACAGTGAAACTAATGTAATGTAGTTACCTACAGTAGTTTTGGTGGGGAATGTGACTCTGGACCCACAGAGGGTCCTGAGAGTTTAAGAACTTAAGTACATTTGTACAAAGCAGTCGTGGCTGTACCCCTTCAGCCATGTACATAGATATTCATACACCAGCTGCATTAGCTCACTCATTAATATATGCATATGATATAGAGTAGGTGTGTGGGCTATACTTTGGTGAAGCATGTAGTGTTGGTGTTTTACAGTACATCTCCATCTTCAGTAACCAGTTTTATCCTGGTCAGGGTCATGGTGGATCCAAAGAAGACATTCAGGAATACCCCCTTTATGGGATGGCAATCAGTCACAGGAAACCATGGATTTGCTGTACATGCATACCTAGGGACAATTAGCATAGCCAATCCAACTACCGACAAGTTTTTTGGAGGTAGGAGGAAACCAGAGAACCCAGATGAAACCCATGCAGACTTGGAGGAAATGTGAACCACAGACAATAACCCAGGCTTAGGACTGAACAGCAACACTACATCATACTGCACCACAATAAATGCTTTACTAATGAAGCCAGATGAATGTCTTTTATTTTCTCCACTTCTTAGTGGGTGTCATAATACAAGTCTGTTTCATATTTCAAATAGCTACATAAAATCCTGTGTGAGATTAATACAGAGTCTAAAATGACTCTAAAAATCTAGACTGATTGAGAGATTGGTGTTCTGTGATCATCATGCTTGGCTACATTTACATCATTTAAAAGACAAAATTAATATTTCAGATTTAATATTTGAATATATTTCTATATTGGCGTATGAACATACCATTATGTATGAATAGATGATCCTGGAACAAAGCCTCCTGAGGCAGACACTCACGCTGCAGCTCTTCATTACGCTCATAATGTCTGTATCTTGGTGAAAATGAAATGTGCTGTTTGGCCAATATGAGACGCAATGTCGTGGCTTAAATGGTGGGACTGGATCAATTTGATGGTTTGCAGGTGCTCTGCTACTGCCACAGGACTTGAGATAAGGTAATAAATTGGAGTGTCAGAAAAAGAGACCTAGTCTGATAATTCACATGATACCAAGTTATCTAGGAAATGAGGTTTTGGATTTAATGTTACCTGCTCTCCAGTACCTTCTGCACATCATGTATCTATCACATGATTTAAACTGCTCAGTTCTGCGACACAGTAATGGTGAACTCAGTGGTAGATTGGCACATAAAAGGTTTGTGCTAGTAAGTGTAAGGTTGTGACTTTAAATGTAGCGGTAAAAAAAAAAAATACATGGGTAAACATTAGACAAGGGTCATAAACTGGCAGACTGCAGTTTGGGTGCTGATCCAGCCAAGTCAGAGACTGAATCTGTTGTATTTTCTAAGTGCATTTTCCAATTTTCAACTGTCCAGAACCCTGTCCACGGTGTACCCTGCCTTGTGCCCGATGCTCGCTGGGATAGGCTCCAGGTTCCCCGTGGCCCAGAAAAGGAGTAAGCGGTAGAAGATGGATGGATGGAACTGTCCAGTTTCTGTAACCTCAGATTCCTGTTCTTGGCTGTCAGGAGTGTCGATGTGGTCTTCTTGTGTTGTATCCCATCTGCCTCAAGGTTTAATAGATGAATGTTGTGGATTCTGACATACTATTCTGCTCCCCATGGTTGTAAAGAGTGCTTTTTTGAGTTACAATAGCCTTTCTGTAAGCTCAAACCAGTCTGGCCATTCTCCTCTGATCTCTCTTATCAAGGTGTTTCTGTCTGGAGAATTGCCACTCACTGGTTTGTTTTGGGGGGGGACCTGGCAACCCTGGTCAATGTAGGTGGAAATCATTCATTTAGAATAAGGGATTCGTTTAAAAACAGTGATATGCACTGTTGCAATATGCACTGTTGATGAAGCAAATTGACTAAACTCAACAAATGTTTGTTAAAAAAAATAACAACAACAAAAACTAGCCACATGTAAAACCAATTATTACGCACATGTATGCATGTGTGCGTGACAAATAAGGTTAATCTAAAAAGAAAATTGTGTTCCAGCACAAGCTGTGTCTCCTCTCTGGCACCCCCTGTTGGTTAGCAGGCCTGTTGTGAGCGTCTCTGTTTCCAGGCTGTGCAGCTGAGATCCAATAACAAACCAGCTCTGACCATCTGACAGCAAGACTGTCAGCCTGGCAGCCGCATGGCTCCCCCTCCTCTCTCATTCCTCCTCCATCCCCTCTCCTCTGCCTTGCACCCCTGAGACACTGCCAGTACACAGACAAGTCCAGACTGCAGCTTTCCCTCCACTCTTCCAGCCAGGCACAGACTTACCACATAACCCCATGCGCACATATACAGCCGCACATATGGTAAGTACACAACCATGACCTAATCATGAATGAAAGCAGAATATGTGTAAATGAACTTAGGAAAAACCAGGTTATCATCAAACAGCAAAATGTTCTAACAGCGGGAGGACTGAGCTGTTCTTCTGTAGCCATGGAAACAGATGAATAGAGTTCCATAGTATTAATCATTATGTCATTTGTCAGTCTCTCTTTCTCTTTCTCTCTCTCTCTCTCTCTCTCTCTCTCTCTCTTTCTCTTACTTACAATCACAAAGCCGGCCTCTGTGCTTATTGATAACTGAAATGGCTATAAAATAATTACATTTGCATATTGCATATGCATGATGTCTTACATCAACTGTATTATGATTATACTTATTATTATAATTATAATTTCCAATAATATGTCTAGTTTTTTTTATGAATCAATATTTTTCTGTTATTACTAAGTACAGCAGAACAAGCAAACATTCCAATACATCCATAAGAGACTAATCAAGTGCTGGAATATTTATCCCTGCGATACTGATTACACATCACACCTTTCATCGTCTCAAATTCATAGTGGCTTGTCTGACTGTGTCCTTCTGTCCCTGGCATGTACCACTGTGAGCTGCAGTGCGTGCAGTGCGTCAGCAGGGCAATAAAGCAGCGTTTCACTGCGCCGCTAAACAGACAGACTGTTGGCATGCTGCCTGCTCTCATAAAGCTGCCCAGTAGAGGAGAGCTTTGGCGAGAGCACACGCTCCTATCTGAGGCTGTATTCTTGTGTCCTAAATCCTGGTTATGAGCACATGAACAGCTTTCCAAAGTCTTAAACATGAGCAAAAACAGCCAGATATATGGTGTAATCCTGAGTAGCGAAGAATGGCAAGTGTTTGTACTGTAACTGACAGACATCTGACTAAACTACTGACTACTTTTGATTGATTGATAATATGAGATTATAACAGAATAACAGACTGAGAGATGGGCTTTTTGTAAAATATCATGATATGATGATGACATGGCTTTACTACTGTCATTGGTATGAGAGAGAGAGAGAGAGAGAGAGAGAGAGAGAGAGAGTGACAGAGAGAGAGAGCATATGGAAGAATTCAGACATCCTAAGGCATATCAGTGTTTCAATGGTGTAGGGGTGGAATGACTCCACTGTCACACTGAGCCACAACATGTGTCATTGAGGCTAAAGCATTTATGATTAAGCATAAGCAATATTAAGCAAAAGCTGATCCGTTTTATAGGCAACCACATTTTACATTTTGCCTAATTCAAATACATAAGACCAGGAATTAGATAGGGCTTTTCAGGGGAAAGAGTTCTGGATTGTAATAAAGCATCTTGCGAAATTTGGACAAATGTACAGAATGGTTTTTTTAAACAAATATTTTGCAGCTTATGCAATTTACAGAAGTTTTCTCTGGATGTCTTGTTAGCGGCTATTTTGTTCAGCCTTTGATCATTTCCCAAATCTGTTAAGCTCTCTTGGATCAATGGTGTCCCTTCTATTGTTAGTTCAGTATTTATTTCTGTAACATTTCAGCAAAGCCGTGGGGTTAGAAATGAGATATTGGATATGCGAAAACCCCATGCCAGACACAATTACGTTAATACTGTACATATTAACTGATGATTTCTTTGCATGCTAACAAAATACAGTTTAAAGTCAGTTAATGTAAAGCATTATCATATGTTCTGCTTTGGGTAGATTTGCAAGATCCAAGAAGTAAGACAATATTTCAATACTTAGCAAAAGACAGTAGGAAATCTCGTTTTGGTATATGTATGATATGTATATGTATGTAGTGGCTTATGGTTAGCACGTTTGCCTCGCACTTCTCAGGTTAGGGGTTCGAATCCCACCTCTGTTGTATGTGCGCAGAGCTTGCATGCTCTCCCTGTGCTCTCCAAAGACATGTGTTGTAGGATGATTGGCTCTGTGTTGACTCCAGGCTCCCCCATGACCCTGTGTACACTATAAGTGGTATGGAAAATGGATGGATGGTATACAGTATGTGTGTGTTAATTATGAGAGGTGCTAATAATCATAATAAAGGAATAACCAAAAATATAGGACCTTCTCTCAAATTGCTTGAGTGATAATTTTTGCCAAATATATTAGGACCTTCCATGCTTACAATATTTGTACTTATACCACAGAGCTGTTTAATACTTGATTCGGATTGGCTGACAGACGTTCAGGGGTACAGTTATTTTCAGTTACTGCACAGCTAGTTCCAGGCAGGTCTTGACCGCATTACAGTTCCATATGAAAAAACGTTAGCCTACTGTCCACCACAGCACACAGATGTAACAACAAGCAAAATGTTAGACAAATTTGATTGTCCACATTGATTTATTACAAAAAGTACCCCCGAGGTGGTAATGAGACTATGTACTTATGAGAGAGAGAGAGAGAGAGCGAGAGAGAGCGCAAGAAAACAGAGAGCGTGAGTGCGAGAGAGCACATGTGAATGCACAAATTAGACAAAAAAGTAACAATTATCAATATTTATTTATTCGTTGTATTATCTGCTGTGATGAAAAATGAAAAACATTGTGAACAAGTAGTCCTATCAATATTTATTTATTCTATTTTTTTATATTATCAGCATGAAACAAAAAAATTAACATCTCTCTCTCTCTCTCTCATATAAGTGCATATCAATGGCTCAAACCTCTGTTACTAGGTCTAAAATGACATTTTGGCAACAATTAGCAACAGAGGCTTGAGATGGTATGCGTAATAATTTAGTTCCACACACAAGAGCGTTTTAAGGACAAATACCTGACAAATGTCTTGAAATAAATCATATGAACAATGTCTTGAGGTGTGGTAACTGTGGTATAAGTGGAATAATTGATGCCAGACCGACTCCACTTAACATCATGGCCGCATTACTATTATTATTTTTCGAATAATTCAGCAGCCTGTCGTCAGTTCTTCCTTACATACTGTATATATTCTCTGCAACATGTTCTCTATGTTCTATGCTACTGAGTCTACTGCTGTGTACATCATTAAACGCCTCTCCAGAGCCAGCAGTTAGATCACAGCCTGAGGGTTGCTGTAGGGACGAGGAATCAAGTCACATGACCTTGCTGATTAGTGAGAAAGGGACTCACATGACCTTGATGGTCAGGGCTCACCTGTCGACTAGAGAACTTGATAGGAAACATGGCTTCAAAGAAGAGAGGGGATTGTACACTGGTCCTCTTGATACTCTTTGACAGAGAGGAAGAGGATGAAAGAGAGCTTGTCTAACGCTGACCCTGGGAACTGCTGTGCTGATGCTGTGTGCATGTGTGGTTTATGCAGTTTATGTTCTTTCACCAGACAAACCCATCTCAAAATGTGTTACATCAAGATTCGAGTTTTCCATTTACATTTAAGACAGTTGTAAAATAAGTCATTTTCTTCACATCGTATTGACCTATCCATGAGTGATCAACAGTTCACTCAACAGGCAAAATAAGCAGCCTTTCTCCATAATTGAACATAACACAAACCCTTAAACAATACTGTGTACCACTGGCCACATGGTAACTAGCCTCCAAGGAGGCAATTAGACAGAGCCATGGAGAGAAGGAGAGATAGAGTGAAGGAGAGGCGAAATTTCTATAGCTCTGTGGGAAATACTGTATATTACCCGTACCATTTCACACACATTTTATACTCAATTCATATTTCCAAAACCACATTCATCTTGTACACACTACATTTTTACAATGAATTTCAAATCACCTGTAGTGTCAAATGATACCGACTCGGGCAGGCTATGATAACAGCTTTATGTGCAATCGTGATATCTGATAACATTATGACCCGGAACACTTGGTATCTTGAACCAAATGAACATTGTCGAAAGATATCACGCTAGCTCACTGCTTGCCAGACAGAATCCTGTTCAATTAATATTAACACAGAGGTAATTTCCGCAGATGAGACTGAGAACATGTATGTATCCTCTGAATCAACAGAGGCTAGGTTAACCACAGGAGCAGGAATAATAGGACGTTTATGATGAGGAACAGCTGTGTAAAAAACGCTGTGGAATATTTCGCACAGATATTAGATCAGATTGGATGTTTGATGTTTGCTCTATGATTCATTCATTCTTATATTCATTCAATACTCATTCATTTGGAGGATAAATGAATAAATGCGTAGCTACGTAGACAATGTATTGCGCTTTGGGGCTAAATTTTAGACTATGATTTTATTTAAAGAATAACGTTTAAACGTGCAGATCTATACTTCAGTCTGAAATGGGATATAAGTGTCGATGTGGTATTCTATAACAGCAGCTCTGATCATGTATAACAGAACATCATCATTGTTGATATGGTGAAGCTTTCTGTAAGGTGACATTACTGAACATTTAAGGAATGAGTCTCTAGTGTCCATGCTTTGTGAAAGTCAGAGATAAAGCTGTTCGTTGAAGTTTTTTTTAGTTTTTTTGCCTTATTAACTTCAAGAGAGAGAGAAAAAAAAGGCTGAAGAGGGAATGACTGTTTATAACTCCTATGACATAAGTGATAACAGGAACTAGACTAGCAGATGTTCCACATCATTAAAAGTAACCATAAATGGATAACAAAAAGGTATGGCGTATGGCATGTCATTCTTTATAAAATAAAAGAATGTAATCCTTTGGATATTGCTGTTATATAAGAGAAAGAAACCCCTTATAGAAAAATAATCAACTAACAGCAACTCCAGTCCACACGCATCAAGCTGCATTGCACCACCCAATCGCTGATTATTTTCCTATAACTGCAAACCCTGTCAAGCTTTATTCCTTACATATATTATTCTTACACACATTAGTTCATACTGCTAAGTTGTGCTTTAAATAAGAGTGTATCCCTCCGAGGAATTGTGCTGTGGTGTGTGGTTTCCACAACAGTATGTGTACATGTGTCTGCACGCACATTTGTGTATGCCTATATATGTCTGCAATCACTGGGGTAGCAGATGGAGGATGATGGAGACTAATCCCACTCCATCCCACACCATTTGGAGTGTGTGTCTTGTGTACCAAAGAGCCGGGGAAGGCAGAGTGGTCTTAATGAGTTATCAGGAATGATAGTTTGTCCTTGACTCAACAAGGATGTATGGTAGCAGGGACACATTGTTTGTGGAAAGAAAATAACCTGCACTGCATGGACAAGTGAGCTTATACTTAAAAGACCATGAAACAGTTACACTGTATATACAGTGCCCTCCACTAATATTGGCACACTTGGTAAATATGAGCAAAGAAGGCTGTGAAAAGTTGTCTTTATTGTTTAAACTTTTGATCTTTTGTTAAAAAAAATCACAAAAATGCTCTGCTCTCATGGATATCAAACAATTGCAAACAACACAGGTTTAATATATATATATATATATATATGTGTGTGTGTGTGTGTGTGTGTGTGTGTGTGTGTGTGAGAAATATAGGTGTGCAACAACTATTGGCACCCCTATGTATTCATATGAGAAAAATATATGTGAAGTATATTGAGCATCACAAAAAGGGAAGTGGCTGTAAGAAAATAGCACAAGCATTGAAAATGCACATTTCCACCATCAGGGCAATAAGTAAGAAATTCCAGTCAACTGGTAAAGTTATGAATCAACCTGGAAGAGGACATATGTCTATATCGTCTCAACACTGTGAAGAGGACGGTTTCAGTGCCCAAAAAATCTCCAGGGATCACAGCTGGAGAATTGCAGAAGTTAGTTGCATCTTGGGGTCATAAAGTCTCCAAAACTACAATCCGAAGTCACCTACATCACCACAAGTTGTTTGGAAGGGTTTCAAGAAAAAAGCCTCTACTCTCACCCAAATACAAACTCGAGTGTCTTCAGTTTGCCAGACACTACTGGAACTTCTAATGGGATCAGGTTCTATGTTCAGATGAAACCAAAATAAAGCTTTCTGGTAATAAACACCAGAGGTGGTTTTGGCACACACAGAGAGGTAGCTATATATATAATCTGTAATTCAATAATATATAACAGTAATTCAGTGTGTATGTGTGTGTCCCTGTGTGTATTTAGCACACAAATTCAAATGCAGGAGCCCAATTATCTCTCTTTGCGTGTGTGCAAGAGGGCAGGGAAGGTAATTATGCTAGTAAAGATACTCCTAGTCATCACGTGACAGCAGCCGTGGAAAAAAGTCATCTGTGCCTGTGCTTCACAGAGAAAGCGAGCAGATGGGAATTCTGATTAAACCTGGGTTATGACGAAGCATTAGATTAAAGAATGGCAGCAATAAAAAGTCTTTTTCAGCATCCGTAACAAAGGGCGTAATCCGAGACATAATGCACCACACGTTCCTATTTGCATATTTAAACATGTGTGATATTCAGGGTTAGATTCTTAGTTTAATGACGCATTTAGCTTCTAATAAATCAGTTCTGGCAGCTCCCGGGTTCTGCCGCAAGCACTGCAGCACTGCCACTTTGAAGTCCCTCCTTTTGAAGTGGAGTTTAGAGTCTGAAATAAGCAGCAGTGAGCAGGAGGAGGAGGACGATCCAGAGAGACTTGTCTCCCTGTGGCAGGCGGATCGGAGAGCTGCTGAGGCTTGAGCAGCTAGACCTCATTTGGAGCCCTACTGGGAACACAGAGGCCACACTGGCTCTCGACTCCCTCACCTTGCCTGATTACAGCAAGTGTGCATATTCAGCTACATGCTGGGAAAGGTACGAAGGGACTGTGTAAATGTCACTGCTGTGTTCCACAGAGTTTGTATTATACGTTTATATGAGTTTATACACTCACCGTCCACTTCACTTTAGGAACGCCTGCACACCTGCACTTTCATGCATCTAATCAGCCAATCATGTGGCAGCAGTGTAATGCAAAAAGCATGCAGATACAGGTCAAGAGCTTCAGTTAATGTTCACAACAAACATCAGAATGAAGAAAAAGTGTGATCACTGTCACTTTGTTTGTGGCATGGATATTGGTACCAGATGGGCTTGTTTGAGTATTTCTGAAACTGCTGATCTCCTAGGATTTTCACACACAACACAGAGTTTAGACAGAATGGTGCAAAACAAAAAACAAAACAACAAAAAAAAAACAACATTGAGTGAGTGACAGTTCTGTGGGTGGAAACGCTTTGTTGATCAGAGAGGTCAGAGGAAAATGGTCAGATTGATTCGAGCTTTGAGGAAGGATATAGTAACTCATATAAGCACTCTTTACAACTCTGGTGAGCAGAAAATCATCTCAGCATGCAGAAAACATTGAACCTTGAGGTGGATGGCTACTAGAGCAGAAGACTAGAGCAGAAGATTAGGACAGTCTCCAACTGTCCAGTTTCAGTCAGTCTCTGCCCATGATAGTTTCAGATGCTTGTTCTTGGCTGACAGGAGTGGAACCTGATGTGACCTTTTGCTGTTGTAGCCCATCCACCTCAAGGTTTGATGTGTTGTGCATTCTGAAACGCTTTTCTGCTCACCGCAGTTGTAAAGAAGGATTATATGCATTACTATAGACTTCCTGTCAGCTCAGACTAGTTTGGTCGTTCTCCTCTGCTCTATCTCATCAGTAAGGTTTTTCAAAAGGTTTTTCTGCAGATCCTCTATCCTACACACACGTTATGTTTTTTTTGTTGTTGTTTTTTTGTTTTTTGCACCATTCTGTGTAAACTCATGATTGGCTTATTAGATAACTGCATGGATGTGCAGGTGTACAAGTGTTCCTATTAAAATGGACGGTGAGTGTACGTGTGACTTTGATGCGTTTAAAGCAGTCAGGTTCAAACAAACATCTAAACATCATGGCTTTTGCCCAGAGATCTCTTCTTGTTCCACATATCACAGTCACTTGTGTCACATGCAGTGTGTTCAGCTGGGGTTTTTTTGTTTTGTTTGTTTGTTTGTTTAGTTCACAACATTGCAATGAGAACAAACTGTTTGCATTTATTGTCTCACTGACTCATTAAATCACATGCTTGAGCACCCACAGATCGCTCTGTCTGGAATTTTTACTGTACAGGTTTTCTGTCTTACACCTTACATGGCTGTAGAAACTTTATATAATTTGTACATGATTACTAGTTTGATTGACACTGGGCAATCTCCTATTTTATTATAGTGTCAGATATGCTGCCACATAGTGATCAGAAGCACAGGTCAACATTCTCATGTACCCATGTTCCCTCTATTATTACTTTCGTAGGTGATGGAAAACTGTTGTCAAGGGGTTGATGACTTTCTTTCTACCTCTCTTTTTCTTTCCCCCACTCTCATCCCTTTGGCTGACAATGAGTGAGCACTCCATTTCCTCCACTATGTCTCCATAAGTCTCTTCTTTCCAGTCTGAATAGGAACCACAGCGACTCTCAGTCTTTTTCGCTTCCACTGAGGGACTCTACACTTGGTTGCCCATGTCCCCCTGTCTCCGTGTCTCTGCAGACACCCTGTCAGTCGCCCTTTCCAGTCTGTGATGAACAATTACATTAGAGGACTAATGCGCTGAGAAATGACGGCAGCGTCCAATAAGCAGTACTGCTCGGCCCATTGGCAGTTGCCTAGCAACCTCACACAACGCAGCTTGTCTCTCGAGAGCAAAGATTTGAAATGATGAATGTTCCGGAGTTTTGTTATCCTTGTATTTAGCATATTGGTATAATTTGGTGTACAGGACATGTTCATACCATTTCAGTGTTCAGGATTGTCCGATTGTTACATATTTAGAAAATAAATTCAATAATTCTTGAAGAGTTTCTTGTATAGTTAGTGGTTCTTATCTTCCTAAAAGGGATTTGGCTTGGAACCCTTTCTTTCGAAATACACAGCTGTAGGGCTTTACCTGGAACCTTTAACCTAAAAGAACAACTGTAGAATCCTTGAGGGTTATAACCTGATCATCACACCCATATGTACCCATTCCAAAACCATGCTCGTTAACACAAAATCAGTCCCCCTTTATTGCTGTTATAATAACCTCCACTCATCTGGGAAGGATTTCCACTAGATCTGAAAAATGGTTGTAGAGAATTATGCACACCCAGCTGCAAGAGTGATGGTGAAATCAGGTGCTGATGTCAAGTGAGAAGACCTGATGCGCATTCCAATTCATTCCAATAGTGATCAGTGGGGTTGAGGTCAGGGCTCTGGGCAGACCACTTGAATTCTTCCACACTGACCTTGGCAAACCATGTCTTTATGGAACTCTGTGCACAGGTGCATTGTCATGAAGAAACATGTTTAGGCCCCTTAGTTCCAGAAAAGGGGAAGTGTAATGCTACAGCACACAAAGACAAAATTTTGTGGCAACAGTTTGAGGAAGAACCACATATGGTTGTGATGGTGGGGTGTCCACATACTTTTGGCCACCGTATCCGTTAGTATTCCACACTGTTAGGAAAAGGGTTCCTAGCTTTCTAAAGAGGTTCTACTTGAAACTATGTCTGAAGAGGAGATTTTCTGTTGTAGGGTTATACATAGCTCTTTTAAGGATTCCCTCTTTTTCAATGAACTGGATAACAGTAATACTGTATACCAGTAATCTGCACACTCCTAGAAGCCTAAAATTAGACCCAAGTGTTCCTCCATCAGATATGATTCCAAATACAACTCTTTTATAAAGAAAGAAAACTTATCCTATCGAAAGAACCTTTTAAACACCTTTTAAAGAGTGTGTTTATATTTTATTCTTATTATCTTGTTACTGATATGAGATGGTCAGTCTGTTTATTAAACACTGTAACTAAGTTTGTAAGGTATGACACAGTACTTTGCATATTTTCTTTAGTATATACATCAGTGTTCTCTGCTGAACAATGTGTGTCCTGCTGTCTAGAAGCATGTATTTTCCAATTGTTTGTGAAGTCCCATAAATGCTCTCAAACTCAAAGTTGCCTTTTGTTAATCAGTTAATTGTTTCGAGACCGTGAGCAATAACGCTGTCTTTCAAACTCCTTTGTGCAGTTTGTGAGTTTTATTGGTCCTTATTTTGAACTGTTTAGACAAGGAACAGATAAAAGACTGGCTAGGATAAAAGGCTCTGTATATCATTCCAAACTGGAAAGAATCACTAGAGCTGAAGGGTGCCACTGTGTTTCTGCAACTAAGTGCATTTTTGAGGAGGCACTGCATCCATGGCATACTGAAAAGTTTTTAAAGTGGGACAGCAAGGAGTTTGTTGGAGTCTGACTGCTTTTGGAGTGTGTGTACAGAGGAAAACCCAGTTACTCACTTCACATACTTCCTTCACGACACAATGCAGCACTGACCTATTTTCCACTGCAGACCAGTCTGTTGTACGTAAATACATCAGGCAATCAATGTCTGACCAAGTCATATTGTTTATCAGCTTTACTTTTCTGGTATCCTGCAGCGCTAATTGGCTTATCATCGTGGCCTTTTGGAGAGACCAGCAAGCGTTATCCCCCCTGGGGAAATCACATGACCTGTTTCTATAGTGTTCCATGCTGAAACACTATAGAAACCATTAAACCATTGAATGCACCATTAAGTCATTATATCATTGAATGTAAACGGTTAAGGGTGTACAAAGCGCTCACTCACCCATTCACACACACGCACTCACACAGAGCTGAATTGAAAGGTGCTAGCCTCCCATCCGGAGCAACTTGGGGTTCAATGTTTTGCCCAACTATACATGTGGGCCGGAAATGGAACCGCCAACCCTACGATTAGTGAACATCCCACTCTACCACCTGATCCACAGCTGCCTATCGGGCATGTCCTCCCAGTCTCCTGTGAGAGCGGTGTGGGAGGTGAGAGGTCTGAACACTGCGCTTAATGAACGAGTGCCATATGTAGCCATGAATACAACAGGCATTATAGGTATTAATTATTCCATCTTCATGCATACTTGAGTTTCATAAAAAGGAAAGGGAAGAGAGTGGAGTTTTTAGTCTGAACAATTCATGGTGATCCTAAATGCTCCTGTAATATTATTATTAAATATATTGCTTTTCTTGTTATGAAAGAGGCATAGCATGACCATGAGCTTGCTGCTTTGTCTGTGAAACCATGGACTCATGTGGTATGTGATGTTATTACACTTGTGGTGGCAGTTCTCACTGTATACCCTTCTCCATTCTGTATCTCTGCAGGCGGACCCTCAGGGGCGAGATATGGCTATCCGGCCCTTCCTGGAGCACTGTGAGAACACACACATGACCATTTGGCTTGGGATTGTCTATGCCTACAAAGGCCTCCTTATGGTAAGTGAAAGAAAATATGCATAAATATTTCTCTCCCATCTACTACCTTAGTATATTAGGAACATAATAAATCAGGGTTTTTTGTTCTTGCTTCCAGGAACCTGTTCAGTTCTTGTTCTAGGAGTGTATCCACATCCACACACACACACAAATCTAAGAATAGAACAGAGGATGAAATGTTATGCATGAAGGAGCAGTGAAAGATCTTCAAGTTTTCCCAGCCTAGTTAGACATCACAGGAGGAGACTCCGTGCTGTTATTCTCTTAGGCTTGGAAACCTGACCATCACACCCCTATATGCATGTTAAACATCCTATTCTAGAGTTTGTTCCCCCCTTTGCTGTTAGAATAAATTCTGCTCTACTGGGAAGGATTTTCACTAGATTTTGGAACATGTGGGGATTTGTGCCCCCTCTGCCACAAGAGCATTATTGAAGTCAGGAACTGACGCTGGGAATGAAGGCCTGGGGTACATTTAGAGATTCCACTTTATCTCAAAATTGATCAGCTGGGTTGAAGTCGGGGCTCTGTGCAGCCCACTCAGTTTCGTCCATTCCAACCTTAAACTAAACAAACTATGTCCTTATAAACTGTCTGTCTTTTTTTAATGTAAAATCTAAATTAATAACTAAAACCAAGAATAAAACTCTTATAAATGTAAACTGGTATGTTATACTTAAATAAATGATGAAAAGGTTTTTTCGCCAGGCCACTATTACAATTAATCTTTGCAAGGCAAGGCAGTAGAAAGCTCCGGAAAAATGTAATACAACAAGTTGGCTAATTAGCCATAGCATTATATTCAAAGCAGTAGTCACTGCATTCTGGGATAAAAAAGTAAATAAAAGCTGCTCTGTCTGTGTGATCTGTAAAATAAATTACCGTTTTTAGTCTATTTACTCTAATTTTGTGTGTGTGTGTGTGTGTGTGTGAGAGAGAGAGAGAGAGAGAGAGAGAGAGAGAGAGAGAGAGAGAACACCAGTTAGTCCTTTCCCCATCATGTTTTGCTGCGGTGGAGTCATAACCGAGTCACACATCCTATCATCACTAACTGAATAGGAATGCTCTGCCATTGCCCTTCTCCCATTCCAACACACTCACAAGCACATACACACACTCGCCTGTCTATGATTTAAATCTTATGCACGATGTTGAATCAGATGGCTCTGCTAAATTAACAGCTTCATTTAATTAAGTTTAAACATGTTTTTTAATTACAGATTTCTCAGAAAAGTTGGACAGGTGTTATTAAACCTGCCTTTAAAATTATTACATTAAGGAAGTCGGAATCAGTTCATCTGTATGATTCATAGTGCTGTCTGAAAGCCTCAGGCAGAACCTTCTAATTAACTATACAACAGAGTTATAGCCAAGACCATCTCAGTCAAAACCGTCAGGAGTATGGATACCGGGATCGAGATGACTTTCAGCTTGAAGGACCACGATAGAAGACTAGCTACACTAGCACTGTGGGGGAAAAAAGCAAGCTAACGTTAGCTAGCACGGTCAAAAATGTAGTTAAATGTCAACCAATGAAAACGAACATGTTTACTATTTAGGAATAACAATTATACTTTTTTGTTATTGTAAGCTGGCTAGCTAGTTAGCAGTTGGCTACTTAGCCAGGGTATGAGTCTCTGTAGATGGCTGACGTGGCATGTGTCATTCAGTAAAAAAACTCTTTATGGTTTACAAATCCAAACCGTATTACAGATGAAGATGCTGACACTGCCACACTGATTTTGCTATAGAAAAATTATAATGAAATATAGACAGCACAGTGATGCAGTGGATAGCGTTGCCACCTCATAGCTCCAGGGTTCATGGTTTGATCCTGAGCTCTGGATACTGTTTGTGCTGGGTTTATGTGCCATGTCCTTCAAACTCTTTGGCTTCCTTCTACTTTCCAAAGACATGCTGGATTGACAGCCCCAATTTGCTCTTAGGTGTGAATGAATGTGTGAGTGTGTGGAGTCCCCTGTGATAGACTGACGTCCCATCCAGGGTCTATTCCTACCTTGTTCCAAGGATTCCTGGGATAGGCTCTGTATCCACCACAAACCTGAACAGGATAAAGCACTGAAGATGAATGAATAAATGAATGATTGAAGGAAAATTAACTGTCATGAAAAGTTATTAAATATACAATAAAAATAAACCATTCAATATTATATTGACTAAAAAAAAATTATAATTATATATATTGAAAAACAAACATTTGTTTTTTAAGAGAATATTAGGACTGAGACAAAATGGGCTGGAGACTGAGAAAAGACCACTATGTGGTACACTGGTCCAGGGACCAGTGACTGGTTTTAGCCCCGACATAAAATTCATGCAAACACAACAGGAAACTATATAAATTGAGGTACATTTTTGATTAGGTACTATATAGGTGGTACTATGTAGCCAATAGATTGGGAACTTGGTATATGTTGAATTGTCTTACTGTGTCTCAGAGCACGGCTGTAATACGCTACTTCACTCAGACACATGTTTAACATAATGTTCTCATTGGAGATTTGTCTGGAGGTGCATCAATGACGGGTTATCCGAGGTGAGTATTTAACTATGTATTTGTATTTATACATTTGTCAATCCTGTCAAAATAAACTGTTTGCTGAACATAAAAACGAGGAAGTAATCAAGTTATGTGTTAAGTGCTTCTTATTGCAAGTGTCTGCAGTGTCTTTTAGCAACAAGCATACTCAGTGCAATGCTGTATTTGGATCTAGAGTGATGTGTTTGTTAAATAGCTGCTAATAGCCATGAGCAGCGCTTTTGATTTGATAAACTCTGGCACTTAACCTTAGCAGAACCATCAAAGCAACATCTGATACAATCAAAGCAAGAACATTATCAAAAATGACTGCAGTGTTCAGATCTCATGTGGTTATGTAATCTCCCATTCTGCTTCTTATTGTTGTAGTTGTTTGGTTGTTTCCTGGCCTGGGAGACAAGGAACGTCAGCATCCCTGCTCTGAATGATAGCAAGTACATCGGGATGAGTGTGTACAATGTGGGAATCATGTGCATCATCGGTGCAGCTGTGTCCTTCCTGACGCGGGACCAGCCGAATGTGCAGTTCTGCATCGTAGCCCTGGTCATTATTTTCTGCAGCACTATCACGCTCTGCTTGGTGTTTGTGCCAAAGGTGAGAAAATTAGCTGTTCCACCATGATAAGTTCGACAGGTCATTCACTAGAGTGGATGAAAAACATTGGATCCTTAAAAGCTACAATTTTCAGAACAACATTACTAGAGACAGCACAGCCATTTATTTCCAGTGCACTAAAAGAAACATCTGGACCTGTAAACAGTGCTGTAAAAATCTCCAATGTTTTGGCTTAAAGCTGAATCAGACAGCTGTGTTGAAAAACACTGATTTCTAATAGTGGCTTTAATGTACTTTTACTAGCGTTCTCATCACGTACCAAAATGGAAAGCAAATCTCTTTTTTCCATCTCTCCAGCTTATCACAATGAGGACAAACCCAGACGCGGCCACCCAGAACCGACGGCTGAAGTTCACCCAGAACCAGAAAAAGGAAGATTCAAAGACATCCACATCAGTGACCAGTGTTAATCAGACAAACACATCCCGCCTGGACGGCCTGCAAGCAGACAACCATCGCCTCAGGATGCGGATCACAGAGGTACGACATATGACCAAGAAACATTTCCACTGCTCCACCTTGCTAATGACCTTCTAGCATCCTAAATTTCAAAGACATCAAAGGTGAGCATTATGGCCTATTTTTGTATTTAGTTGGATAAGGAGTTAGAGGAGGTGACCATGCAGCTTCAGGACACGCCAGAGAAGACCCCCTATATCAAACCGAACCACTACCAGGACGTCAACAACATCCTGAGCATACGCAACTTCACAGACGGCAAAGGTGGGAGGAGCTTATCTAATGTTTCTCATTACAAACAAATGCAGCCAGGGGCCCACCATGCTTAGAAATAAAGGTACCCAACTGTACTTTATCTTTTCTCTAGGGTGGTAACATGAAGGGAGCATGTTTTATACCTGTAGTATGTATATTTTACCTCGATATCTTATGTTAGAAAAATACAAAACAATTACCCGTGATGGTACCACCCCAGCGACAAGGGAAATGTACAGATTGATACCTTAAAATCCTGATTGATACCTTTTCCTATAAAACAAATAAAATACTACAGACTCCTCAAGAACAGGCTTTAATTACTCAGATATTTAGCTCATTTTTCCAATGTGCACAGTAATATTTTACCTATTTATTGGAGCCATACAGTTTTTATTTTATACAAGAGAACACATTAGATCGACATTGATGTAAATTATAGACTACTTGTTTTTGAGTTATTGAGGATTGGATTAAAGTATTCAATTGAAGTGACCAAATGAACAGACTAATAAGTTTAAGAATGAAATAAATATGACAACGTACATAGTGGTGTGTTGAGATCTCCAGGACACATTGGCTATGCTTCATGCACCCCTGGGGGTCCCTGGTCCCCACTCTGAGAAGCAATGAACTCAAAGCATCTCAGCACAAACATCCTGGCTGCATGGTAGAGCAAGCAACACAATGAACAATTTCTCTACCTGCTTATGTTGCTTCTGGCAAACTGGTCCCTGATCTAATTAGAAATGTGTTCGAATTCGAACGAACAATGCTAATGCGACTGGATTTTCTTCACTTTCATACAGATGAAGGCATAAGAAAAAGTACACTAATCCCAGCCCTAAACTTAACCTCTGTATCAATTATATGACTGGTCATGCAGAATGTTAAGAAAGTGTGAGACCGTGACATTATTCATCTGTCCATCACACCCATTTTGATCAGATTATGTAACTGGCATCATGATTTATTCATTTTGATTCAGCAAGTCTATTGTTGTTTCTCATTTCAGTACGTTTATATTATTTTATTTTTAATATGATCAGCTCCATTCCAAATAAGGTTTCTCCCCTTAGATTTAATCAGAGTTTAAATATTTAAATATTATCTGGCTTAAATGAGTAATGGAACATTTTAGGTGTAATACAATTACGAATATGATTAAAAATATATTCTTCTGTCCGTCCTTCATTTTCTATAGATGGTGAGAAAACCGTTGTGAAGAATCACCTGGAGCAGAAGCCACAAGCACTGAGGGGATCCATGGATCCTTCTAGAATAAGCAGAGGCCCGCTAGAGGACATAAACTCACCAGAACAGTTAGTGCTTTAAGTGCTTCATTCACATAACAAGTGCATTTCTATACGTATAAAGAGAAATGAAACAATTTGATGCTGAAATTAACCCAGCGATAGAAGGAACGAGAACAAGAGGGCGAGCACGAGCGGTACAGAGAGAAGAGAGAAATAGGTTACGTAACCTGTGATTTACAACAAGCAATGGAGGCAGTGAGGCCTGAAAATAGACAGAAGAGCAGGAGAGGAATACTCAGCTATTCCCAGTGCCCGTGAATGCCTGATCATACGGGGGATGGAGCTCACACTGTGCTCACCTTTTCATCAACAGATTCACACACACACACACACTTACACTTTCAGACTGTTCTCCAGGGTCCATATGCAGAATGAGAATTTCTATACACTGCTCTGCAACACGTAATGGCTATATTTTAACTCGGGCTTTTCCCGTCTGGTCACATTTACCAGATCATAGCAGAGATGCAATTATTTGATATGGTGTTCTGTCTGTGTGGGTTTCCTTTGGGTTCTTCAGTTTCTTCCTAACTCCCAAAAATATGGTGGTAGGTGGATCGGCTAAGCTAAATTGCCACTAGATATAAATGAGTGCGTGAACATGTACATTATGCCCTGTGATAGACTGACATCCCATCCATGTTGCACGGCTCTGGATTCGCCATGACCCTGACCAGGATAAAGTGGATACTAGAGATTAATATCTGGGGTGATGCATGTGCAAAATGCTTCATCGATACTGGATTGGATTTAATATATTTTTAATTCACTGATGTATGTTATGCGATGAACATGGTGATATTATGTAAAAGTGTAATTCATGTACACAAATTGTCTAAATGCTTGTCACTATTCAGAGTCAGGTTAGTCATTGTGAGGATGTTGTTCTCATGATCCCAGTCCTCAAAACACAAAAGTATACCTACCATTTAAGACACTTTTACTATCGAGCTGGATTCATATTTGTTCTCTTCAGAAACATATCTTGCTTCCATGTGCAATCCAAAAGAACTTATCAGACAGGTAATTATAAGAGTAAGTACTTACTTAAGAATTGACTGCCAAAGTGTTTATGGTCATTGCTGTGCTTGACTATGCATGACAGCGTAACAGCCATAGCGATAGCTCGGAACAAAAAAGAAATTTGACAGCATTTTAGAGGTGAGCCATGCTGAAATAATAAGCACAGGAAAGAAAAGTAGGGATGGAGGACACGTTCCTCTGAGCAGCGTTAATGTATAAAAACACAAAGTACAAAGAGAATTTGATGGTAGAATATTAAATTCTCAAATGAACAAATTGTGATAAAAGATAACATTAATTTTTATTAAATATGCACAGTCACAATGCATCAGAAATCCTTAAACATTTATTCACATTCAGTAATCGCTTTATCCTGCTCAGGGTTTGTGGAGGATCCAGGGTCTACTCTGGGAACAATGGGTGTGAGATGTTTACAAGCCTTAGCTCTGTGGTGACTGACAGAAGACTCTAAAGAGTCAACATCCGCCCCAAAAAAGCAGAACATGGGAGAATAAGCACGAGAAGCACAGACAAGCAGACAAATACAATGTGTATCAATAATAAATATTCAGAAAATAAAGTCTCAGTTATAAAAAATGTTACTGCTACTGCACAGAAGAGCCACATTAAACAGGAGCACTGCTAAAACAGACAGACTTGCAAGCGACCTGCAAGGAGAAAAGCTTGGCCTATATATATATATATATATATATATATATATATATATATATACATACACATACACACACACACACACACGTTATACATACATGCATACACACACACACACACAGGCATGTGAAGTTATAAGTACACCCCATGGAAATTGTCAGCTTTTTTGACATATTTGACCAAAACCACAAGGAAAATGTGCTCTTTTTTCATTATTTGTTCAACAAACATATCAATAGATTTGAGAATTCTTTTGTGGGAAAAATTAAGTACATCCTTGGCCTTAGAAGCTAGTATTGCCCGCTGTAGCAGAAATAACTTCTTGTAGGCATTTTGCATTATTGTCCACCAGTCTCTGACATCGAATTTCTGGAAGTTTTACCTATCTTCCATGCAATATTGTTTCAGTTGCAAGATGTTGGAGGGTTTTCTTCCATGTACTGCCCGTTTCACATCCCCCCCTAAAATATTTAAATGGCATTCAAATCCAGTCTTTGACTAGGCCATTCCATAACCCTCTATTTCTTCTTTTTGAGCCATTCCTTGGTGGACTTGCTAGTGTGCTTAGGATCATTATCCTGTTGAAAGTTTCAACTCTCAGACAGATGGCCTCATATTATCTTCAAGCTCTCTTTGAAATGATGCAGAATTCATAGCGAATCAATGAATGCAAGCTGTCCAGTTCCTGAGGCAGCAAAACAACCCCAAACCATAACATTTCCACCACTGTGCTTCACAGTTGGTATTCGGTGCTTTTCCTGAAAAGCTCTCTTTTGTCTGCACCAAACATGTATGCTGTTACTGTGGCCAAACAACTCTATCTTTGATTCATCTGTCCAGAGCACATTATTCCAAAAGGCCTGGTCTCTGCCTATATGCTCATTATCAAACTGTAATCTTGCAGTGATCTTTTCCTGGCATGCCTCCCTTGCAGGTCAAATTTGCAGTTTCTTTCCGATTGTAGAAGCGTGTACTTTGACCCAAAAGTTGCAAGACTTATTAGCAGATCCTGTGATGAAATTTGGGGGTTCTTTTTTGCATCAGAAAATGGCGACACATTATCAGTTTTATGTGTCAATTAATAGAGTGCATCATCTTCAATAATAGGCACTGCTTCAAATAGGATCAAATGTTTGCTTGTCCAAATATGTAAAATAAAGCCAATGATGTCTGTGGGGTGTATTAATTTTTTCACATGACTTTCACATGAGCAAGAAAGAGAGAGAGAGAGAGAGAGAGAGAGAGAAAGAAATTTCCCTACAGATTATATAAGTATGCATGCAAAAGGAGGCACATCATCATTCACAGACATCACAGTCAGGCCCGTTCTATTAAAACAGCACCTTAATTTAATCATAAATCTTAGACATGAGACATGTGAGAAAGTGGTGTTTCAGTGTTAATTTATGTAACTGGCATTTTGATTATGTAATTACCATGACAGCACGTTCCTCTCTAGGTTTATAGGGTGAGAACTGATACTGTGTGCAGATATGAAATGTACTTTATGTCAGCGCATGTGAGCTGAAGGAGTGCAGTGGATTAGGGGGCTGTGCCGGAGAAGGCTGTTTCTCTCTACTCACAATGTGTGTAATGGCTTTCTGAAAATCACAGATACATATTTTACACCTGGAACTAAACTGTTCTTTACAAACTGTCATTTGTCATTCCAGTACAGCCTTGAGCTCACATTTATGTAAATAACTTATGATGTTACCTATGATCCAGTATAAAAAATAAAATCAGAGTAGAAAAAAAATACTGACACAAGTTATGTCAGAAAATAAAGTACAGGACAGGGTTGCTTTCACAGAACACCTGATTTGTTCCTTGGTGCAAAAATGAATGTCCATAGGAGGATACCAAAGTTCTGGATTTATAGTTGTTCTGGAGTTCCTGTTTGGTCTTTCTACATTGGTAAAGTCAACGTAAGTTAAATATGATTAAGTTTACATAAAGGAACAACATGGGAGCAAAATTGACCCTGCTCTTTGGGGGAAGGGATGGCATACTCTCTCCTGCCAATCAGAGATACTAGTCCACGGTGACCATCTGTGAGCGCATGTATGTGGAAGAGGGCAAATAGAGCTATCCTCCGAGTTCGCAGCATGATTAGCAGTTCGAAAAAATGTTGTGGATGGCTTTAAATGTCTTAGAGGAAGCATGTGTTAGCCTTCACCCTCCAACTGTTGCATGATAGTGGAGAGATGGCTGCTGGGTGGTAATTGGCAAGTGATCAAATTGGGGAGAAAATGGGCAAAAAGCAAAGTGCATGCATTCTAAGTTAGAGTGTTTGTCTAAAGTGCATTTTTTTCTGAGATGCATTACTTTGATTATAAATTTGACCAGTGAAATCTGTGTGCTCTGTCCACAGCATACAGCGCAGGCTGTCTTTGCAGCTGCCCATCTTGCACCATGCCTACTTACCCTCCATAGGAGGGGTGGACGCCAGCTGCAGTCCTAACAGCAGCCCGGCCTCAAGTCCCCGCCACAGACACATGCCCCCCTCCTACAGGGTCATGGTCTCTGGCCTGTGAGTCCTACCACAGCTCTGCGCTCTGAGGAACAGATCTCCGTTTGAAATCCAACAGACTGAGCCACATCAGCAATGAACGGAAGTGTGCGAGTGACCTGGAGGGGGGTGGTCCTCCTCGTACATACATCCACAACCCTCCACCCATCTACGTCTACGTCAGAACAAAACTGATCCTTCAGGCTGTGAGGGGGGTTTGGGGGGAGGGATGGGTGGGGTGGGTGGGGGGACATCATGTCATCCGGTCAACCTCACACATCCACAGTGCTCACCAAGATCTGCATTTCACCTCCTACTCTTTCCCCGTATCGGTCTCCCTCTCCCAGACAACTACAGATGCAACAGGGGATGCCAGCTGAGCTAGCCTTATCAACTTCCATGGGTGTTTTCTCAAATCTCCCTGTTTTTGGACCCTTTGTCAACTCATTAGACTTTAGTAGCTCCCAACAGTGGCCGTCCAGATGCACACTCTTCGGCACTCAAACAAACACCATGGTACACACGAGAGCAAGCTGTCATCATGCCAGGAAAAAATTATTTGGGGTAAGGGTGGGCACTCCTGAAAACGGCCTCTGAAGATATTAGAAAACAGTTTGGTGCAGCTTACCTGACACTGATTAGGTGTACACATGGTGTAAAAAAAATAAAAATAAAATAAATAATGTGTTAGCTTGATGCTCGTGCAACTGGCTCACAGGGAAAGCGAGCCTGTTGCAGTTTCTTCTAACCTTAACAAGCAAACATCACAGCACACCAGTGGCCAGGGCTTTTGCCATAAAAAGGTCCTCTGTTGATTGATCGCAATGGTAGATTTGGAGCAAATATCTAAATTGACACCAACCTGAACTGGCTATCTGGCCAATAAACTGATCACTAAGGGCAGTTAGAGGCAGGGACACTGTTGTTAAGCGAGTGAGGCCTCATGATATCCTTAGACCAGACAAGTAGCTCTCTGGATTACCCTGTATGAGTGTTAACACTCATATGGAAGTGCAGGAGGAACAAATACAGAAGTTGGCAAGATCTGTAAGAGCCCGAGGTCCAGTCTTCCATTTTATCAAAGTATGTGGGCCTATAGTCAAAAACAAATAGTTGATAGATCATTCCTCTGTGGGTTAAGCAGTGCCCCATAAATGGACTTTGGCACACAAATAGTCATCTCTTGATGTGATCCATTAATGGCTCCAAACAGAATTGACATCAGAGATGTAGATAGTATTAAGTGAATAATATGTCTTTATGGAATGCTCTTTAGTCAACGCAAAGTGATGTACACATCGTAATGGAGAAATAAAGCAGTTCGATTCGCTGCACAATAATGGCTGGATCAAATAAGTGAATTGGTCACATCGGTGTAACCTCATTGCAGAGTTTTTCTCCTGATCACAGCAAGTCAAACATCTTCACCAACCTTGTTGTAGCTTGAGCCAAAACAGGGCCTGGATGGAGTTGCACATCATTCACGTACATCGAGGACTCTATCACAAGCCTGAGGTGCAAGAGGAACTTCTGCTGCCGTCCCCAAGTGGCACTGGGAAACACATTACCTGGCACTTAGCAACAGTGAACATACCTCATAGTTGCTATAGAAATGTAACTGTGTGCTGTGAACTTTGCACAAATGTCTCACAGATATAGAGTGTCTAGCTGTTGTCATATTTTTTGTAAACCTATATCAAGACAACAAAAGAATTGTATTCGAAATGCAAAATATTGGAATAAGCTAAGTATCACCATTCTCGAGAACAATTTCCTTTCTGCAGATATTTCACCGTCGGTGTCTTGGATTCCGTTTTTTTTTGGTTGTTGTTGTTGGGTTTTTTTTGTTGCGTTTGTCGAATGCCGTGCCTGTGATCTTGTACTTGGAGCCAGATGGACACTATAGTGCTGATCGGTCAGATTCATATAACTAACTATTTGATAACGTAACACATTTGGTTTGTTGGTGTGCTAGAGTCCAAACTAAACCGTTAGCAAGTTTTGTTTTGTTTTCCAATTTATTTTTCAATGAACATTAACATCTTAAAAGGACCACATGCTAATGGTTGAGGCTGTTAGTGAGCTTCAATAGAGCAAATCATAGAAAGAAAGACCTTCAAACATAAAGCAAAAACCCCATAATGCCACAGCACCTACGCCTCTGACACTCTCCAAGATGCTCTTCAGTCTTTCAGTTTCCTTCTCATATTTGTGAAAGTACTGCACAGATCACTGTTTAGATGAATTTCTGAATGTTTTTTTCCCAAGGAGTTACGAAATGAGTTTAAAAAAAACAAACCCTGTGATGATATACAGCAGTCGAATCATTGAGTTTATCACACGGCCGTATTGTTAGTTTGCAGTCACATAAATCTAAACCATGCACGCAGTTTGGTTCCTGGAATTTACTCAGTTTATCACAGCAGGAGTTGTAAGGAACATGATTAACACTAACATGTTAACATTATTGAGACTAAATGTCTAAAAAGGGCAATTTTGCTCAAACAACAAAGCCTGTTCGACAATTTGTGGATCCTTAAGTATGTTTAATCGCTGAATTTTAGTAAAGCCGTATGTTGTGTTGTCGTGTTCTTACTTCGGTGAAAGTGGTTGTAAAAGGGCTCCCTGATAAATATTTGAGTTCCCCCCGAAGTGAACCTCTGGAGCGCAGGAGAATTGATGATAAAAACCAATCCTCTAAACTATTCCTATTCCTGTGCTCCAGTGATTCAAATGTTTAGCTTTCTCATTACCGTTTCTTTGTACTTGAATATGAGTGGGGGGGACATTCAAGTATAAAATAACCCATATCACAGATGACCTTATTGTTTTGAATTATTCATGGTTATTATTGATTGAAGCAAATCTAATTAGCAGTCATTGCTCATTTAGACATACCTGCATTTAACAGATCAGTTTGCTTATTAATACTGTTACAATATTTCGGTTTATTCTAGTTATTAAATTGTATTTATTTACTCCAGAGGAAGAATCATAATATTTGCATCTGTAACAAAAAAAAAATTCAAAAGGTGGTAATGATTAATTTCCATACATTACCAAAAGCTGTAATTATATTATAATAAATGTTTAGAAATGATTTTCTTATTTACATTTTTGTAGGTTCCACACACGGTATCCTATGCATATATTGTAGAATTTATTTTCCAAATTACTACAAATGCACATTTATGAACGTGGCAATAATTAGCTCCAGGCTGTCTACACAGATCAAACTGAGGTCATATCAGATTGAAAGGTGTGCATGGAGGCAGGTGGAGATCCTAAGAAATAAAACGTCTGCACAGGAATATAGACAGTTTCTCTGAAACCAATATGGAAATAAGCTCTGAGCTGACCACAAATTATTTAAATGGAAACCACAAACTTTGATTTGTCTGTCAGCGTCCTTCATAGTAATGATGCGAACTGTGAATTTAAAAACATACTCCTGTTTATTCTCTGGGGAAATCAGTACGAGACCAAACCACCGGGTGATTTCTGAATTTTCTTTTGAAGTGTTATGTAATATTAATGGAATTCATCGGGCGTGTCTGTGTGCGCATGTGTGTGTGTATGTGTGTGTGTGTGTATTGATCGAACACAGTTTACTCGATACAGAGGTACAAAAAGAAGCAGCACTGAAATCTGAATTGCGGAGTGTCTTCTTGTTACAGGCAATAAACACTGGAACCAAGTTCGTCTTGGTCAGAACTCTTGGGTCACTTTGTCATATTACTCACAAATCGTTTAACACTGGACGACAGTTACTGGGGCAAAAAGATCGTCAGCCTGGACTGTCGAAGGCTTTCTGGGAGGTGAATAGTGTGTGTTGACCATGGCAGCGGGTAACAACAAGAGCGCCTCCTCATTACCCCAAAAAGCACGAAGGACTATTTCTAATGTATATAATGTATACAACACATTTTTTCTGTAGAGGTATTAATCTATGATAGTGAGGGGACATTACAAATGACAAAAAAATAATAATAATTTACAGAATGTCAACGGTGAGTGTGTATGTCTGTTTGCCACTCTGTGAAAATGTGCCGTCTCCAAGTTTACATATCGCTATAAGAAACTATTTATTCTGTGCTGAAAGACTTCTCTTTCTCTCTTTCCCTCTCTCTCTTTTTTTGGTTGCTTTTAGTTCACAGAACATCGGCGCCCATCACGATTAAAACAATTCACAACTGACTTTTTTGTTTTCTTTTTTATATGCAGTAAATTTTGCCAGTGTACACTTCTGTGCTCCACAACTGTCCTGAGCAGTGTGTTTGTACTAGCACATACACACACCAGAGCTCTTGAAGAATCAAAGTGGATGTGCTCATTTCATATTCTTGTACCCTTAAACTGCATGGAAATCATAACATTTTTAATAAATTATTGCAAAAAAAATGTTTTTTTATTAATAAAATAATCTAAAAACAATACAAGGCTGTTTTCCTTACTTGAAAGTCCTGCTAAAGTCTACTGATGATCCTAAAATTAATAACAATAGAATATTATTATAATATAATATATTATTATTGTATTATAAATAGCAGTAAATTAAGCAATAATCTAGTGGGTTTGGATTTTAAATCATATGCAATCATTTAATAATGATTATAATATTTCTATAATCACTACAATAATTATCAAATAATCTCTCAATTGTATTTTTTCAATAATAATAATAATAACAATGAGAAGAATGTCATATTTGATTATACTTCCATTAACATAATTAATACAGTAACAAAATATATCATATTGTTATTATTTTTATTACACACACACACACGGTGAAATGAGCTGAATGAGTACAGAGCCTCTGTACACTGTGGGTGGTAAATAATTGACAGAGCGAGGGCCCTATGGCTAACAGGATGGATGGAGAACAAGTGCAGAGTTTTCTTGTCAGAGACGCTCTGTCTGCTCCAACAAGCTGTCAAATATTTAGCATCTAAGCACTAGACTGTGGGTTCAGAGGCCTGAAGTCTTGGTACACACATCAGAGGCCTGGATTCTAGATAACAGGAAGACACTCGCAGGTTTTACCTTCCTAAACATGTTCTAGTCAGAACCCTCGAACTGGGGAACCCTGGGCTTCCCTGTGAGACAGGCTGAAGAAAGAAATAAAATAGTTTAAGGGTTTGAGATTTAACTCTTATTCTAAAAGTGTGCAAGGAAACTTGAGGTAGGAAGAGGTCCAATCACACAATGAGTTGCCAGATAATTAGGCATATCTATCTAGCATATAATAAACAGGCACCTCAGTGTATATGGAAAAAACTAGGCCCAGAGAGTTGCCTTTATCAGGTTGTGCTAGATTTTACAGATCATCGAAAGTAAGAAAAATGGGCCAAGTGGATGTTGCAATATTAAAAGTGCATAAATCTGTTATAAAGTTTGCATTTCCCTTTGTGAATGTGATATAAACTGCCTCCATTTTTGCATTTTTAATTTTTAGCTTTTTTTTGTACCCTGAAACTATGGGGATTGCAAACATTTGCACTCAACAGTTTAAGTCAAAGGCATCACACCTTCTCGTCCCTTGAGAAACTTTCAACAGGAAGCAAGCTGCTCCCGAGCAGTAGAAAAGCGTCCACCACCGTTCGCTCATCCACAGATCGTGAGGTGAAATCCTGACCATACCACAGCTACCCGTGCCTGGGGTAGTCAGCAGTTTTGGTAGTGCTCTCTGGGTGGGAGGAACGGCCTTACAGTCTCTCCCCTGTCAATCACAGTCACAGTAGCCAATTGTGGGTATCTGTGAGCTCATTCCTGCAAGTGTAATTACGCTGATTTATGACACCGCTTGAGCAGCACTTTGAAAAGATTCAGAGGTTGGCTTCATTTGTCTCGGAGGAAGCACTTTCTTGCCCCACCCTCATGCGGTACGTTAGATTTAGCTAGTGAATGGGTGGGAATTGGCAAGATTAAATTGGAAAATGGGGGGAAACACCCAGCAAAAAAAAATTAATAAAAAAACAGGAACTAATTAGACGTGTAATGATCAGACAATTTGGATTGATGCATCGATATAAAAGGCAACAATTACAATCAATCGATTACTGTTGATTAGAATAGATTATTCTCGAAAAAGGACAGAACTGGTAATAATTCAAAATAATTAATATTATATTTATATTATAAATAGCCAAGCAAGTTGATTTGCTCATAATTCTGATACTTTAAATAGTCCTTCTGTACATCATCATCACTGTTTATGAATTACCGGAAAGCCTGCTCCAGATTCTGTACAAAGTGGGTCACATATCAAATCTACTAAACCAAGTTGTATTTAAACTGCATCATATCGCAGTAGATGCAGTGGAATAATAAAATGCTGAATTGCTGCATTCAAGACTCTAAATCGTAACAGATCACGTGTCCTGAGGTTTACACCCATAAAAGCAACATGATGAAATTAAGCAATCACGACTGAGAGTGGTGTTATCCTGAGCGGGACTTCAGGGCACTTTCCACAATGGACTAGAGAGTGTATTCTTGAAACAAACCCAGACGCAAACACATCAAACGTACTCAACATGAATCAATCAGTACTTTTAGTTTCGTTAGAAAAGAATTATTTATTACAACCCAAACTTCAGAGGAGGTTTCAGATAAATAGTACAACAGTCCTTTTGGTTTTTAATAGTGTAATAGTACAAATATCCGATCTTCTGTATTGATTAAGACATTTCTTAAGAGCCGTACACACGTTTCAGCACCGGTTCTGATGGACACCCTACCATGGACTGAAGTGTGTGTGTAGATGGTGAAGGGTCTGGGGGGACCACTAGCTGAGAGACTGCTACAGAGTCAGTGTGTTGATGTTGAAGATTTTGACGGCGTGGTCAGCTCCAGCACTGGCTAACTGAACAGAGGTGCTTTGGTGGTTCTTGTTCAAGCCTTCACTCCGATCCTGTTGACAGACTCGGGGCCTCCAGCGCAGCCTCTTCACCACCAGTGTGTGACTTTGACTGCAGACACGAGGGCAGTCAAGGAAAACTGCAGCCGAGGGGACGACACATTTAAAAAAACAAAAAACAAAACAAAAAACATACTTTTACTCCATCTCTTTCTTCCTGATGCCTGGATCGGCCTTCCCATTTTTCTCACTTCAAACTGTCTCTTTAGGTCAGTGGACTTCCTCTGCCTCCTCTATTCTGCTTGCATCCATGTTTAAACATGTTTACGCATTGACACAATCCATTTTAAATCCATTTTCATTTTCCATTGTACATGTTTCAAAATGTCACTCAAGCAAGAGAAACTCATTACCCTCAGGTGCAGCCGGTTATCACCAAACTGGAGTGGAGTGGAAAGAGCTGTGACCAGCGTTTAAGAGGCAATTCACAGCCGGGGGACAAGTGAGAAAACACTGTGCGCTGTAGAACACACAGCATGACCGTTGGTGGTTCAGACTGCTTTCTCAGCTATTATTCTGTATGCCAAGTCGGAATCAAAGTGAAACTGATTTGGTCCGATTCGGTTTCACACTATCCAAACATTACTTTACAAGAAAACATTTCTAAAAACAAAATCCTATAAGGCAAAGAGAAAAAAAAAACCCCACATAAATCCTAGTGTATATTGGTGGACAAGGCGTCTGGTATAAATGACCTCACCTTTGTGCCAAGCAACAGAAAGACAACCGCGAGGCAAAAGTCAGGTGTGAGCATTCTTTATAATAAACAGCTTCTCCATTTTTAATAACCGAGGCTCATGAATATAAAGGTCACAGTTCACCTAGGTAAAGTTTGCGTGAAGTGAAAGTAGGCGCTGACAGAAGCAGATGAGCATCTTTTACATCCCACGTCCTTTTCCGTTCAGTGAACTGGCAGAAAATTCTATTCTTTAGGTCTCTCCTGTATTGCTGTAGCAAGGGGTCAAAAACCGTCAATGCTACTGAAAACTTTAGCATGTCGGCACCTCTGCACAACAAGTTTAATCAAACCAGAAGACAAACCTTTGCTGGGGGTCATTTTGTTGAGCAAACCAGACAAAAACATCTCCAAAGTTTTTAAACAAAAATTTTAAATAAATCTTTTGCAAGTGTGAGTAGAAAAAAGGCAAAATAAATAAATGACAATATACACCATTTAGAAGCATTTTTATGCTCTTCAGCCCAAATATCCAAAACACTTCCATGGAATTCCATGGAATTTAAATTTGTGCCAAAAGCACTGGATGTACCTTTTCAAGAAATGAACAAATCGATACACACTTTGAAAGCAAAAATCTGGTAGCACATTCATAAACATGGATTAGCAAAAAGGAACCTTAGAAACTGGTTATTTGAAGACCATGTCAAATACATTCCACGGAGTTCACTGTTTTCATTTTTGGAGTGTTTTACTTCTTATTATTTTTGTTTGTTTCTTGAAAAGTTACGATCAATACATTTGGCGCAAATTTAAACCTATTGAATTCCAGCTCTGTCTTCCGGTACTCATTTCATTCAAAATGTCAGTTTATTAGATTGCAATTCAAAATGCAATCCATAAATCATATAAAGTATAGTTCTGTATAGTTGACTGCTTGCAATTGAGCCGATTCAGATCAATCAAGTTTTATCCAACTTGCTGGGCTTGAGATGCTCTCCTACAGAGGCTCATGGACCAGTCGTTTTGGTCGATGTGAGTGCAATGTTTGAAAACCTGCATCTCATTTCCTAACATACAACAATTGCCCTCCACAGTCAACTGTGTAATGGAGAAGACATCTTAGTGAAAATTGTCAAATTGTGTGAACAGACCAAATCTCAAAGACAATGCCTTTTACCGCAGTGAAACCCTATTTCCTCAGTTCTGTTTGTAGTTTTCAGTGGACCAAAACTTACAGCCAGTAGTCAGTTTGAAGTACTTGGCTGCATGAGAATGAGGTCATTAGTTCAGCCAGAAGCAGACCTGTTACCGGATCAGAGAAAAACACAACCTCTCAGATCAAAGCATTTGCGTGAAATGTGCTAGCCACCTCATGGCCTCAGATTTTTTTGGGTCCTGAGCGCATGGCCAAAGAAAGGATACGAGACATCGCTTTCAGCACACTTGCTCCAGTCTGATCCTGAAGACAGATCATCCACTTGCCTCCATTTATACAGAACGATCTGTCCAGTCTCCAGACCCACCGCTATGAGGTAGCTACACACAGAGGAATGAAACAGTGAGCAAAATCTGCAAAGACCATATTAGGTAAATAAAGAAAAACAGTTATTCTGCTTAAAACGTCTGAACTGCGGGTGTGCTAGCACTGTGCTTTCGTCACACACTGAAGTTCATGCTCTGATCACGCTTTTGGATATGTCTCACAACAACACATGCTGTTAAATTACCCACAATGCACATACGCAGTAGCTTTCAAAGTAGAGATGGCACTGGACAAAGGTGTAATGTTTGAATGATCTGTTTCTTTTTAAAATTACCAACCAAAACAAAACTCTCCGAAAAAAAGCAGCGATTATTGTAGCAATGAGGAATGATGCAATGATGACGAACAATGAATAGATATTTCATCAATGATGATGCGAACGGTGATTAGTTAAGTCGAGTTATCGCTCATTTAAAAATATATATTTTATAATAGATTTACAATATTTGATAAAGTGAGTGGTCATTGATACATGTAATTTAAATAAATAAATAAAATGTACATTAAAACAATATATAGAGTCTGCTTTTAGATGATCCGAGTGCGAGAGTCTTTCAGTGAAACTAGAATGCAAATCTTTACATGTAGTTTTTTCCCCTTTTCTCTTTTGAAGGTGAGCAGATATTTCGATATTTCTACATCAGAGAAATATACATAACTTTGTCATGTAACTGCAAGAAGTAGTGAAAGTATTCACATTTGTTCGATTGTCCAGTTAACATCACTTGGATACCTAGACAACATCACCATTATGGGACTTTGACAGTAGTAGAATACGCGGAGATATACAGTTTTATGTAATGTAGCAAAATGTCAAAAGCACAACCTTAATGTCCACAATAATCTGTCAGTTGAATAAAGTGTAACGTCAACTTAACATCAAAATGGATGAATGGAGAATTTAGTACAGGCGATGCCTGCTGAATTAAGCCTTTATAAAAATGTACATGGGTATAAGTTAGTGGCCATAAAGGGTCTAAATGCATGTGTAATATAACCTTATGAACAGAACCCTTAGGTTAAGCGCAACCCATTTTCTAAAATACTACAGCAAATTACTTGTTTGTTTGCTTGTTTAAAAATCATAATTAAAACTTCAAATATGGCTAAATATAGTAGTGTGTTTATATCTGCATTACTTACAAAATTAAAACCCTGCAGTGTTTGTCACGCAGTGGGGTAGAACATCTGCTTTGGTGCAGTATAAAGTCTCAAATCTTCTGTAAGTGAATTACAGCTAATGTAGTGTTTTACCTCTGGTCAGAGAGAAGGAAAGGGCAGACAGCCACAGCAGTAGCTGAATCCCCCACATCCAGAACAGATGAACACGGAATAACGGCACTGCCATACATGCCAACTGGATGTCCAGAGCCACGGTGACCCCACATGATCACCTACCACCACAAGCAAGCATGAAGATTAACGGCACGTTTTAATAAAAACACACAGCCTGTTATACAGCTGCATGGGCAAAAAGAGGGATTATAATGAGGATATGATTTGCCATCTATAAGAATAAACTGATGAACCTGTGATGCTCCATGGTTAAAGTTTGGCTTGCGTTAATTTTTTAGTAAAAATGAAATGAAATATAAAATAAAATATTAACAAAGTCAAATAAAATACAACATATTGGCATGATCAAAATAACGCAAGCCATAGAGCATCATGGGTTCATCAGTTTGATCATTCCCTTATTTTAGCAAAAATACAATGAAATATAAGATAAATACCAAAACGAAATATAAATAAAATATTAATAAAGTAAAATAAAATAAATAAAATCATAACACAGAATAAAATTACACAAAATAAAACAAAACCCCAAATGACAAAAACACACACACACACACACACCACCACCACCAACAATATTTTTCAAAAATAATAATAATTAATTCCACAATATTTTTTTTTTTTACATTTTCTGGAGGTCAAACCGAGAAATGAACATCCCAATCAGATACTTGCTAAAGGGAACGCTGGATGATCTGATATTCTCAGAGAATCCTATTGTGCAATAGACCCAAACATGAATATGAGATCATTATATCTCCCCATGCTAATGCCATACATGTTCAAAGAAACTGGTGGAAAACTAAACCGGAAGCTCAGAGATGATCAGAATGCTCATAAAAGACGAGTAAATTACGTGGTGTTGGAGCACTCACCTGTATCTCACATGCTTCTTTATACCAATATTGTAAATGGCAAATATTGTGATACTGATTAACCAACAATACATTGCACAATACATTGTAGCTCACCTTCTTATCCCGACTAGCTGTCACAAAGTACTTATTATCCAGGCTCCAGTCACATGACCAAATGATGCGTGCGTGCACTGCTGAGTCCTTAGTGGTGTGTGTGTAGAGCAAGAATCTGGGCTCTGAAAACACAAAGAGCATCACTGCATCATAATTTCTCAACAGTCACTCCTTTATAGATGGATCCTAGGTGACTGTTTGTTGTGCTCATCCACAGGTAGAACTATTGTTGGTATGCTAGTGAGCACTGTCGTGTCACCCCTGAGAGGTTGTTTGTGCTCTGCTTTAATGTCAGTGAGTGCTGACACTCCAGTCCAGAGTGTTGGTCTCAGCCAGGTCGTCACGCCCCGGCAACACTAACTCAGGGCTCCAGGAACCGAAGGGACGCCACATCCTCACACACATATGCATATACTTTACACACACAGCTCATTTTTAGCCGGGACAGCCACGACTATCTGCCCTTCGATTGGTAAGTCTCCGCTCATTAGCGAGAAATACAAAGCGAGATGAAGTGAGACGAATGGAGGGATTGGGGGAGCGTTTCTCCTCTGCTGATGCTGAGCCTCTGCCTCATCAGCATTGACGCAGGTTATCCTCCCTCCATCCATGGTATGAAAGCTGTGAGTAATACCAGCCTCAACCAGAACAGACTGCGGTCTCCCTCCGTCTTAAGCTTCATCCGACACACAGGCAAATAGGCAAAGGGAAACGGACGCTCGCCTGCTTAACTACTGTCAGAGGTGATTTAGGCGGACACGCTGAAAGGTGGCACTGGAGGAAGGCTTGGAGCAGCTTTTAAAGAGAATCTGAATATGAATATTGACCTGAATATTAAGATTCCCTTTGATATTTTTAGTAGCGTAACACACATCTGTAATTGGAAAAGAAAGTGATGTACTAAATGTACTAATTAGATCTAAAACTATGTTGCCCTAAAAGTTTTTATTTTTTATTTTTTTTTAGTTAAGTAAAAAAAACCTTTACGACTTGTTCAACAGGTAAAACATTTAGTGCTTCTCCAAAACACCGGAAAACTGCTGGACGATAGTAAGCTGATTTGTACAATTTGTAGAATTATTCTGAAACTGTTTAGCTAGAAGACTCGTGATAGCTGGAGAACAAAACATACAGATTAGAGTAAACTAAAAAAAAAAAAAAAAAAAAAAAAAAAAACAGAAACAGAGATAGGGGGAAAAAAAAAAAAAAAAAAAAAACAGACACACACACACACAAACCAGAAAAAAAAACCAAACATGATGGTTGTTATTCTTTATATGTGTTGTTTTTTTATGATTATTGCAGCCATAAATACTTGATTTTGCCATGGCTTTTTGTAAAATTTGCGGGAAAGTTTTTTTGGGGTGTGGTTTGTTGGTAAACGAGACCTTTCAGCTGTACGTGAATTGAAGAGGGCTTTGGCTGCATACGCGTTGTGATGACGTCACATAATGTATCTTGGCCCAAATCTGCAGAACCTCTATGGTCATTTTGAAAAACTGCAAGCTCCTCCGAATAGTGCGGAGATTGCTCGATTTTGCATTCATTTCTGCAATCTCAACATCCTAGATGGACTCCCATTTTTTAAGAAAAAACATCACTGAATGCATTCATTATATATCTATATTATCTATATTCAATCTATATTAATATTTGTTCTTCATCAATTGAGGGCCTGAATACAGTGACTCCAAAGCCACTTGAATTCTTCTTGCTTGAGAACAAGATGAATATGATAGATGTGTAGTACAAGCAATTAAAATTCGGAAGCAATTTTTTCTTGGAATTTGACATTCATGGTGTATATGGACTGAATGATCGTATAAACTGACTTGATGTTTGTAAAACTGGCCTAACTCAGTGAACGCACATTGAAGAACCTTCTTTACCTGAAGCATCGGGTCCGCAGTCCTCACGTCTCCACAATGACCAGGTGCGGTCCCGGGACACAGCGAGGAGCAAGCGTGAGTCTGGGGAGAAGGCCATCTGAGTGACGGTCAGACTGTGGTATGGAAGAGCTTGTAGCTGTTTCCAGGTAGACGTGCTCCACAATAGGATAGCAGCATGCTCTGCTTTAGATGCCTGTGCACAAAAAGCAGACACATTTCGGTAGTCTTTCACCACTATACAAGAAAAGAGACTGAAGAAGTCACAAAAGTCATAAGAAAGGGGTTGAAAGTCAAGAACCAGACCTTTTCAAGCATGACCCTAACTACACAGACCTCCTATGTCCTAGTAAGCCACGGACATGCAGGAGAACCTGTAGATGTTTGTCATACGGTACAGGTTCCCATCTATTTTCATGAAGTGCATCTTCTTCTGTCCTCTGATTGAACTCACGCACTGTTAAGTACCAGATTAGTTCAATCAGCTGTGTTGGAAAACACTAAAATGTGTAGGACAGTGGGTACTCACGGACCAGGGTTGGGATCCTGTGGACTACAGGAACAAACAGCACTCAGAACTACCAAAGCTCTAGCCACCTGACCCCCGTTTCCAGATTAAAGTTGGAGACAATCTTCTAAGGACATGTCATTGGAGGAACTGAATGGAGAGGCTGTACTCAGAGTCTAAACACTAGCCAGGTTCACATAGTATATGTGATAATAGTAATGAGGACTATCACTCGCATACATTTACATTCGGCTGTTGCTTGAGAAAGGTTATAGTTGATCAGTTGAGGGTTAATGGTTTTGCTCCAGGCCCCAACAGTGGCAGCTTGATCACCAGTCTTAACCACTTACCCACCATTGCTCCAATGTCACTAGCTACTCAGAGTGGTCAAAGAGTTAAAGACTCATCGACTGTACATCTCGGTCTCCTTCTGTGCTATACAAGTACAGAATGATTTTCTATGCAATGAATCACAGCTGTACTAATATCGCTGTGGCAGTTCTTAAAGAAGTAACTCATTACTGCATCTAAAAGTAGTTGGCATGTCCACTGGCTAGGACACGGTGCGTCACCTGACAAGGAAATGTAGGACAATATTTAACAGAATTTGGAATAGTAAAACCTTAAAACTATACACCTGACACGATCCTCCCTTGTCAGGACTCCAATTTCTCCTCCTAGAAAAACTATAATAAAGCCTCATTGTTTCAGGGATCACACTGTTCCAAATTCTTCATTTAATGCACGTAATGTGCATATACATGAATCATTCATTTATACATTCTTCATCTTTAGAAAACCAGCTTTAACCTGGAGTCTATCCCAGTCAGTGGGGGTGATGCGGGAGTACACTCAGGATGGGACGCAAGTCCATCACAGGGCACCATGCACACACTCATTTCGACCTAGGTGTAATTTAGTGTTGCCAATCCACCTACAGGCATGTTTGTGGGAGGTGGGAGGAAACCCTGACGGACATGGGGAGAACATGCACAGAAACTCCACACAGACAATAACCCAGGGTCAGGATTAAAGGAGGGACAATGAAGCTGTGAGGCAGTAACATGACCTACTGCATTATCACACAGCTTTCTGCTTTTTAAATCATGTCAGTCTCAGCAAAGCATCTTCAAAAATGTCTATTAATGCGTTTTAGCCTGCATTCAGGCCATTCACATCACCCTATATGCTGGTTGCTAGTGGGTATTCTACCACAAATTTGTCAGTAGCCATAGTTTTTCTGGTAGCACTTGAAATGTGTGACTTGACCACAAAAAACAACACAGCTAGTTACAAACTGTTTTCAAAACCATCCTAAAGTGTGAGGCCTATTTTGTCCAGAAATTACATGTGCTCTGGCTCAAACCTCTGCTTGTGTATAAATAGCATTTGTGCAGTACGTCAACGTCTACTACTGTCTGTATGACCCGAGAACGTTTTAACCTTGCAACTGCTGCCATATGTTTATGTCAAAAACACCTCACCTTGTCCTGACACAGCTGGTGTAAACCCTGGATTTTACAGACATCAGAACGAAGCTGTCGTGTAGAGCACCATTCTGCTTTGACATGTTGCTCATCCAAACCCTATCCAACATCACTATTATTTTTTTAATTCTCAAATATACCTTTGTTTCTTCACAAGACAACTTTATGCCACAAATAGGCACCTTCATACACATTCACAGAATATACTCTGACCGTGAAGATAATCATATTAAAAGTTTACATGGTGATTATTCTCCAATTGAACAGACTGTTAAAAGTAGGAGACAGGTACTTCATTTAGACTGGGCTTAACTGGTTTACACCTTGATATACTATTATACCTAATACTGCTAATGTAGCCACAGACCAACAGGACAAATAGCTTTTTTTCCCTGTATACAATTACATTTTATTTATAGTACTTTTTGCTGCTTTGTGTCACAAAGCAGCTTAACGGAAATATATACATTCAGGATATTCTTAATGAGCAAGCCAGAGGAAGCCAAGGAAAAACTCAGTGGGATTTCTGGATCTGTCACTCAAACGAATAATCTTACAATTTTCAGCAACTCAAGCACTGTACTACAGAAACGCTAATAGCTGTATAGCCCTGGATGAGAACAATAGTCTAGACAGAGGAAATATTGTAAAGCTAATCATCTGACTGTACTGTGACACTACCTTACACGCTGAGGCAACCACTGTTCCTGCAGAGTCTGATGCCAGACAGAACATCTCAAAACCATGACCATACCTAAAGAGAGAGAGAGAGAGAGAGAGAGAGAGAGAGAGAGCGAGAGAGAGAGGAGACACGGTGAGAGATGTAGGAAATGTTAATGAGGATTCTGATACTTCTGTACAAACTAGACCTCAGCACAGAGGTGGCTTCACGATCGTCAGAATGGCATTTGAAGCTAGAAGCTCGTTTATGAGCCGTGGCATGGCTGTGAGTGCGTGCAGACAGTCATGTGCTTCCCCAGCTATAACACCAGCTGTGTTGTCGTTTCAAAGGCTGGGTAAATAGCCCAGGAAAATGAAAATACTAAGCCTAAAGCTACTAACTATTGAGTACGTAACTTAGAACAGTATAGCCTGTTCTAGGGTTTCAATTTACCAGTGGAATAAACCACATTTCGGAATGCTCAGTAGAGTTAATAAACTGGAAACAGAGCATTTCTATTTCCATTCAACTGTATACATGATATATATACCGTATATATATGTATACCGTATATATACACGACCACACATGAAAGTATTGTGTTGATACGTGCCTAGTAATCGGCTCATAATGAGATTTACAACAGTACCCCCCCCTGCAAAGAGTCCAACAGCACAATATGATATGTATTCCTCCTCCAAGTGACAGCTATGTACCCAAACAACTAAAACAAGAGAATAAGCTCAGGTAACAAATGACAGCAATTATGTTGGGACACAAGCCTTATGGGACACAAGAGTAAAACTTTAGACTTTCAGAACTGCATTAAGCCAATAACTCAGTAAACTGCATTCATTTTCACACAGAGAAAAATTGAGAGCGAAACAGGAGCCTTCATTAAGAGAGGGCGAAATTTGTATTCCCTCATGTTGTAGCAGACGCAGAGAGAAGGTTCTGCGTCTGGACTCACAAGTCATGCTTTCTAAATGACTTCTACATTGCATTGTTAGGAGTTGCGCAGGCTGATGTGGAATCAGTAACGTTGCAAAGCATATTGCCGCCTGCTCCTGCCATGTCAGTAGTGTTAAAGAGCTCACAAATGAGAATAAATGAGACTCACAGCTTCTGGACCTCAGGCCACAGTGTGTTCTGGAGAAGGTGATCCTCAGGAGGGGGTTCTTTTGTAATGATCACAACAAACAGACAAACACAAAGACACACACGCACATATAAAAAGTGTGAGAAATGAGTCCAACACTCTGAGACACGGATACTTTTGCCTTCCATTTTTCACCAGACTCATCTATTTAGCATCTAAACAATCCCTCTGCAATTACCTCAACGCTATTTTCAACAATGAAAGCTTTCGGTGCGATTTTCAACGGCTGTTAATTTTAAGATTAGCGGGCAAAATGAATTTTACTTTCCTTAATGCAAGTCTAGAAATGCCTCTCGTCGTTCAGTCATGGGTATGAATGCAACACGTGCCCAATTTGACTCCAAATGGAGTTGAAAGCTACTCCACATCCCATATTTCATTTTTCCGCCCTGGTTTCTCATTTTCCTCTAATTATTCCCTTCTTTGCAGATAGACAGATAGTGTGTGTGTGTGTGTGTGTGTGTGCACGCATATATGAGTGTGCGGGGGGAAGGGGGGGCTGATGGTGAAATGAAAGAGAGTCACATTATTCTGTTAACAACGCAAGGTCTGCCTCATTGCGCTCCCTGTAGCCCAGAGTCATCAATATTTTAACTCTGCAATTATATAAGCCTTCTTTCTAATTACAATTTCAGATTAAGCAGCTTTTTCAATCACTCTGACAGCGTCTGCCTGTTTGCCTGGAGCCATAAATGCATAAACCCCTCCTCCTGCCGTTAACTCTACACACGTGCAAACATGCACGCAGTCCCTCCTTACATTGTCAGTTCCAGTAATAACAGCTGTCTCTCTCTGTTCCATGTTATGGTTATATATGAGCACAGGAAGGCAGTTCCTAATAATGTCTCGTCACAAACGCTGGCCATCACCGTCTCGTTCAGGAACAGGTCCTTAGGCCTCTACGGTACACAGCAGAAGATGTGATGGCCTCATACATCTAGTGCATCTATTTCTGTAATACACCAGGGCCAGAAGCTACTGTCTTTAATTACCTTTCACAGGAGCTTAGGGGAATTTAACAACTGACCAAATCATTATCGCAATCATTACAGGTGAAGTTTACAATGTTTAAAAGTGTTTCTAGACCTAGAATTTGCAATACTCCATGCAACAGATCTGACAAGGTTCTTCATTTCAGACTACTGCTTCATTTTTCCAGCCCATAAATTAGCTCCACCTCCAGGAGGAATAGAGTTGCACAGCAATGCTGATGAAGATTCGTTATGATCCTAAAAGAACTGTCACTTAAGGTGAGACACAAGAGACAGAAGTGACTGCTTCGTTCACATCATTCATTTTTTCATACAAAATATGCAGTAATAAAAATGTCAAAGCGGAGCGGTAATATGTTGATTTCAATGAATTACCACATTGTGTGAAACTTCGCAACTTTGTCAAATGAGCAGTGCATAAAGCCTCAATCAAAGGTGCCATGCTACACATTTCCCAAAAGCTTGTTTCCTCTGTAAATATCAAGTTACGTGTCATTATTATATTATATAATATTTACATTCATTCATTTAGCAGACACTTTTATCCAAAGCGACTTACAAATGAGAAAATACAAGCAAAACACACACACACACAATCTTATATATATATATATATATATATATATATATATATATATATATATATATATATATATATATATATATATATATATACATATACACACACACGATCAGCTGTCCTTCCCGTCTCCCTGCATCACTGTCTAAGGCGTCTTACATTACAGACATTGCAGTTTATTGCATCTGCAGTCCTCATGCCTCCCTGCAGCAGGTCTATGGCATGTTCACGCAGGTGAGCAGGAACCCTAGGCATCTTTCTTCTGGTGTTTTTTTAGAGTCAGAAGAAAGGTCTCTTTAGTGTCCCAAGTTATTATAACTGTGACCTTATTAACGTACTGCCAGTAAACTGTTCGTGTCTATAGGACTTTTTCACAGGTGCATGTGCAGTAAATGTTTATGGTTCATTGAACAAGCATGAAAAACATAGTTTTACAAAATGATATTTAAAATACTCCTCTTCTCCTGAAAAGGGGACGTTTCTTTTTTTGCTGAGTATATTTTATATACATTTGTCTGACTAGTGTGGAAATATTTTTCATAACCATCTCAAATTTTTGGTAGTACAATCAATTTCAATTTCAATACCTCAAATTCAGATGTTTTTTCACAACACTACATCCAGGTACACCATATCAAAGAGCACAGATTTGATCATTGCCAGTTTAGTCATTAAGAACTGCGAGCAGGTCTATGGCAAGAGCATTCATTCATTGAGGACTACAGAGAACGGAAGTCAAAATCTTTTATTTAATGTACGCAAACACTAATAGTATTAGAGTGTAATTTGACAGCATGTCCAATTCAATGCACAAGAAAAAAATTTGCTAGATGATAAAAAATAATAAAACTACAAAATGCTCTTGTATTCTACCAAATGTTATTTTGTGCAGCTGAGAGGGGGGAAAAAACTCTAAACACCAATATTAAAATTTAAAAAATAAATAAATAACACATTTCAAGCCTTATAATATCTGTATGAAGCCTGTATTCAGTCCAGTAGATGTATGATACTACATACCTGTTAGAGTAAGAGGATGAAAGTAAGACTCCTTGTACTGGTCAGACACGCTGTTGAAATCTTTCCCTTCCTCTTGGGTGCTCTGAATCGTGAGATCACCTGTCAATCAAAGAAGAATACAAGTCTTACTAAAGCAATACTGTAGTAATCATTCTCTCACAGGCTCAACACAACAGAACCAATAAATATAACAAGCATGTACCTTGAAATACAGCCTTATTAGAGAGCCCGAGAGCGGGTGTGCTGGCTCCTTCTGGAAGACCTTTACAATCCTGAAATAAGGGGAAATTTTCACAGCTGTTTTTACAGATCAATAAACTGTTGATGAAAATGTTTATCATATACAAGCACTTTTCATTCAGCCGTTGTCATCAACTAAACTACTCGAACACCCCGTTATAACGTAAATACACTGCACTGATCTTTATTACTGTATATAAAGCTAAAACATTACATAATCTGCACAGAAATTAAAGATAGCAATAGAAAATAATGCTCACCAGAATGCTCTACATTAAAGGAGGATTCATAGGAGAAAGTGTCATTAACTCAGAGGATCCATGTGACATAACTAGACTTCTGAGAACAGCAAATTTTGAAGACGTACTTGTGAAGCCAAAAGTTTCTCCAAAGAAGTGCCCACTATGTTGGCAAAGTTCTCCACAAAGTTACGCGGTGCCTTGAACACACGCAGCACTTTTTCGTCTGCTCCAGACACGAACTGGAATCGGCCCACCATGGCCAGGCACTGCATGTCATAGCCGTGGATCTGAGGCCTGGAGATCTCGTGCCAGGTGACCTGCATAGAGCCCAAGTGGTGTCAGGAAGGCATGCTATTAAACGTGAGCCTGGGATTCCAAATCGTATATATTAACAATGCTGCTATATAACAGAAAATTATATTCAGACATAATTTATCACAATATGTTTGTTTATGTTTACTGATTAAATGTAAAAATTATATTATGCCCATATACTTTTTCCCCCCTCCATCAGTGCAGGAAAACTCTTTAAAAAGTGTGTCCACACACACACACACACAACAGACAGTTTAAAGCAATTATATTGAAACATAAGGGGTATTCCTTAAAATTTCCCTCTTTCTCCAGATCTTTGGTACTAACCAGAGCATAGTTCTAACAGTGATGCACTATACTTGCCAAACGTATGTGAACACCTGACTAAGACACCCATATGTGCTTTTTGAACCTCCCATTCCAGGTGTAGTCCTCTCCTTTGTTGTCAGAACCTCCACTCTTCTGGGAAGGCTTCCACTACATTTTGGAACTTGGCAGTGTGGATTTGTTCATTCATCCACAAGAGCATTAATGAGGTCAGACAGTGATGTTGGGTGAGGAGGTTTGGGGTGGAGTCAGTGTTCCAGTTCATCCCAAAGGAGTTTAGCGAGGTTGAAGGCAGGGCTCTGTGCAGGAAACTCAAGTTCTACAACTTCAATCTTAGCAAACCATGTCTTCATGGACCTCATTCTGTGCACAGGGGCATTGTCATGCTGGAAAAGGTTTGAGCCTCAAAGTTCCATTGAAGGGAAATTGTCATTCTACAGTATACAAACACATTCTAGACAATTTTGTGCTTCCAACATTGCTGCAATAGTTTGTGGAAGAACCAGATATGGGTGTGATGGTCAGGTGCCCACAATTTTGTAAATTTGCACTGAAATATATAAGTTGAAACCTGTGAGCAGTCTTTCCTTCTCCATGGTGCGAAGACTCTGGTAGTCTGGTCTGAGCCCACGCTGAGGAGAAATTCTCCCTCTGGATCCCAACTCAAGTCCTGCACTGCATTAAAGTGGCCAGACACCACCACCGCGGGACTCCATTCTCTCTGCACACAGTACACACAACACTACCTACTCGGACTCAAACGCACCGTTTAACTCTTTTCTAATTAACATCTTGACGCTTTCACCAATTGGTCCGTTTACCAACGTCTGAACAACAGCAATTTTTTGTTTGTTTACAGTTTAGTTTAGTTTCACACTGCTGACAAACGAACAAAAAGCAAAAAACGAGAACACAGTGCTGGCACTAAATTAATGATCAATAATGATAATTATCAGGGTATGAAATTAACACCCGCTGCCCACTAAATGCGAGCAAATTGTTGTCAATAGCATGTAAATTTGGCAGGTACATTTCTCGCACATGTATGGCTTACAAAAATAATATATTATTTGCATTATTTAGTTGTACTCGTTCCTCCCTCAGTGTTCCTGATTAGCATTGGCAGGACAAACATTAAACGTCACTTTGAAAGTGGAAGCAACAAAAAAGCAAAAACTCGGAAGTGTGATATTGGCTAATTGTCTTTGGCGTTCATAAAATAACTCCCAACTAACGACTCGTGAAAACAGTTAATAGCATGTTAAAAAAAGGAGATATTTCAATGAAAAATGGAAGATAACAGAAAGCAGGGAAAGGAGGGACTGAAGGTATTAGATGTAAACGGAAATGATCGATGTGTTCTGTGTGATTGAATAGTTGAGTGTTTTACACTTAAAAAAAAAAGAACTTTGTGTTTATAACAATTATATCATGTAAAACAACGTTGTTAGTTTCTGTTTTTGTGAGGTGGCGGGTAGAAATTGAGTGGCCAGCAAAAAAAAAAATTATTAATAAATAATAATATTTTAAAAAAAAATTATAATAATTACCACTCATTCATATTGTGTTCTCACCTGCCTAAACAAACCACATGGAAAATAGTAATGCTGCAAGGATCGATTCTCACAGAATAAATACTGCACCAGGTGTACTGGCTCTTTTAGAAAGCAAAATCAAGTGAACTGAACTCTGCTAGAATAATGCCCTCTTAATGGAGATTTAGGAGTAATGGATGAGATTTGGGACTCACCTGCTGGCTCGGGTCTCTTTGCCAGAGGTGCAGCGCACCGTGGAAGGCATGAGCCAAAATCTTGGAGCCATCAGGACCCAACTGACAGCCAAAGAAGCCTAGTGTGTTTCCTCCAACCTCTCCAACACGCACCTGGAGACATTGCCAAACAACAGGTGGTGGGCTTTAAAAGGCCTGCAACTCTCACAAAAGATGTCGTGTTATTTTTTGGAAAGCCTGAACATTCTGTTTTGGTTGTAACTCGTATCTCTAACAGGCAGAATGCCAGTCCCTTTGAGGCCCTTTTTCCTTGACTGGCCAGAAAGTCAATAAACAGTCAAATCCTTTAGGCCTCCATCATGTCAAGAGGTGTCTTACAAGTACGAGTCTTACAGAGCGTTCACACCAAGAAAAAAAACAAAAAAAAAAACAAGCTTCACTCAAAACCAGATCACAGAATATCATCAAGATTCTGCCAATTTATTCCCATCTGTGGCCAATTAAGGAGGCAGAAAGCCTTTCCACAGTGCATTCTGTTTGCCAATAAATGACAGAGTGCACACGGTGAATGAATCTCACTGCCCCTCGTGAATCCGCTGGTTACAGAGGCCACTATTTACCAGCCGTGGATCTCGGCCAATCAGAGCAGACATCTACAGCTGTGCTCCATCTTAGTTTAGCCATCTATTATCAAAGAAGATTACAAAGTACATAATCAGGATTCCAAATAAATCAAACAGACAGGCCAAAGCAAAAATTAGGCAAAGCCGGCGCTATTAAGCATGTGAGGGGGGGAAAAAATCTGTTATTTAATTGTGAACTGTCACTATGCACCATGTCACATTAAAACAAATGGAGAACTCAAACCAAAAAAAAAGTGTGGTTAGAAAAACAGTCTGTTCAGTAAATTAGAATATAGGTTAATGCCCATCGACTAAGCAAGACTTTAAATATCATTCGGCAGTATTGTACTGTAAAACAAAAAGAACAGCGTGTCCTCTATCTGTCCTGTGTCTAACACACTTAATACCTCAGATTAATGGAGGAAGCTAGTCGTGTTGCAAAGCAGCACTAACATCACATATAAATAATATATAATTAGTTGTAATCATGGTATCAAGGTTAACATGGCTCCATTAATGCAGACTGGCTGAGATTTGCATTTAGGAATAATTCCAGTTAGGAGGAGCAGGGATAAAAGACAAGCTACATAATTGAGTGAGATTCTGCAAAAGTGCGGTTTCTTCTGGGAGTTATTTAATGCCACGTTTAATACTCTGAGTATATTCAGTCTGTAAGTGTTTAAATAAACCTGCTTTTGACCTTGTCTATGTCACAGGACTTTTCTACATTTACATTCACTCATTTGATAGACGCTTTTATGCAAAGTGGCTTACAATTGATCTGAGCAGATGAAGGTTAAGAGTTTAAAGAGGCCTTGCTCAAGGGGTCAACAGTGGTAGCTTGGTGGTGCTGGGATTTAAATTCACAACCTTCAGTAGGCCGAAATTTAACCACCAAACCTACAGTTTTTACACCTACTCCCGTGTTACATGTTCTAGAACATAGATCGATTAACGTGTTACATGTTCTAGTACATAGATCGATTAACGTGTTACATGTTCTAGTACATAGATCGATTAACGTGTTACATGTTCTAGAACATAGATCGATTAACAGCACACGTCATTACGTCCCCACGCCACGCCGTGAATCTCTAGAATTTCACGCATCAACATACAGTTCGTCTTCGTTATGGTACCATATACAGTTCTGTTTCATTTTTAATTTTATGAAAGCTTCAAGTGCAGTTAATTATTTGCCATGCTGTACGTGCAAATAGACGACTACTTGAAGCCGTGGGCTGCGTCCCAAACCACGTACTTACTTATTTACTGTATAGTAGCCGAGATACATGTATTTTGCCTACTATATGGTAGGCAAGCACGCAGTTTGGGACACAGACGTGCTCTCTTGTTTGCCGTCATATGGTTGAGCACTGCCGTGTGTGTGTATGTGTCCTGTCGCAAAATGTGATGAAAACTCCTACACAACGTTAATAATGTGTGTACATGTCTGTAATGCACTTCGATAATGCGACAAAAATAGGAATACTCCACATGTCTTAAATAGATTTGTGTTTACATCTTCTAATTCATCACCTATCCTTAATCTTCCATTATAAGTGAAAGGGCTCTATAAAGGGTTTTTCATTCTTACATGGAAATGCGTCGATGTTTCATGGTAATCCCACACAGTCTCACTGGCAACTTTAATAGGAACACCTGTACATTCACTCAATTATTCGGTCAGCCAGTCATGTGACCTCATCACAAAGTATAAAATCATACAGATGCAGGTTCGAGAGCTTCAGTTACTGTTCAGATCAAACATCAGAATCAGGAAAAAAGTTGAGATCAGTGACTTTGACCATGGCACGGTTGTTGGTGCCAGATAGGTTTGGTTTGAGTCTTTCAGAAACTGATGATCTCCTGAGATTTTTTTTACCACCCCACACACACACACACACACACACACACACACACACACACACACACACACACACACACACACACACAATAATCTATAGATTTTACACAGAATGGTGCAAAAAAAAAGCCCAATAGGGCTTTCATACAACACTTCCACATATTCAAAAAGTTTCTCAATATTTCTAGTGGACATTTTGACTTTCTAACACATACCTTTCCATGGTCTATCCTGAGACAAGGTCAAATCAATTATTAAACTAAAGTGGGTCTTTCACTTTGAGTGACAAGGACCTCTGCAAGTCACTTTGGAGAAACAACATTAACCAGATTGATTTTGAATTCTGTCCACTTTGCCTTGCATATATTACACCAAGCCTGCAAGCACACTGTGTAATCACTCTTGTTTATAGAGAAAACAACAATGTGGATCTGTATCACATAACACACTTCCAAACACACACCACAGGGCACAAGAAAGCTATGCAGTTTGAAAAGAAATTAAAGTGGAATATGTTTAAATTTAATCTGTGCTCATAATCATCATCATAATAAGTGCCACTTAACTGGCATTTAAAAAGCTGTATGGAGTTACTGGTAGAACAGTGTGCTTAAGATGATCCCCGATGCGTGATCGATTAGCCAGGTTAACAATCTAGACTTCGTCGAGCTTGTTTAAGCATTGCAGTGGTGTTATAGCGCTTTACCAGCCTCTGATCATCTCTCTGTTCTGATCCATCTGCATTAATAATAAATTAGCATGCAGCTAAGGGTTCAGCAGTGACATGTCCTCAGTATGTTCCTGCCACACCGTACCACAGCACTAACTGCCAGAATGACTTATTAACAGGACCTACTTTACTCAGCAGCCCGTCTGGCCACCCCACTGCTAGCCAGCTCTCCAGTAAATTTGTTCAATTAGGATAATCATTATGGAGGATGCTCTGATTTTTAAATGTGTTAATTAGCCACAATGATTGCTGGGCATTTCCTGGTCAATCCTATACTCTCAGGTTGTGGCGAGGCTCGGGTCTAGATAAAATAAACATGAAAGCTGGCGGTGCCATAATTATCTTGGGAGGTAAATATTTTTATTATAAATATATATTTTTATATATCACTTAATACATGATGATACACCATTTTGCTGATGTGCTACAACAAGAACCTCTGTAAGTTCTATGATTTGTGTCAAACTGATGATGAGGAGTCTTTATTGGACACGTATTCATTACAGCACAGTGAAATTCTTTTATTAGCATACCCCAGCATGCAGGGTCAAGCCATGATACAGCACCCATGGAGCAGAGAGGGTTAAGGGCCTTGCTCAAGGGCCCAACAGTGGCAGCACCAGGGCTTAAACTCCCGACCTTTCAATCAGGAACCCAGCGCCTTAACCACTAAGCCACCACTGCCCCCCATTTCAGTAACATTTCTCTTGATGAAAAGTTAATGAAACAATTGACAAAATAGTCCTAACTATTTACTAACTGGGCATTTAATGCGTAAATTTGTCTTGACGATTAAATGATACTTAGAAAAGTGCATCATGATGGCATATCATGATATAGATATCTTATTACATTCCCTAGCCTTACTTAGAAGATTTTTTTTTATCATTATTAAATCTGAATGCTCTTAAACCATTTTCGTAATTACAGCCGTTTGTCAGGAGACACTGCTTAAGGAGACAGGTGTAACGTAATCTCAGTCTTTAAGCAGTCCAGCTGTGTGTGAAACTGTGGAAATGTCTCATCGAAGGAAGGAAGGATGTGAGAACAGACACCCACTTTTATCTGGAGGCTGTGATTGATAAACTAGTTCATGTAATATGCTCTTTACCATGATGAATAAAAGGCACACAGGATGTGTTCCTGTGTATGCAGTGATGCAAGCATGTGAGACCATGGCGCTCTTCCATCAAACAGTGCAGCACGTCACGGCACAGCAACATTCTGAACCCAGGCCAATCTGGATCCTGGCTAAATCTGTGCATATTGGTTTCACAGTACATAACTCTACCCGGTGGAGTAGATATTTCAGTGGAGGTTTAGTTCGGTGACCAGTAAATAGCACAACAGTACACAAAACATTATGTTATTGGGAAATTTAAAAATTGTTGGATTTCTTCTTAAATCCACCAAAAGAAATTTCTAGACAGACAACTGAAGAGTGACAAGCCAATACTGGGAAGAAAAAAAAAGCTTTAGTGTGACTTAAAGCAGTTCTGCTGTAATTTAGGCACTGGTTCGCTCTAGCCTCCTTTTTTCTTTTTTTTTTTAAAACCTAAACATTGCCATTAATGCTTCAGAGAACCAGGTAACTTATTTATTTATTTATGGGATCGTTATAAATAGTCGGACGTGTAACATCAAAAATAAACTATAATAAATTATTTTAAAGAAATTAGATTTGAGAAAATGTTACAGAAGACCGGTTAGGGTGTATCTGCTATTCAGTTTGGAGCATTTGGTCAATTCTTCCTCAGAACACATTTCAATCGATAATCCTCAGAGGACCCTGCATTGTTCATTTCTTTTCTTTTCTTAAAAAAAAATAAATAAATATAGCTCAAATCGCTCAAGTTGCCATGGCAGCATAATGGCACCACCCCTAAGCCTCTAACATCATTCCTGTTTTACAAACAGTGTTTGCAGATAGAACCAATTTGCAGCCGAGAACTGTCTTCCAGAGTTATACACCGGCTGTGCACTCAGCACCTTGTCAGTAAAAAAAAGACAATCGTTTGCTTCTGCTCTGCTTCAGAAAGACATCACCTGTCATCAGCTCCCCGCCAGATGGAAAACACTCCGACCTTTACTCCAGCTGTGAAGCTTACGATCAGAAAGGACGAGAAGAACAGGCAGATGTTCTCCAGCTGCCAGAGTGGGTGGAGCACAGTAGATGAGCTGTCTTCACTCCTACCACATACTCGCACTATTTGCACATTTGGCACTAACTGCCATAGACTATGAAGACCTCCATGACTGGAAAGGAGGATAGCCAGAGGACACATGAAGAGGTGACTAAGGTAGGGCAGTGCCCCGATGGTAGGGTCGGAGCTGTCCTACAGCTCTGTCTGAAACGGTGCCAGATATGAACAGAGGATGGTGTGTCTGGAGTCCCTCACGGACACACACACAACACACACACACGACAATTCAACAGTAATTCATTTGGAGGGGTTCATTATGAAAGCAAGCCAGGATGAGCAACACAGAGGGTTCACGTGTGAACAGAAGATGATATAGGATGATGTCTTGATTACTATTTCTCTTACGTCAACACATTTTAAAATGGGTAATGAAAAGCATTAGCACAGTGAAGTGACAAGAAGAAGAACAGGATGAATGTCTGGAAACTGGAGCGCTTCATAAAAAAAAATTATAATAAGTAAAAAATAAAAATCTCTTCATCAAATAAACAGGTAGGAGAGAGCAAACTGACCTGCTCCACCCACACACCTGACGCCTCCTCTGGCCCCCAGAGGATCATGGTCTTGTCCATAGAGGCAGAAAGCAGACTCAGAGGCTGTTCCACTGTGCCGCCTGCAGGGGGAGACAAACAGCAAAAAATGAAGTTAAATAAATTAAATAGAAACTATGATTATAATTAACTGTAAAACATCCGTCCTAACACCTTTTCTAAATGAAGGTTGCCAATGGATCCCATACATCCAGTTCTCATGGCCAGATAATACAGTCTCAAGGCTCACTGCATACACTGTTGGACAGAAAGACAGATTCATCACAATGAAATGGGGTTCAGCACTGAATAACTCCAACACTGAGAGAATGCTCTTGCAGGCCTCACGTTTTCCCTTCAGCTCAAACACATCCTCCGTCATCCTGATGATTCCTTCGGTAGACTCCTCTACGTGTGCGTCGCATTTAACCACCAGCCTCCACACTCGGATCAGACAGTCCTGAGCACAACTGGCCAAAAGTAATTCCCCATCTGAAAGAACACACACAAACAAACACACACACACTTCAGTATATCAGTCCAGCCAAGCATTGAAGCTGTAGTTGCTTCATGAATTATGAAGACTAACAAGGCTGAGATCAACTTGGATAGAGAGCACTGAGGAGGAATTTTAAATTCAGAACTCCGCTCCTGTACTACATTTTCACGTGACAAATTTATTTAGAGTGTTCTGATATTCAGATGTCAGTAACTGGCTTAATACACAGGTTTTCAAATTGGCGGTTATATGGATGGGGTTGCCGAAGATTTTTACTGCTTGTTGTAGTTCTATGCACAATGAGAAATTAGAAAAATTTCATTAGCCTTCATTAATTTAAAGGATGGCTTAAGCCCTTTTTACACCAGACTGTGGCGGCACTGTGTCCAACACGCTGTCGTGTCATGCTGTATGTTAATCAGGATGGCCTTTATACCGGACACAGGCAGCATGCAGGGCGGCCATTTAAAACATAAATAAGCGCAATTTTGCCAGTCATGGTATCTGGCGTCCAGCTGGGAACACTTCAAAATACAATAATATGTGCATCTGTCCGTCCATCTGTCCATCAGATTCTTGTTAGCGCAATATCTCAAGTATGTTTGTAATGAATTTATATGGAATTATCATCATAACCAGCAGATGAACTGATTCGATTTTGGAATTGATCTAAACAGGCTCTAGCTCAAAGCAAAATCAAATGTCTGAAATTGTTTTTCTTCAATACGGACATGTCCCATCGGTCAGATGTACATTTTAAATGTACGCTTGTCCATTATTAAATTTTTATTTATTTATCTTTAAAATGCTCATAAAAATTACATTTTCTTTTTTTATTTAGTACTACATTAAGAGCCTGGGGGATGTAAATTTACTTGTTTTGCACAATTAAAAATGTACACAAATAGAAATAAAACTATACAAATATACACTGCTGGGAGAGGCAGAAATCCTGTGAGTGCTTATTTAAAGTCTCCATCTAAACAATGTTTCATTTTCACAAAGATATAGAGAACATTAAATTAACATACAGAAAATAATACAATTACATCAACATGATAAACTAATAACATTATATACATCATAACAAAAAAACAAAACAAAAATGGGTTCAATAACATGTATATGTGCAAGTGTATGTGTGCATGCCTGTGTGAATGTGTATACATGTACGCGTTCATCTATAAAAATCATCTTAAATGCTTGAGTATACATGTGTATGCACACACATGAGCAACCTGAGGGGGATGTTCAGTCCGTACAGGACTTCGCTGAGATTTTTATGATTGTTGCGGCCGAAAATGCTTGATTTAGCTGCGGCTCTTTTCACAAGTTTTTTGTGGGGGGTTTTCTGGGGCTGAAAATTAGTTACTGATGAAATTGCAATTGCACAAAAGTGTTTTGCACGCCCTTTCGCAGTGATGTTTGTGGGTAAATGAGACCTTTTAGCTGTACTCATGTTCGATGTACGTGAATCGAAGACAGCTTTGGCTGAATGCGCGTTGTGATGGGGTCACATGACACTCCCTAGCCCAAATCTGCGGAAAACTGCAAGCTCCTCCAAATATTGCAGTTTGCGCTTGATAATCGTTTTCTTGATTTTCATTTCTGCGAGCGCAAAATCCTGAAGAGACTGTATATCGTTTATGCACCTGAACAATAATAATATTCTTATAAAAGAAATTATGAAAATATATAATACATGGACAACATGGAAAACTCGTACCTTTTGCAGCCCATTCCACACCACGGACCCAGTCCTCGTGGCCTTGTAGTGCAAGTACTTTCTGAAACTGAAACACAAGCAAGTGCAGAAGCAACTTCACAGACAGCCAGTGTAGCTTATAATAAAACTGGGGGCCTGAATATCTTTCCTTGCTCTGAATTGCTTTCAGGCTCAAGCATTCTGAAGCATTTCTTAATACAGGACTGCCAGGTAGCAGCACAACGTACTCTTTTCTGAATGGCTATCATATACCTTAAATGATAATATGCAGCTTTAAGATTTCGATGTGACACATATAGATACACATACACATATATATATATATATATATATATGAACTCATACATACCTGTCCATTGATCTGCACAAACAAATGGACTTTGCTGTCATCTCCCCCACATGCAAGGATGGGCACTAAAAGGGCAATGAGAAATGAGAATTAGTTACAAAACAAATGTATTAAAATGGACATGTATCATGCTGAACAGCAGATATATCTTTAAGGGGTTGCATAATGGCTCCATCAGAAAGCGAAGGCATAAAGAATTTAACAGGACATTCAGTCAAACCAGGGCAATGGAGACAAATTGCATGAAGGGAAAAGCTACCTGATGCATGGCAGCATGCACAGCTTACCTCTGCTGCCTGGCAACAGCGCTAAGGAGACATCCATCATGAAGCCGCTCCCAAAAGATAACGTCTGGAGGCATTCGGCTGGTGGAGGTCATAAACACGCCATGGATAAGAATGAACTCATACAGCTGTGATGCATTTTTAAAAAGACTGGCTGGTAAATGATTTCTGATTGCCCATTAAAACTGGTCTCAGATGTGAAATCAGATTTTCCTGTCTCACCTTCAGTGCGGGAATACATGATGCATATTAAGCATGAAGCATATCTTATTTGTTCGAACTTCAGTTGGCTTTGTTGGTTCCTCTCTGATAAGCTGATATTTGTATGAAATGTTTCCTATATAGCAAAACAAGCTGTGAATAAAATCCAATTTGTGTATCTGATTTCATTTGTCTACGGACATCATAGAGGCACAACTGCCAAGCTGTTACTGTGTGGTCCTAAACCCACAACTGTTCTGCTCAATTAGAAGTCATTTTGGAAAAAAGCATCTGGCAAATGTATAAATGTAAATGCTCTCTGCTGTGTTGTGCTGCTGCTGTCAACACAAACTGGAGCGTAATAACAAAAACATTGAGCTGTACTCGGTCAAAACGTTCGAATTCATTACTCGCTGAGCCGAACAGCAAACGTGCTAATTTGTGTTATTACCGAGCAAATAGGTTTGTCGTCAAATATCTGGAACCTCCCTGATGCAGGTGCTTGCAAAGAGACTCGGTATATACTTGAAGGAATGACGTAGTTATCAAGAACATCACAGTAATTACATCACCAAACTATTTCTGCCTCAAAAGCTCTGGAATTTCCTTTACTGCCCCGATCACCTTATTTTCCTTCATTCACTGCTGCACTTTACTGTTAAATATAAATATAACCCCTGTGGAGAATTCACCAATGACTACAAAAGAAAGAAAAACAATGTGTTTTTTTTCAATTGAGACATTTCATTTGTGCCATTTCATTTCGGATGATTTGATTTGTACTATACTTGGAAGAAGTGACGTCAAGCACTAATCTGAATTAGCCACATCAGTTCCCCCTTTCACCCCAAATACAAACAGAAAATGTACTTCTTTCCTGCTCATTCACCCTCTTAGTGTCTGAGACAGAGCAAATACACAGCGATCAGCAATCATATTAAAAACCACCTGCCTGATATTATGTACGCCTCCTTTCTTCCACCAAAACAGCTCTGACCCATCGAGGCATGGACTCCACAAGCTCTCTGAAGGTGTGCTGTGGTATCTGGCCGGAAGACGTTAGCAGTAGGTTTTTTAATCTTTTAATTACTGTAAGTTCCAAGGTGGGGCCTCCGTATCCAGCACATCCCACAGATGCTCAATCGGATTGAAATTTGGAGGCCAAATCAACACCATGTCATGTTCCTCAAACCATTCCTGAACAATTTTTGCAGTGTAGCAGGGCGCATTATCCTGCTGATAGAGGCCACTGCTATTAGGGTATACTTGGTCTGCAACAATGTTCATGTGGGTGGTACGTGTCAAAGTAACATCCACATGAACGCCAGCAGGACCCAAGGTTTCCCAGCAGAATGTTGCACAGAGGTTCAGACTTCCTACACTAGCTTGTCTTCTTCCCATAGTGCATCCTGGTGTAATCTCTTTCCCCAGTAAGCAGCAGACACACACACACACACACACACACATCCGTCCACATGATGTAAAAGAAAACGTGATTCATCAGACCAGGTCATCTTCTTCCACTGCTCCATGGTCCACTTCTGATGCTCACATGCCCACTGTAGGAGCTTTCGTCAGCGGACAAGGTCAGCATGGGCACTCTGACCGGTGTGTTGCTATGCAGCCGCATACACAGAAAGCCACAATGATGCCGTTCTATCACCTTTTCAGCAATTTGTGCTACAGTAGCTCTTCCGTGAGGATCAGACCAAACGGGCTAGCCTTCACTCCCCACACGCATCAATAAACCATGGTCACCCATGGTCACTAGTAGACAGGAAAACTCATTTTAAACAAATTTAAACCAAGTGCTATATGCGCACCACTTCGAAACGTAGTAGTGCCATGCTCTGATAATCAGTGTAGCTTTATAAACCAGCTAGAAGGAGGAGTTATTGTTGCAATTTTGCTTCATCTTTGCTATAACTATAAACATCTACAAAACGCACCATGCAACAATTCTGACTCACGTTTAAAAAACGAAAGCACAGTGAAGCCTCTGCTCGGTCATTCCTACACACTTTTCTAGCACTAGCACCGTTCACGCACTGTGGAGAGCCAGGAGAAGCAGCTGTCAATCAGTACATCATCTGATACACCAACATAGTCTTAATAAGGCCTTTTTTTTTGAGCTTTTAGTCAGAATATATACTCCTTAAATATACTTTTAGAGTATGTTAATGCTTTAAATAATGACAAACTGGAACTGAAAGGAAGCTGCTGTCATTTCATGTCATTTTTCTTTTACTATATCTTTTGGTTTTTGTTTTTACAGATTTTTTGTTTTCTGTCTTTCCAGCGCTACAGTTTAGTTTTTGTAGGCATTAAATAAAAGTATCAGCAAATTCAATTAAACGGTTCATAATTTGGATTAGTTTAATGCGGCACTTTCTTGTTTTGCTGGCAATTTGTAGGCTAAATTATACAGTATGTCATGAAGCGCATCAAGACTATAAATGTCTAAGTATCGCAATATGTTATTTCTGTCATATCACCAGACCAACATAAATCTCACATTGGTGAAGGAGTATTAAATGGCAACTTCAGTATCAAACTTTTTGTGTGTTTCCAGGGGCTTTCTAAAAACTTACCAGTAGAGGTCAGGCTTGAAACACTTTCAACTCGTGAAACTCAAGCTTATGTTACATACTGAAACATATGGTGTATAATTGAGAGAGAGAGAGAGAGAGAGAGAGAGAGAGAGAGAGAGAGAGAGAGAGAGGAGCGGCACCCACCCTTTCCACTGCTGTACATCCACAGTTTCACGGTGGAGTCTGATGACGCAGAGACAAGCAGTGAGTTGGAGGAAGACAGCGGTACAGCATCCACAGCACACACAGGACCCGAGTGGCCGGAACACACTGCAGAGGCAGCAAACTGGAACACACAATTGTCAAAAAACTAAGAGGACATATCAAAAACTTCTTAGTAGTATCTGAAGCCACACGGCATATTATCACTACGTTTATGCTGCTATAAATACATTGCTCATACATTGCACATATGCTGCTCACATTGAACCCAAAAAATACAAACCTGACCATGTTGCTCCTCCCACACAATAACATTATTATCAGATCCTCCGGAAAGCAGCTGTGTTTCTGGACCTGTGATAATAGTTTCACAATTACAAAAAAAAAAATCACACACACACACACACACACAACACACAGAGGATGATTTTACTGATATCTATAGCGTAATTGGGTAGTACCTGCAGATAACCGATTAATCAACCGATTTTAAAAACTGATACTGAATGAAAACATAACACTCAAAGTAAAATACTGCCAAACTTTATTTCAAAAATAAAAGGTACTGACTTTACCATGAAAATATACCGTGCTTTTTACAATGAAATAAATATATAACTATGAATATATTAATTATTAATACATTTTAAAGCAAATAAGTGTCTTCAAATCCAAGTCAAGTCTCGAGTCACTTGTTTTTGCGGCTCGAGTAGCAGGAGTTTCCATCTCTGCTCGTAGGTGAAACAATTTGGATCTATTCTTTTTCGTTTTTACTATTAACTCTGCCATGTCATTTGACCATTTTTCTTACTTGTGAAACTCAACACAGCTCTTCATTTTGCACTAAACTGGATTTTAGAGAGTACAATGGCACTGCCTCGAGAGGTAACATCTGAGAACTTGGTGCCAAAAACTTAATTAAACTGCATCATTTTTAATAAATAACCATGACGATTGTCTAGGATGAAATCTGAGATGAAATCCTGCTCACCGCAGTCCTCCCTGTGAATCCACTGCACAGTGTTGACCCTGTCACTGTGCTTATTCAGGAGCTCAACAACTTTCACCTCCTGAGAAAAAATTTATTTTTAAAGTACTGTGTTTTTTCATTTTTTTTTTTTTTTTTGTCTTAGGCACCTATATTTATTTAGAACAAATTTTGTTACATATAATTATTTTATGAATTCTACTTTATTGAGGCGGTACAAAAACATTTTAGATTTCCAAACATTCCTTTTCCAAAAAAATTACAATAATAATAATAATAATGTTGTTACAGAGAAATGTTTGTAGGTCAGTAAAGAAAGCAACATATTACATAAGAGACCCCTTTTCAGACAAACCCCCCCCCAAAAAAAAACAGAAAACCATAATGAAGGCTGCTGGGATTTGCATGAAATTTTTTTTTATTAATTAATTAATTAATTGATTGCTTGTGGCTGTGGCTGGCTCTACAAGATGCTCAGTAAAACTCAAGAAAGACAGACAGACAGAAAGACAGACAGAAAGAAGCCTTTATCTGTCACATATATACATTACAGCACGGTGAAATTCTTTTCTTCACATATCCCAGTTTGTTAGGAAGTTGGTCAGAGGGTCAGAGCGCAGGGTCAGCCGTGATACAGAGAGGGTTAAGGGCCTTACTCAAGGGCCCCAACAGTGGCAGCTTGGGGGTCCTGGGGCTTGAACCTTCTAATCAGTAACCCAGAGCCTTATCCGTTGAACCCGTCAAAACTTACCTTCTAATTTCCTTATAACACTGCACACACTGTACCCGAGACTACTAATTTATAGGAAAAAAACGAGCAAAGGGTCACCACACCCAGGTCACACTGACCTTGTCTAGTTTATTACTGTTTACTGCACGTTGCAGTGTTTTTCTTCTAAGCAGAAAGATTTCACTTCATTATTGAAGTCATCGTTACTCAACAGCATTTCTTTGCATGTGTATAAAAATGTTGCACAGTACTGTACGTTAACTTCTTATATAACCTCCATCAAGTACAGTAAAACCCCTCCCAAAAATAAATATTTTTTTTTCTTCTTCTCCATATTCAGAACCAGACACCTTACTTTCTAAATGAAATTTGACATCATTCCTAGTCCTGTTCAGAAGTTTATCACAGAGGAATGTTGGATTTACTTCTTTTATACTGGAAGGTTATTTAGAAATTTTCTACTAGGCTTGATACTGGAAAGAAATCCATACCTTTTCTATAAGAGTGCATATATGTACATATGAATGCCATTGTAATAGGATAATTGCTTGTAAAAACAGATGAACCAGTAAAGAGTGACTCTGATGTGTGGTGTTGGTCCTTACTCTGAGGAAGACATGAGATTTTGGTGGCACTGTGGGGGAAATCTGCTTCATGTTCCTAACACCTGGACACGCCGCGCATATTACATAGAAATAAACTCCCAAAGAGAGACAAAGGAAACCTAGTTACCTGTGGATCATACAGAGCAACTGAATTGCACGTCCCAAAGGCGATTAGATCTCTGCGGCTCCAGGAGAGAACGTGTGGAGTCCGGTTTGCACAACACGCTACATGGCATGTTGTCATTATGGGGCTCGCCATCTTTGCTGTCAGCAGGGTTGCCAGGTCTGCGTGAGAAAAATCACCCTCAAACACCCCGGACCCTGCCTTCAAAACCTACACCTTTTTTTCCCCAAGCAAAATCACACGCAATTTTATACTTATATTTAAAACCAACCTTATGATATAACAATGAATCAGTATTAACACAATATTTAAAAATGAATTATTTCACAGTGGATGTTGTGTTGTTACAGAAATAGTAAATATATAAATAAATAAAAAGAAAATAAATACTCTCTTTTAAATAGTCACGTAACGGGAATATCTCCGGTTGAGAATGAATTACCGAATTAATTCATTTTAACTGATTAAAATAGTTGATTGGAAGCATTAGCTGTTGGAGTGCCCATTTTAGTTGTATTATCCAATCTGGCAACCCGGCGATGTGTAACAGATAATACGAACTTGGTTAAATACCAAACGGCTGCGCAGTAACGATCAGGATCACTACACGATGTGTGCACATTACCCTATTATACCCTAGGCAGCAAACTAACTTAGGAAGAGTGGATTCATTTAGAATTCAGCCACTTAACCCTTTTATGCTGCACAACTGTTCCTGATGGTTTTCTTTTCTAATACGTTTTCTAATAAAGACTGTTAATAAAGAAAGACAGCAAAATAAATGACATTTTCCGTTTATTTAGCACTTATGAAACGCAAAGCGCCATTATATTATTATTATTATTATTATTATTATTTCATAAGCACTACGTCTATGTTTCCGACCGGCTCCTAATAACGGTTGCACACCGTGCGCAGCCTGATTTGTGGTCCGTCATGGAAGTCGGTGTTTGGAGAGTGTCCTAGTTCGCGTTTGGTGTTTGCGATGGCAGAAACACGTGAGAGAGCTCCGTCTGTGATTGAGCGCTATTATACACGATGGTATAAAACAGGTGAGGTCAGGTCAGTTCCTGGGTTACATCATCGCTTTCCTGAATAGTTCTAAGACTCACATTGTTGTGGTCACGAGTAACAGAGCTTATGTCGCGCTTAGAAAGGTTTTATACCGACCTCGTGGTTTTGGTGGTGGTATTTGTGTTTTACAGCTTGAACTGAATAAGAGACAGTTTGATTGACAGTTTCAGGGATGTGTGAACATGTCTGGGGACTGTTTTTGAGTTACAGAACTTCTATTGCTCATTTAAAGGCAGTAGAAGTTCAAAGAAGTATTGCATTTTACATGTGGAGTTGAATGAGGCGGTGTGATTGACAGGTAAAGGTACTTCATGTCATAATAATAATAATCAGTGGTGGAAGAAGTGTTCAGATCCTTCACTTAAGTAAAAGAACTAATACCACACTGTGAAAATACTCCACTACAAGTACTCCATTCAAGAACTTGCATTCAAAAAAACATTCAAAAAATGGTCACTGTCAGTGTTTAATTAATATATATATATATATATATATATATATATATATATATATATATATATATAGAGAGAGAGAGAGAGAGAATGTATATGTATGTATATATGTGAGAGAGAGATAGTGTTTGTGTATGTTATAGATACATTATGATGCTTTTGGATGAATATTTCTACTTTATTAATGTGTGTGTTCCATTGTACTGCTGCAGATGTTTGAGTTAATTGTAACTACTTTATATACTGTTGATTAGTTTTATCGAATCTTCACCAGTGCATCGTATTCTATAAGGCTATTTCGATTAAGAATAGGACAATTCTCTCGACCCATAAAGGAAAACTTAATCCTTCCGTTAATCACAAACCTTCAACATCACCACATTTGGAGATGCGCAGTTTTCGCTGGACAGGAAGGGTATGACATAATGATCATCTGAAAAGTAAGTAGGAACTAAAGCTGTCGGACAAATACACTGGAGTAAAAAATACAATATTTGCCTCGGTGATAAAGTTGCATAAAATGGAAAGACTCAAGTAAAGTACAAGTTCGTCAAATTTCTACACTACAGTAACTTAACTACAGTACTTGAGTAAATGTACTTGGTTACATTCCACCAATAATAATAATAATAATAATAATGATGCTTTAATTCGATGGTGAACATGTCATCAGATTATTCTTGTGCCACTCACAGATCATTTTCCTCAATAATTGAATGACCAAATATAATATTTTTGTCTCATTTGTTTAACTGGGTTCTCCTTTATCCACTTTTCGGACGTTTGTGGAAATCTGATGATGTTTTAGGTCATATTTATGCAGGGGCTCACAAACTTGGAGTTGAAAGTAGATTTGGGCTGGTTTTTGGTTCCAGTGGTATCTACTGTAGCTAAAGCAGGAAACTGGATAACCTCAGTGCTGAATAAATACGGCTCAGTCAGACCATCTACTAAAACACAGACTGAGCTGCTCTAACTGATACACTATATTTGCCAGATGGTAAGTACTGGTAGAACAGAAAGAGTTTCTGAACTAATGCAACATCATGGTCAAGTTCTTTATTCAGTTCACAACAGTGCAGTTAGTAAATTCTCAAACATTTATTGATCAGTTCCGTCAGGTCATAAGGAAGCTGGAAAATAAAGTTAGTCTATCAGTTTGAGCAGCTCGGGCTGTGTTTTGAGCAGCCGAAATCAGATCAAGCAGGATGTTGAAAGCAAGATTTGACAGAACATTACTTTAAAGATTTACAGTATGAGAACAGTGTGGAAGTATGGATTTGTTGACTCACTTTCAGATATGAAAGGGAGATCGTGTGAAGACCATTGCATCCTACAGCACTCGAACAGGTAGATCAATTCTTTTGAGTTTTTCCCGATGTGTTTAGTTATTTAGCAGGATGATCTAAAAGACAGCGTTTTATATACAGGATCTGCATCATCACTCTTGCAGAGTCTCACCCCATCCTCCAGGAGGGACGCAAAATCAAGAGCATCGATTACCGTATCAGTGACGGATGCAGCCGCCTGAACAACAAAGTATCTGGCAAATCAAAGCGAGTGAGTTAGTTTCCTATTGCTGACTCTCGCATTACGGTAGCGGATAGGAACATGCAAAGTATGAACTTTATCATGAATTCTTACAGGGGGGTCAGTTCCTGACCGAGTTTGCTCCGCTGTGTAGAATAACATGCACAGATGACATTGAGTACACCGTCTTCAGGTGAGTTAAATATCTAATCTCCGAGGCTTTATACTGCAATGCTAAATAGGGAGATGCATTTGCTTCGAGTGCAATTTGAAGGCACAAATTTAAACACTAGAGGTGTTTATTGGGACTGAGATCCCGTAGCAAAAAATGTCACAGGAGCCGGGATTTGGCAGAGGGAGGAAAAACAGTTCCTCCGATACCAAGACCATACAGGATATTGCACTAATTAATCACATGTATTAAAAGGGATAGTTCACCCAAAAATGAAAATTGTCATCAGTTACTCCTCCTCATCTCTTTCCAAACCAATAATTCTTTCGTTCATCTTCAGAACACAAATGAAGAAATTATTAATGAAACCTGAGATTTGTTCCTCCATTTACAGTCCATGTAACCAAAAGGCATCGTAAAAGTAATCCATGTGACTCCAGTGGTGTAATCCCAATTCTATGAAGCTATACGAATGCTTTGTGTATGCAAAAAAAAAACAACTTTAAAATTAAGTCTTTATTCACTTCCGCACAGATCTCTGACACGTGTTCGCGAGAGAACCGCAGTGGATTCGTGTTATGTTGACGCAAGAGCGGACCAAATGAAACGCAAGTCCTCTCTGTGGAAATCTGCAGACATCTTTGTTACAAAGATTGTTCTGTGTGACTCAGTTTGTGTCCAGCGTCCGTCTTCCTCAGCTGTAAACAGTGCAGCGCTTCCGGGTCCCGTTGTATCGCCAGAACGGAAGTTCTCATAAGACTTAATTTTAGTTCTTTTGCGTGCATAAAGCATTTGTATCGCTTCATAAAACTGAGATTAAACCACTGGAATCACATGGATTACTTTTATGATTCCTTTATGAACTTTTTTTAGCTTGAAAGTTTTGGTTACTTGGACTGTAAATGGAGGGACAGAAATCTCTCAGGTTTCATTAAAAATGTCTTCATTTGTGTTCCGAAGTTGAACGAAAGTCTTATGGGTTTGGAACGACACGAGGGTGAGTAACTGATAAAATGTTCATTTTTGGGTGAACTATCATCACTTTAATCCAGAAGCTCAGGTCTGTTCCTTGTTTGGTTTTTCTCACAGCTGTATCAGAGGACGCCTCTTAGAAGTCAATGAAGACATCCTGAAACGTCCTGATCTTCTACTGGACAAGGTAACCTTAAAAAGATCTTGCAGTAATTCATAAGCTTCATACAGGAGCAAACCCACTTAAGTGGTTCATCACTGAGCACGCAATTTGAGATAAATAAATTCCAGGGTCTCTCTCTACTTAATGTGGGGAAATTTCTAATTAAAATGGCAGTGATATAGCAATAAATATAACAGTTTATTTGGTCAGGAATGGTGGTGTATTAAGAGTGCAGTGGAGAGTAATCAAAACTGTACACTTTAAATATTTCTTGTTCACAACACAGTTTCTTGATTATTGGCACTACGACCTTGTATCAGTGATCCACTCCCAAACTTGTCCTTGTATGCAGTCCACATTTCTGCCAACTGCAAATTGTGGTCATGGCTAAAAGTTTGAAATTTGGCTTCATCTATCCACACAGTTCTGATTGTAGAGGCATGGTGAGGTAACGGCTTGTTATGGAAATGGTTTGGTAGTTGACTTTAAAACCATAATAAACTGCAATTCAGAAATCTTTAGGATGTACTTATGAAACTTTGACCATGACAATGCTGAATGGCATTTTATATATCCATTACCCAACTTCCCCCAACCTCTCAATTCAGTTCAGTTTTATTTGTGTACTGCTTTGAACAATGAAGATTGTCACAAAGCAGCTTTATAGAAATATAACAATCTGTCTTTTTGTTTTTTCCCCTTAGTGTGGGATTTTACATGTGCGCAACCTAATATTTCGTGAAAAACAACATTGTTCGAGAATACAGTGAGGGAAAGAAGTATTTGATCCCCTGCTGATTTTGTACGTTTGCCCACTGTTAAAGAAATGATCAGTCTATAATTTTAATGGTAGGTTTATTTGAACAGTGAGAGAATAACAAGAAAAAAATCCAGAAAACATGTTATAAATTGATTTGCATTTTAATGAGGGAAATATATATTTGACCCCCTCTCAATCAGGAAGATTTCTGGCTCCCAGGTGTCTTTTATACAGTTAATGAGCTGAGATTAGGAGCACACTCTTAAAGGGAGTGCTCCTAATCTCAGCTTGTTACCTGTATAAAAGACACCTGTCCACAGAAGCAATCAATCAATCAGATTACAAACTCTCCACCATGGCCAAGACCAAAGAGCTCTCCAAGGATGTCAGGGACAAGATTGTAGACCTACACAAGTCTGGAATGGGCTACAACACCATTGCCAAGCAGCTTGGTGAGAAGGTGACAACAGTTGGTGCAATTATTCGCAAATGGAAGAAACACAAAATAACTGTCAATCTCCCTCGGCCTGGGGCTCCATGCAAGATCTCACCTCGTGGAGTTGCAATGATCATGAAAACAGTGAGGAATCAGCCCAGAACTACACAGGAGGATCTTGTCAATGACCTCAAGGCAGCTGGGACCATAGTCACGAAGAAAACAATTGGTAACACACTACGCCGTGAAGGACTGAAATCCTGCAGCGCCCGCCAAGGTCCCCCTGCTCAAGAAAGCACATATACATGCTCGTCTGAATTCTGCCAATGAACATCTGAATGAACTCAACTCAACTCGCCGTGTTTGGAGGAGGAGGAATGCTGCCTATGACCCCAAGAACACCATCCCCAGCGTCAAACATGGAGGTGGAAACATTATGCTTTGGGGGTGTTTTTCTGCTAAGGGGACAGGACAACTTCACCACATCAAAGGGACGATGGACGGGGCCATGTACCGTCAAATCTTGGGTGAGGACCTCCTTCCCTCAGCCAGGGCATTGAAAATGGGTTAATGACTTGGAGAAGATCTGCAAAGAGGAGTGGGACAAAATCCCTCCTGAGATGTGTGCAAACCTGGTGGCCAACTACAAGAAACCTCTGACCTCTGTGATTGCCAACAAGGGTTTTTCCACCAAGTACTAAGTCATGTTTTGCAGAGGGGGTCAAATACTTATTTCCCTCATTAAAATGCAAATCAATTATCAATTATAACATTTTTGACGTGTTTTTCTGGATTTTCTTGTTGTTATTCTGTCTCTCACTGCTCAAATAAACCTACCATTAAAATTATAGACTGATCATTTCTTTATCAGTGGGCAAACGTACAAAATCAGCAGGGGATCAAATACTTTTTTTCCCTCACTGTACCATGACCCAATGTTAAATGTGTCATGGATGTCCTCGTAATTTTTCTCTCATTTGAGAGAAAGTACTGATTTTTTGGGATGGTTTTTTAAACACTGAATAGTTTCCCCAATTCAAGTTTCTTGAAGGGTGCCGGAAATTCTGTAGATGTCTGTTTGGGTTATAGTATGTTTTCCTAACAATATTTAATGGAAACAGCCAATGATTCCCATTTTCTTTTAACCACTTCTCAGAAATGTGCCAAATGTTATTCAGTACATGTTAATTACTTTTGTTTGTTGAATATTACATGACAGTAAATGTTTTGTCCTCTTCTGACCAGCCCTCCACTGATGGCTACATAGCAGTCATCTTACCCAAACTGGAAGAGAGCAAAACGGTCACCAAAGGCCTTCTGACCAGAGAAGAGTATGAGGACGTCATCTCTAAACGAAATACTCAACCACAAGAGTCTCTCTGAGATCAACATTTACACAAATGGCCTCAGCAAAAAAAAGAGAGAAAATGTTTCGGATGTGACATGAACCAAGACTAAAGGGCATTCTTACTGTAACCAGTACATGTTCATCCATCCATCCATGCATTTTCTGTACCGCTTATCCTGTATATGTTCATATTTATTACTAGGTTTTTTTTTCTTCTATTATTTAGTTTTATACTGGATTAGAGAATTATTATTATTATTATTATTATTAAGTAATGATTTAGCCAATATTGAATTGTTACACATTTTTTGTATTTGGGACAAATTACTGATTTAAATCGTTTGAAATATCCGACTAATAACCAGGATCAGATTTGTATTTGGACTCGCCAATACTGGGTCAGTTTGGTTTAACATGACATGTATATTACCATATTTTGCACACACACAGAAAATAATTTGTAAATACCCAAATAAATGACATTGTCCACAATGTAAGAAAAATAATGTATATTTAGACTTTCTTTGTTTAACAATCATTCAACCGTCAAAAGGATCCAAATGGTCCAAAACTAGTTTCACTCAAATTCATAGTTTCTCAGTCATCACTAAAGCTTACAGTTTGACTGCAGTGTTGATGAAATGACAATTATGAGCATGTTCTGAAACTTCACACATGAACAGATACGTTTTGGACACTTCACTCATCATAGTAAGTGAGGCGTGAGGCAGAAAGGAAAGGTAAGATCATGGTGCACGAACCGCTCGATCCCAAGCACATCGCAGTTAAGTGTCTTGATTTTTAGAAAGTCTTCATTCTGACCGTTTGGAGTTACTGTACCAGAGCTCGGCGCATTTCAAGTAACAGTACGAATCACAGTGACCTACAGGACAGTCCATATGAAGAGGCAGTTACCGTCATTACAAGTACACAAACAAAACTTGCTTTTAATACCGTAAGGGTCACTTTTATACTAAAGTGACATTCTTCAGCACTGCTTTTTTGGGAACAGTCATTTTCGGCACGTTGGAAACGTTAAGTCCATGACCTGGTGCTGACGGCCTGAGAGACGACGGAAACTGGACGTATTTGGCGTCAATGTGTAAATGAGGCAGATACATTAAATACAGTGTGTCAGTGTACTACACTAAAACAACCGAGGCAGATTTCACTTATATTTTCGAGCTACTCTGTTAACACCAAATCACTTAGTGAAAAAATATCAACTCCGTCCGGTAGCTTTTTCAACAGTAGTAAATAGCAGGGCCGTGTGGAATTGACCCCAAAACGTACTGATTTATACGGAGAGAAAGGAAAAGTGTGTGTTTTGGTTTTTCGGTGTGTGTGTGTGTGTGTTTCTATGCCACACAATCCAAAAGTCTCAAGAGAACTGTTTTTATTTCATTACTGCTTAAAACACCAAAATATCATTTTACTATAGTTGATATTATTAAAAACAAAATTACTGGTTATTTGATCATTTCTTATATAAAAACTTATCTTGACATATCTTTAGTATCCTTTACATTACATTTTTTTTGATGGAATGTGTATTCAAACTCCTACAAGCAATGTTTTCATTTATCACCGAATAACTACATTAATAAACGCTTGATGTTGAACGACCAACTCAACAGTCAAAAAGTGCAAAACTTAAGATAGGAAATAGTTTAAAAAGAGTAAACTAAATCTTGCAATAAAAATTCAACAAGCTAAAAACAAAATGTGGGTGCAACAAGACAAAACTCCAAATCATAAGACCAAAAAAACTCCAGAAAGAAAAAGGGTTTTTGCATTAGCCGGGTTATAATAATTCTTTTGCGTATAAAACTGATTCTACAATCTCACTGGCTGAGCTCCATTCGACGCCAGTGTAAACTCCTTATTATCACAATCATTGAATTCTGTATTAATATATGCTTGGATTTAAACTGATAAAACATTTTAAGAACACCCCTACACATGATAACTAACATGACCTATTTTGGCTTTCTTCTATATTTAAACTGAACTCTAAATCACATAATATTAGTTCTACCTCTTTTGTTTTGTTAAATCATACTTTAGTGAAGAATAACATCAGTTGCAAGATATAATTTGTGAAATGTATTCTGAAATAAAAACAGTTCTTGGTAAGAGAGACTTTTGGACCTTATTGTATGTGAGTATGCCACTGCACAACACAAAATATATGTGGCAAAGCGTGCGTGTGTATATGTGTGTGTGTGTGTGCGTGCGTGCGTGTGTGTGTGTGTGTGTAGAATAATACTCCGAGTTTCATTAGCTCTGGGCTGTAAGGGTTCCGAGCTACTTGCTCTCTAAGAAGGTGAGATTGGCCATGTGCTGCTCCAGGGGTTTGACCCTGAAGCCATTGGAGCTCTTGCCATTCAGTGCGTCGTCTTTAAGCGGCGTGTGCTGCCTCTCCCTCCAGGCCTGAGGAGAATCCAGACCGCTGCACTCTGATTTACACTGACAGGAAGTGGTGGAGAGGAAAGAATAAGCAAAATATCATCAATTGTTATCCATATCATCATCATCACTTTCAGTGCTGTGCAAATTATAAAGTAGCTGCCTTATATAACATTTTTCATATTTTAAAAGGATAATATACAGTAAGGTATTCCTCTCCTTCACAGGTTCAATATTCTCAGCAAGTCTTTTTGAGATAAAGAATTAAATGACTGTCATACTCTAACCGCACCCCCCACCCCCAAGTACACTTTTACAAGCTGTCGATTCTCTGTCATCATAGAGGACTGTTAAAATGAATGTATTAACTGGGATTTAGCAAATTTAAAACCTTTTTCTACAGAAATGTTACAAGCTACAAATTTACTAATAACACTGCTAATGTTTTGTAGATATTACTATGCATTATATTTACACTGAGCTTCTTCTTAATTATGTTGCTTGGAGATATTTCACATGACTGTTTAGCTCCTTTTTTTAAGATTTGAATATTGATAATTTTCCATATTTTCTTGCATTTGTTATTAAACGTTATGAAAATGTTCTAAATATTATTTTACAGTTCCTTGCATTCAGAGTGCTATTGGCTTTATCAAATGTATTTAATCAATATATAAATCAAATGCTTTTAATATCAAAATATGACCCCTGGTAATCATAATCATAGTCTCGCCAATAAATATGATAAAAGTGTCATTAGTGGCATATTGTTTTGTCCGGACAGATATTCAATGCACAAACATTTTATGAAAAAAAAAGCATAACCTGTTTGCATGGGTCATGGGTAGTACAGTAATGTGCATGAAATGGCGGAAAAAAGAAATTGGGGATAAATATGGGATAAAAAGTTCTGCATGTTCTCTGGTCACCGTACCTTTCTGACGAGTTTGTTACACAGTGGAAGGAGAGACGCCACCGCTGTTATCATGCCTTTGGTGTTATGTATAGTCGAGTCCACCTGCGCAAAACCAGAAGAGAAACAGATTGTTCGATGACCACGCTTTCCAAAAATACATTTAACAGCATGGTTGTTTGGGGCCGTGTTTCAGAAAAGCAATCATGTCCACCCTGAGACAACAATCTTTAGTTCCTGTGACAGATGATCGCTGAGGCAGGTCGGCTCACGTAATTGTTTTCTCTGCAGTAGCTACTATATAATGTTCCTGAAAGCCGCAGGGGAGGCACAGAGAGATCGAGCGCTCACTTCATTTTCTGAGCACAAACTGAAGAATGATTGGCATCAACATATGTGGTCATATAAGATGCAAGATCAAAATAGCACTTAGTGCAATTATTTCAGTAAATAAAAATTTAAATTTATATATATAAAAGATATCCAACACTTATCACCCATGTGAAAAACTAATTGCCTCTTTAAACATAAAATCTGGCTGTGCCACCTTTAGCAGCAATAACTGCATCCAAACACTGAAAACCTAACACTGGACATTCTCCTTTAGGATTTTCTGGTAGAGAGCAGAATTCATGATTCCTTCGTGTATTGCAAGGTGTCCAGGCCCTGAAGCAGCAAAGCATCCCCACACCATCACACTTCCACCACCATGCTTGACCATAGATATGACCACCTTTTTATTGAATTCTGTGTTTGGTTTAGCCCGAACCCTGTCTTCCAGACAGTTCCACTTTCGACTCATCAGTCCACAGAACATTCTGCCAAAAGGTTTGAGGATCATCAAAGTCTGTTTTGGCAAAATTCAGACAAGCCAAGTTAGCAGTCATGAAAAGTAACCTCTGTTGATGTAATAAAGGCCTGTAGGACCTTTGATGTTGTCCTTAGCTCTTTTGTGACTTGCTGGATGAGTAGTTGCTGTGCTCTTGAAGAAAATTTGGAAGGTCGGCCAGTTCTGGGAAGGTTCACTACTGAGTTGAGTGTTTCCAGTTGGAGATAATGGCTCTCACAGTGGTTCTCTGGAGTTCCAGAGCCTTTGAAATAGCTTTTTAACCCTTCCCAGACTGATGCATTTCAATCACCTTCTTCATCATTTCTGGGATTTCTTTCAGTTTTGGCACAGTGTGTTACTGGGTAAGACCTTTTACCCAACTTCATGCTGTTGAAAAAGTTCTATTAAGTGTTGATTTGATTGAACACGGTTTGCAGTAATCAGACCTGGTTGTGTGTAGTCCAGCTGAACCTCGTTATGAATGCAGTTTCATAGAGTAACTACGGGGGCAAATACATTTTCACACAGACCCAGTTGGTATTGGAGATCTTTTTTGCTTCAGTTAGTAAACATCATTTAAAAACTGTATTTTGTATTTACTGAGGCTGCCTTTGCTTTACCTTTTGTTTTCATTTCTGAAACAATGTAGTACGAGATAAACACAAAAACAGAAGAAATCAGGGAAGGGCATATACTTTTTCACAGCACTGTCTATTTGTTTTTTTGTTTTATTTAACATGTCATAGACATGTCTTAATATGTTCAAGACCGTATATTTACGCATTTTCTAAAATGTTTGGTTTTATTTTTATTTAGTTTTATCCAGTCGTTTGAGTAGACATTTTATACTGCGTAACATTTCTTTCATACAATCCTTTTTGTTTTTATACAATTCAATTTCTTCTTTTATTGGATCTTGGGTGGTCTTAGCAGCATGTTACCTTCTGGAACGTAGCACTCTTTCCCTGGACAGGAGACTTGGCACATATTTGTAGCTGCTGGCAAAAAGCTGCCAGCTTCTCAGTCTCAGACGTCAGGAGCATTTTCTCCTCATCCCCCAGCTATGAGAAGAAACACGAATATTTTATTATTTTAATTTAAAAGTCAATTCCATCAATTGCTGTCAGCATAGAATAGAAGATATTATGTTCTGACCTGACATTATATACCTGACAGAACAAGCTACATAACTATTATCTAAATGTGCGGCAGCCTGAAAAAAAACGTCAAAGTCAAATTTTGGCATTTCTATTATTAATAGATTTCTGAAAACCACATGCTTTCAACCACATGTTCTACTATAAGTCTTTGAGTCACCAGCAAAAGTGAAAGAAAAAAAATAATACAGATAATACTCCATTGAGACACACTAATACAATGATTGTCTAAAAATAGCTGCTATTTATTGAAAATATGATTTGTTCACACAAAATATGTTTGTATAATCACTGTGATCATGATCGTCATCCACCTCAGTCTCTCTAGACTAATCACCTGAAGTAAAAGTCAGTCACGGCATTTAAACTGTTCATGCTTCACTCTTACACCAGTGCTGAAATAATTACTGATTAATTCAGTTAGTTATGTTGGCTAAATTTGCCATATTGTTATTCTTCTTTCCTGGCGTTCTCCCATTCATCCGGGGCTGCCGCTTTGCTCAGTCTTCTCCACTTGGCTCGATCGTTAACAAACCCAGGGTCGAGGTTCTTGACGCGCGTGTCCTCTGTGATGCTGTCCATGCACCGCTTCTTTGGTCTTCCACGCGGTCAACAGCCTGGGTCGAATCGGAGGGCTGTTCTTGCGACCGAGTTTTCCTCGGTGTCCAATACAATACCATCTCGCTTCTTGCATTTTCTCTGTGATTGGGGCGACTCCCAGCCTTGTTCGGACATCTTCATTCATTACATGGTCGAGACAGGTCGGTCCGAGCGACCACCGGAGCATCTTCATCTCCATGGTGTGCAAAGCCTGTTCGTGCTTCTTGGTCATTGGCCAGCATTCTGGTCCATAGAGGGTGACTGGGGGCACGACAGTCCTGTATATCTTTGCCTTCAGGTAGTCTGGCATTTTCTTGTCATATGGGACTCCAGTGACCTGTCTCCACTCCAACCATGCAGTGTTAATTCGTGCTCGGGCATCGAGAAAGGTATCGCCGTCTGAGCACACCAGGGACCCGAAGTAGTAGAATTGCATACTTTGCTTCAATTCCTGACCGTATGGAAATTTGTAAAATAAGGCAATTTGCCTTATTTTTATTAAAGTTGCTTAAACATTTTAAAACTTTGTCTTCTGTCATCTGTACAGTGCGTGTACGTGTTCTTCTCTTTCGATGATGATGCGACAGCGCTGCTGCATTGAAGACATTTTCACAACCAGTATCTGAGTACAAACTAACTTGATTAGGCTTTCGTCCGTTTTGCTATGGCATCCAAAACTGTTGCTCAAAGTGTGGCATTCACTGTGTGAGCAAAACACACTTATCTAGCAATGTTTTAGACAGCTTAAGACAGAGAGACTGAATGCTTTTACTACCAAAAAGTGGTAGCTCCTAAAAAAAGCTCTTTACTCAAAATGCCTAGGAAAGTTTATAAAATAAATAAATAAACATCTCCACATTGTTCTGGTGAAATATACTGTTTTCTTAAAGAAGAAGTGTTAAAGTATATTTGTCAAAGCATTTTCTGTACTGCTTAATGTGGGGGTGCCAAGGGGACTATCCAAGGGCACTCAGGGAACAAAGCAGGGGACATCCTGGATGGTGTGCCAACCCATTGCACATTGGAGGATGATCTTGTAGGTTCAAATATTCTGGAAGTTTAATTTGTAAGGAGGAAAAAAAATTGCTTAGACCTACATAGAAAGCTCATTTAACATGGTTCTATACTGTAATGCTTCTACCAAAAAAAATCCCTTGAGATGAAAATCCTACTGACAATCCCAAAGTTGGACACCTTGTATAATAATTGGACAGTTTAGAAAGTAGATTACAGAGCAGGCCTGCTGGAAGTTATTAATGAGAAGAGGCTGTGCTGAGACACCAGACAGTGTGATTATGAGTAGCCCAAGCTTGTCCTGAGCATGCAGGGTTGGATAACACTAGCTGCATCACATCTATGTCTCAGAGATAGATGACAGTCATTAGAGACCTGGATGAAAGTGTCAGGGTAATGGGGTTGGGATTGAGTATGTTTGAGAGATGAATAGTGCATTTTACCTGTAAGGAGAACGACTGCAGGAAGGAGCACAGACGTAGACTTAACTCTGAGAGAACCTGAAAATAAACAGGACATTTTTAATTAAACACAATCATAATCACAATCATGTCCTGACTGACATGCTGTCAATAATCAGTAATACACAAGTATCTGTATTTTTTTTAAACTTTTTAATTTAATCTAAAAAAAAAAAAAAAAAAAAAAGGCAGTTTTATCTAAGAACAGTATTTGGGGTGTGAATAAACCATTTTTGCAAAACCCATTCTTTGTGCAATGCTTTCAAGAATTCTCCAGTCTATTAAGCACCACACCAGCGCTCTGTAACAGTCAAAGATGAAGCTGTACATTTACATTTTCGGAGACTGAAAATTCTTCAGAGCAGAGAGCTTTGCAGTTTCTTGGTAACATGACAAGCTGAATTTTTTTGGTCTAATTAACTTCAAGAGAAAGAAAGTCCATCGCAACCGTGCTACAGATTCCTGATCCAGCCATGAGAATGATTTCAATACGTTCTTCTTTTTCTCAAAGGCATTCTTAAAAGCTATCTGAAGATATAGATATATATATATATATATATGCAGTATGAATTTTTTAATTTGTAATTATATTTCTAAATAGTGTTAATTTCCCCCCGTTTATGGAGACATTTGGGACACCTTGTAGATAAAGTATTACACAGCTTACGATTATACATAAACTGGTAGCATTGGTAAATAGCTGCATTATATGAGGAATATATTGACTATTTTCCTAGAACATCATTACCGGTCATGTTTTAGTGCTTTTTGAATTTATTACTTACTTAATTATTAATTACTTATTGAATTTATTACTTATTGAATATATTGACTATTTTCCTAGAACATCATTACCTGTCATGTTTTAGTGCTTTCTGGAAGTCTAAGGGCAGTTAAATAAAAATATGCAGAGGATGAACATTTTTTTATTTTTTCTCAGTACAGGGACCCATGCTGTAATCTTTGTTTATGTTCATCTCATTTTACGCTACAAATGCACTAAATAAAGATTAGTTTGAAAAATGCTTGAATACATTTTAACATTAGACTTGGGTGCTATAACGTAATCTGATCTGACATTACCTTAATATTCATGTCATGCCATGACAATATGATAGCTCATCAACCTCACTATCTATTGGGGAGTGATGCAGCTGAACTTAGCAGGCACTTTCACTTCTGGGTCATGAACCTGAGTATTTCTTTTAAAAATGAACAAATCTTTCCATAAAATTAAGCTTTCCTACCCTTACAGACTTTTACGTACCATGGCCGTACACCATAGACCTCTGAAGCATACAGATCAATTGCAGTAGGTTTATAAATTAATAACTTAATCCTCAGAGTTAAAGAGCGAGTTAATTAGCAGTGAAAGACTGTACTGTGTGCTGAGGTTTTTAATGTCCTTAGCAGAGCGGTTTATTATGTACCTAAGCAGATCCTCTCACTCTCCAGTAGCTGAGCCTGTACTGGAGAAGGTTAGGAAGTTGGCTGTAGGCCAATAGCTCACACTACCATGCTCAGCGGATTCCCCACAAGCTCTCTGTGGAAGCCCTGAGGCCGAAGGGCAAGATGGAGCATCTTACTGACAAACAAGGACTGCTGCTTTTAATAACATATTGATCTGTCTTTACCAGGAACTTCATCTGTCTTAGTGACCTGAGCTGTGTGCTGACAAGGAAAACGAGCCAGAGAATTGAGTTTGATGACCTGCCTCAGCTTGGTGGAAAAGGTCCAGAGTGGTCTTCAACAGGCCTTCACCCCTTTATAACACACAAAATGGCAGAGAGTTAATGGAACATGCGTACATCCTTAGCACTGAGCAGTCAGACAAGAGAAAAATAGTAGAAGGCAGGGGTGGACAAATCAATAGCCAGGACACCCAGGACATCCAGGTAAATCCCACGTCTCTCAGCACTAGACACATTGGCATGGTTCAATTTGGCTGACAGTAGAACTTTCTCTTTTTTTTAGGTGGATTAATTAGCATTCACAGATGATGGATTATCTTATGAGAATCAGAAACACGCAGGTATGTGCAAACACTGTCGAAACTGAGCAAAATAATGTTCAGCACAAAACAGTTATAGAACTCTTCAAATGATCTGTTCCATGTGTGATGTGAACACAACATCTCATAGCTGAAACATTGGCCAAATACATTTCTAATGTGGTACGTTACAAACTTTGTTCAACACTAATTCATTTACTTTATTCTGGATTAATGCACGTATCTAGTTACCAAGCTCACCATGTTAGTCACATTAGCTCCAACTTGTTAGGCAATCGTTCAGGTTTTCGGGCAACCAAAACATAGGCCTGACAAACCCAATGGAGATTTCAGGTGTCTGACGAGCTAGCTAATAAATGTATCATTTGTCCACCCCTGACAACGCAACAGGCTTCATTACTTTATATTGCTCTTTGTAAGCCTGACATTCTGTGTAATATTATGAAAGGCAGCTGAAGTGGAAAAAAGCAATGTTCAGTACCTGGTAAAGTGGTACATGGAGTATGCCATGCTGGACATGCTCTGGCAATGTCGGACCACCTCGTGCTCCTGATTCTCCCAGTGCTCCAGCTCAGAATCCAAATCCAAGGTAAGAAGCCGGAGTTCCTGTCCCAGCTTTGTGATGGTAGTCTGATCCTGACCACCACAACACACCGGCCCCTAACAGATGGGGGGGAAGAAAAGCTCATGACCAGAATAATGAGTTTAGGTTTTGCTAGTCAATCTGCTATTTTTATATTTAGAAAAAAATTAATTTGCTTAATTATCTCCATTATCTGGAATTTTTTATATTTCTAAAAATTCAATTTGCTTAAATATGACCTCCATCTGAATGCCATTTCCACACCTATATCTAAAAATACAAAACAGCTTTCACCTTTGGCCAAGCATACCAAGATCTCCATGCGAACAAACCGGGAAGCAAGTTTAGTTGTTGTACCTCTGTGTCGAGCTTGGCTGTCTTCGGAGTCTTCAGATTAGCGGAGTGCTTCTGAGTCGAATCAGATTCAGAGTCGAATTATGAAAATAATTTAGAGAAAAAGAAAAACCTGATGAGTACATTAAAGTACATTTATACAGATAAATAAAGATTAGTGTGTACATATAATTATTCAGTGTGCTCAACATGCATTAATAAACAGTACATACAGATTAAACAATATGCGCAGAAAGTCTAAGCACAGTGTAAATCCTGAGTAATTGATGGGTGTGGTGTAAGTAGTGGTTGAAGCTGGAAAATATACACAGTATTTATATTTGTGTGTTAAATGAACAGTTAGATATTATTAGTCTCTCCTTATATTTGTAAGGATACAATACCGAGATCAGAAATTACAGTAGCACAATAAGTTTTCATCGTTTTTTTGGTATTTCAAGAGAATTTTCTTTGGCATTTTGAGAGATACTCACCCCTGGCCGAGGTAACGAAAGATATGCTCTTTTATCACCTAAAAATGAAATAAAGTGGTGAATTGTTGTACTCATAACATTTTATTAGAACAAAATCTAGGTTTTGTTATTGGAACATTGCCATTTTTCTCTATTCTCAAAAGAGCCACCGCTGTCTGTCTTCAAAAGAGAAGTGCATTCATGCCACTCGTGTCTTTACTTCAATAAAATAAATGTGGCTTATTCAGACTGTAAGGGGCGGCTGTGGCTCATGTGGTAGAGTGGGTTGTCCACTAATCGCAGCGTTGGTTCGATCCTTGGCCACAGTGTCCTCAGGCCACTCAACCCCAAGTTGCTCACGAAGGCATGGCTTGCATGGCTTTGTGGGTGTGTGTGTTTGAATGGTTGAATGAGAAACAGTGTAATATAAACGCAGACCATTTATCACTTAAAATATCAAACTGGCACATCCTTGAAGTCAAAGACCATAAAGATCTCACCATGCGAAGAAAAGCCTTTTTTTTTTTTTTTTTTTTTTTTTTTTTTTTTAAGAGCCCATACTCCTTACAGCCCCTGCCGCTAGGCTTGTAACAAAACCATTGTGTGGACCTTTATAAAACCTGTACTGATGTCACTTCAGGATAAAGTCCACACTGACATTCAGATGAACAATCTGTCCCACAGCGGGACGGATGTGCAGGATCAGACAGTAAGAGAAAGAGAGCCTGTAAAATGTTACACTCTACAGATTTTTAGAGAATGCCTGAAGACGCAGGAAAATGTGAATTATAACAATACGTGACCTCAGTATTAAACAATCTAGCATTCTGGTAAAAATATTTTCTACCTGTGAATCTTCCTGTGGTGGTGTATTTATTTATTTATTTTATCTACCTTGTAACTCACAGATAAAATGATTATTAAGATTCTATCTTCCAGTGAATCATCATCATCCAGGATATTGTACGAATGCAACATAGATGGCCCTAGCAATCAACATCCACATTGTTTTACACACGGACATTAAAGAACATAGCTTAATTCTCATATAGCGAGCCCAAAACTAACTTCAGATAACATGAGAATTAGTGTTAATCCTGTTAACGAAAACTATTAAGAAAAATGTTCGACCTTGACGACCTTTTTGTCCCCCATGACTGAGACGAGATGATGACGAGAGGACATCGACGTTGCTAAACACTAACTGTGGCTAATCCAACATGTAATATTCTTGATGAGATTAAAATGTACTTTAATAAAATAAAAACTTGGTCAAAATCTCCATTTAATTTCATTGACACGGTGGAGACAAAATATTATAGCCTATATTATATTTTTTATTTTATTTTATTTTTTATCAAGGACATTTGAAACAGGACTAAGACTAAAGACTAAATTTAAAAATTTGAAAATTAAATCTAAGTAGCTTGCTACATTGAATATGCCTAATAATCTCCAGTGTAACTGGGACTGAAGGTCAGCTTGCATTTATTATTTATTGAGACTGAGGGATTACATAATGAGAAACAGTCGGAGGGGACCTTATCAAATCAAAACATATGCATGTACAGAATAATTTGCTTCAAAAAAGAAAATAAATGACAAAAAATTATTTTCTTTCTTAATATTTGAGAATTTTAAGAATATTAATTTAAAGTGATGCTGAAGTGTAGACCTTGTTGAGCTGTAAATGAAGATAGTACCTTTGGGGTTTTGCTAACTGCAATATCAGAACTTTGATGTCCCATACAGCATGTTAAAATGGCTCTTCACCCACATAGAACCGTGACTAGCATGGCAGGATTGAGGGTGATAGTGATAGGTTACCTCTGCGGCCTTCGAACACATCGCTGATCTCTTTCAGCAGGATGGCCATGTCGCACATCTGCGACTCCCAGGCCTCACAGAACACGTCCAGGTTTTCTTTGGCTATCTTACTGTTGGGGTGCAGAGCCAGCGTCTGAGCTGCTGAGATGATCTGAGCAGAGAGTGAATCATGTATGAAGAACAGATAAACTAAAGGATTACTTTTAATCATTGCTGTTCCAATAAATTTCAATGTGTTTCTCCAACACTACCACATATACAGTATGCATGCTTTACCTAAACTATGAAACATAATCAGAAGGAAAAAACATACATTCTATATGTGCATAGATCCCATGTGCTCCTAGTAATAGAATGGAGCCTACTGATTTTCTGAATTATTCATAGATCCATAAACATGCACAACTAAATTTAGTGTTCTTCATGTTGCGCTCTTATTGGCTACTTGACCTTTACGCTTTGTTATTACAGGCCTATCACCTCTATTATGCTCAATACATAATCACAAAGCTTATGAACCAAGTATTAACATAAAATCTCTCCGCTGGGTTGGAGAGGTGGGTTGGAGAGGTGTCAAGAGAGAGCTTATAAAAGTTCCTCATCGTTGAGAATTTTTCAGATTTAAACACATAAAAACAACAAGTGGAGCAGCAACACTAAAAAATAAGATAGTAAACATTCTTCACCTAAACTGTGATAATACAATTGCTTAAATATTAATTAAAGCACAGGACCTACCCATGCTCTTACCTACATTCATTTGACACTTTTAACAGGTTTAACTGTTACCAAAAATTGATAGTAAATGTGAAAGGTATGTGAAAATAAGCTACTCTCTGGCCAATCTGTACGGCTTACTGTTCCATACATAACACAAGGAGCAAAATGACAACGGCGTTTATCATATGTACCTTACATATAACAAGTATGGGGCAGCTGTGTTTACAACAGTTCCATTAAGAAACATGACACAAGAGCATCATTATTGTACAAAAAATGTTGCTCTACAGCTATAGGCTGCACAATCATAATACTGCTGTAGTTTATTTTTACAGTCATATCACTGCTTAATGAATTCTCAAATCTGATTGCTGAGTAATTTTTTATGACATCAGTTGTTGTTGTTGTTGTTGTTGTTGTGAACATTAACTTCAAGATCAAAAAGAGGCTGGTGAGGGAATTAGTGCATAGCTGTAACAGCAAAAGGAACAACAGGAACTTTTCCACATTATACCATGGTCTGTCCGAATACTTGATTGTGATTGGCTGGAAGGTGTGCGTTAAAATCGTATATACCACAGGTATTTCTGGTCAGTTTGATTGCTGTTCTAAATGAATGCGCTGCCTATAAACAACTGTAACCATAGTAACATACAGTTAAACTCAAAGGTTCATTATTAGTAGAGACACGGCACAGATGCAGGTAATTCACATTCACACAATCTCTCTGTCTCTCTCCCTCTCTCTAATAACTACTTAATAAAATGCAATCAAATAAACATAATCTCATCACACTAATGTATCTCTTTGTATTAATTAGAGCAGACGTCGTGCATTATAATTGTGTAATGCATGCCTAGCCATGGATTATCCCGCTTATACCATGTTCACCTGACAGCATTGGCAAGTTAAAGCTGTAAAACAGTAACAGGCTGCATCGCACCACCCGGTCGTTGATTATTTTCCCATAGCAGCACGCACAGTGTCTGTTTTATTTCACAACATACTATAGAATGTGTGCGATTAGATTAACATTACTACCGAGTAGATTATTACAGATTTTACATTTCACTCATGTGCCCTAATGAGAAATGGTACATAAAATGTATCAGGATGGATAGAATCACATTTTCAGTTGATGTGGAGTGAAACACTGATGACGATAGAGGTACATCTATTCAATGAGAGTTCAAAAAAAGCTTCAGAAATGCTTTTTGCATGAACTGGCCTTTACAAAGTGTCACATCCCTGTGTGTGTCCAACCCTTTCAGTCCCTTGATACCTGTGGACCAATGACATGGAAGGCCTCCTCAGCATGGATGCACGTGATCTCCAGCGGCTCCGTGCCCGAGATGTGGCACAGCAGTCGGCAGGTCTAAAAGCACACAGATGCAGTAACATGCATTAGACCTACAGTTACAGAAGTAAGACTCCATCTGGGTTCAGCCTGTGCTGCTCACCTCCACCAGCTGCTCCCTGTGCTCGGTGAGTGTGCGAGCGTAATCAGCTACCGCCTCGACATTCCCCTCGCCTCCTGTGGCCTTCAGAGCCTGGAGCACAGCGTGATCGGATTGCAGCTTCAGCAGCTCACTGGCCCGCCCCACTGCTACCTTGTGGAGCTGACAGGGCAGCACAACACGTGAAATGTGAGCACAAGAAATAGTTTTTTTTCAAAAAAAAAAAAAGAAAGAAAAAAAAAAAATGTTTTTGGTTGTGTTTTTTTGTGTTTTTTTCTTTTTTGAAAAAAAAAAAAAATAAATAAAAAAAAAAAAAAAAAAAAAAAAAAAAAAAAATTTTTTTAAATGAAATTTTATTTTTGTTGTAGTATTTAATTGGCGCAGCTGTCAGATGTCTCACCTCACGTCTGAGCTCACAGAGACTCTGACAGGTCTTCAGAATAGACAACTCCACTTCCTCAGTCACATCTTTGGCTTTGAATGACTGCTACTCATGTCACACACACAGGACAGAAAGAAAAAGAATGTCAGATTTTCAGAGACAAAGTATTGCTAAAATATGACCTCTTACTGAATGTGCCTCTTTTGTACCAAATAACACTTGTAAGACTTAAAGATCTTTCACAGCCTTGTTGCTGTCATCAGAGGCCAGACAGGTGGGACGACTCACATTTTCCCCCAGAAGGATTACAGCAGGGTGTCAGGACAAACACCAGACAGGCTGCTGCATGCACAAACCCTTCCAACTGCGCTCATCTCCTAACCGCCAGACTTCAACCTGTTGACTTTAGTGGTGTGCCTGCTCTTATGATCTCCATTAACAAATGCTCTCAATGTGCCTGCCAGTCAAGGCTCAGACAGTGTGTCTGATGCACAGCAGTATTCTGCTTGTCTAAATTTCCAGCCACTTGAGCAGGTAACTCTACAGCACTACAAATAAACAGAAATAAATAAATATATAAATATATATTTTTAAATACTACTACTACTACTACTACTAATAATAATAATAGTATTATTATTATTTACAACAACAACAACAATAATAATAATAACTGTGTGAAATATTGATAGACTGTTGGATGGTCCTTTTCCTCTTTGGCCCGGAGAATATGGCGGCTGTTTTGTCCAACTATTTGAAATGTCGACTTCAAATAGTTTCACTGTGTTACTGTCCATCTCAGATGAGACCGAGCCCAGAGAATTCGGCAACGCTTCTGGACAGTGTTGATGTGTGGCTTCTGCTTTGCATAGTAAAGTCTTAACTTACATCTGTGGATGCAGCGGCGAATGGTGTTGGCTGACAAAGGTTTACCAAAGTATTCCCAAGCCCACATCAGGAAATCCATTACAGACTCATGACGGTTTTTAAGACCGTTGAAATCACGCGAATTCAGAAGTGGGGTTTTTTTTTGTCCTTGCCTTTTACACACTGAGATTTCAGACCGGATTCCTTAAATCTTATAATTACATTGTGCACTGTAGAACGTGAAACGCCCAAAATCCTACGATTTGTCTTTGAGGAATGTTGTTCTCAAAGTGTTGGATTATTCTCTGATGCACCTGTTGGCCGATTGGCAAGCCTCGACACATCCTTTTTTGGAGGCTCCTTATGTACTAAGATTAGACGATTGCCTCACCTGTTTCACATCACCTTCTTATTTTAACCTGTCACATCACTATTAGTCCTAAATTGCCCCTGTCCCAACTTTTTTTGGAATGAGTTGCATGCATCAATCTTCCAAAAAGTTGAGAGGCTTCCAGTTGATTAGGTAAAACATCAATTACCTTGTCTTTATACGTTTTTTTATTGAAGTACATTTACAAATCACGCCACTTTGTTTATATTAACATTTTCCATACTGTCCCAACTTTTTCGGGGATTGGGGTTGTAGAAACAATTACTGAGGTAGACACACTTAAACACATATGATGAACACAGATGATGACACTAGTGTCTGATGGGATTCTGCGAAAGGCTCAGCCTTTACAATGGAAGTGCAAAGCGAAAGAGTATTCAAGAGAGTAATCAGAACTGCCAAGGTACTCAAGGATGAAAGAACATCTACAGGCAAAGACTGATGGACTACAGAGTTATAAAGGACAAGAAACGAATATTTATGAACCTTTAACTATTAGTGGTTTAAAGTATAATGAATGATTAGATTGCGAGCATGTATTGTGCAAGGTTGCAAACAAAAAAAACTAGAGCAGCTGCCTTGCTCCTATAAACCAACTCTACTCAAACAAATTAAATGTGTGAAATGGGTGTGCATTCATCGCAAGTCGAACTAATAGGTGACGGCTGATTAATTTGCAAGAGAGAGTGTGTGTGTGTGTGTGTGTGTGTGTGTGTGTGTGTGTGTGTATATATATATATATATATATATACACACACACACGCATACATATACACACACATACATATGTATGTACGTATGTATGCATGCATGTGTGCATAATCATACTGCCTGACTCCAGGCGGAGATGAGCTTCTTGGTTTCCTGCCGTGTTGTGTGGCAGAGCTGCAGGATGCTCTCGCGCTGCTCGTGGCTAGTGTACGCTGAATCAGTGAAGTCTTCAGTCTGTTCTACCAGAACCTCCAGCTGTGCTGCTACAGTCTCACATGGCACACAGAACAGAGATTCCCTCAATCCCTCCACCTTATTCTGAAACAAACACACACACACACACACACACAGTCTAAATGCTGCAAACCTTGAGGATGATAATGTTTAGCAAAATGTGAAAACATTCACACACAAAAAAAGGGGGGCAAAAGCATAAATGTTTATAGAAAACGAGTTATCCAAGTAAACAATGAACGAATGCTTTTGGTTTCATAAAGAATCAGTAAATAGTTTCATTAGATAATTGACTAAATGTACCAGAATGGGTTTTACTGTGAAAATGCACTGTGAAAAATTTTGTACAAAAGTTTATATCCCCGTGGCTTTAGGATCAGAAAGGAAAATGGAGCATAAATGTCAATCTGAACATAGCAAATAACACAGAACAGGCAATATGAGTTATGAATGAGGTTAAAGCGAGTGGACAAACATGTTATTAGAGAATATTTAGATTCCATTCACAAAGGGATATGCAAACATTTAACCAATAACTTTCCCAATATTATTATCTGATAATGGAGGAATTTCTGTCTTCTTTGTTTATTCCTATTTTTAAGCTTGAAGCTATGCAAACTGTGGCTCTAACAATTAGACAGTCCATAAAGGATTTGGTGGAGTTTTTAGCGCTTTTTTTTGCTGAAAACTACTTGAATTGGCAAAATTGCAATTGCACAATATTGATTTTCGTGGTCTTTTGCAGTGATGTTTGATGGTAAATTAGAACCTTTAGCTCTACTCATGTTTGATGGATGTAAATTGAAGTGGGCTTTGGCTGAATGCGCATTATAATGACATCACATGACGTGTCTTGGCCCAAATTTTTGCAGCTGCTCTCAATATTGAAGAGTTGGTTTGATTTTGTGTTTATTTCTGCGATCGTAATCTCATGAAATCCTGAAGGGACTATAGACTGAACTGAACAAGAGGTAACAACAAAACTGGTTAAAAAAATAAATAAAAGAATTAAAAAATACACTATCATTTTGACTTCAGAAAGAAAATTTTTGAGTCATCCATAATCTGCATATACAAGCTCTTGACCCATGGCCGCACCTTAAGGTCTTTAATTCCAGCATAGATACTCATAGGCAGTGCTTTGGGCTCTCCACTGCTCCTGGCATCTGTCACAATCTCGATAACCTGCTCCAGAGCCAGGCGCATGCGCTGGAACACGGCGTTCTTGTTGATCCGTGCAGACTCACAGTCTGGGTGCCTCAGACATGTCTGGAGAGGGGAAAAAACAACCACAGAGTGAATGAGAGAGAATGAGTTGATGGCAACATGCATTAAAAACGGTCCATGTGCTTGATATGGAGCAATTAGCCAGTGGTCATTACTGATTACACGCGAGGATGAAAGGATGATTATACCAAGGATAATTATTTAATTATATACGTGTGGTAGCCTGGAAAATATTTCACATAGTGAATTTTTTGTCTTTTTCTACCATATATGGCTTTGAACACCAAGAGAAATAGTTCAGGAAAGTCTGTGATCACAAGTGAAATTATAGCATTTTAAAATCGTGTTGGCTCAAAAGAAACAGCTGGTCTCTGATTATAAAATGTATTGATTAGGCTTATGTCCTTTTCACTATGGCCTCCAACAGCCTGATCAAGGTCTGGATTCTCACTGCGGGGAAAAAAAAAAAATCACACAAAAGGTTTGAGACATCTTTAAGAGACTGACAATTTTTACCACAGTGAAGGCTAAACTGGCTCCTTACACAACGTGTGCAGGAAGATATCCAAGTCTGCAGTCCTGCATTCCCCAAAAATCTATATAATAAACTGACAGCTAACTGCCATACCAAAAATATTTATTAAGTTGTTTACCTTAAAAACTGTTAGCAAGACAATCAGATCTGAAACTGTAGAAGTTATTGGTTATGGAGGTTTGACCAAACGTATGTGGACATCTGACCATCACACCCATATGTGCCCATTCCAAAACTATGGGCAACATGAATTTGTTCCCCCTTTGCTGTTTTGACAGCCTCCACTCTTCTAAGTAGACTTTCCACAAGATTTTGGAGTGTGGCTGTGGGGATTTGTGTTCGTTTAGTGAAGTCAGGCACTGGTGTGAAGTGAAGAGGCCTAGTTTGCAGTTTGCTTTCCAATTCATTCCAAAGCTATTCAGTGAGGTTGAGGTTAATGTTCCCTTTCAAACATTCGTTTGGTACGTCACTATCGGAAACGCCTCGGCCGTGACCAATCCTGGAAGCACACATAATACCACATCTGTCAGTTGACATACCAACGGCCGTGATGAGAGTGTCCCGCCTCCCTACCATATAAGACGCTTCTGAAGGTCTCTTCCTTATTCTCATTCTCTTCCCTGTGAAGGTCATACAGGAAGCTATCCTCAGCAAGACCCGCTAAAATAGTGTTCACAGACCAGCCGTCAAGGTACATCGCTGAACGCATATGTTTTTGCGAGCAGGTTTATTCGCTGATACTGTAAGAGAATTATGGCCTTATAGCAAATTGTCTCTCATAGCTGTTAAAGCTATCTGTTTCTTTCCTAAGCAGTACATTGAGTTTAGGTTGTCTACTACATTATGGAGACCACTAGTTCTGCAGGTGGTGGAGCAAAGGTGAAAGAAGCCTTGCATCCCTGCACATGTGGCTCTATGACTTTGAGCAAGGATTCCCATCCCCTGTGCATCACATGCCTGGGGGTGAAACATGCTCAGGTGGCACTCGCGAACCCAGAGTGTTCCCACTGTACATCAAAGGTGATGGCGAGAAGAGTGCGAGTTGTGGCTGCTAATAAAGAAGACCCATGCCTTCACCGGTCACTGGAGAAGGAGACAAAACAGCCGCCTGTGTCATGCAGTTGGGGCAAATTAATGGACAAGGTCTCCCCTGAGCTGCCTCCCCTCTTCAGATTAAACACCTTAGCTGGAGAAGGTGAGGAGGATGATGACAATGAGGCTGTCGTGTGTCTATTAGAGGATGAAGGAGAGGATGATTAAATCCTTCCGCCAAATAGCTCTGGGTCAGGCAGCGTACCAAGCGACAGGTCCCCCTCCCCAGTTCAGGCGGCACTCAACCATATTGAAATGTTCTGGAGGGCAGTGGAAACACTCTATTGATTGCCATCACAAAATGTGGGTCAGGGAGCAGCGAGAGATCTTTATAATGACAAGAGAATGCTGTTGCGTGCCCCAGCCATCAAACAGTTCATTCCTGTGGCCCAGCATGCGTTTCAGAGATGAAACATTTCTTGGATAAAGCCTTTTCACAAGGGTTCCTGTTAAAGGATTTTCCAGGCTGAACGTCCACAATATGGAAGACATAGGGGTGTCAAATCCACCTCCAGTTGAGCAGTCAGTGGCTCGTCATCTCCACCCTTACCGCAAGGCAGCGGTTTCTTTCGCCTCAGGTTCACTGCTAGGGTACACTGAGCGCTTAGCAGCCTTGATTTGGATGCCGGAACACCAAACCGGGCTCTCTGGGAAGAGACCAGAGTCATTGCAGATCTCAATCTGAAAACATCCAGGGACATGGTCACAGTATGGCAGTGGTGGGCAAGCAGGCTCTGTGACTGGGGCTCTCTGACAGAGAGAAAGTGGATTTCTTAGATGCTCCTGTGGGGCTTCAGTTTCTGCCATGCGGCAACTATGTGATCTGAGGAAACAGAAGAATGAGTCTCTCCAGACTTGCCTCCCATGTAAACCCACTGCTAGGCCTCCTCAGTCAGCTCACCCTAGTTTTGCGCCCCCCAGAAGTGGGTGGTCGGGCATTAGAAGCCCCAGAACTCCTCCCCCCATCTCAGCAGTCAGACACTCTGTTATAAGCCATCCCAGTCAAGGGGAAAACCTTCCTTTGTGACAGCTAGACACAGGACAGCAAATCCTCAGGGAGGGAAAAAATGGCAGGCTACCTAACTGGCTCTTCTGCCCAAGACAACAGGATGAGCAACAGCACTTGTAGAATATTTGTTGTTGTTATCCTCCCTGAAAGAGAGTGGCCATTTTATCCCCCTCCTGCCAAGAGAAGGTGTTGGACAAGGAAACCATTCAGGAAAAGGTCAATGGACTCTTCTGACCAGTTCAGTTGCAGTTTTGGCAGTTGCAAAGGAGGGAAAGGGTTAGTTTAAAAAAAATGTGTGGTGTGAAAATAATAAAATCATTCCCTGTGCATCCAGACTGTGGGCCAAGGGTACAGCAATGATTAAAAACAAAAACATTCACAAAAAAGAAAATTGACCAAATCAGAGCTGCAATCCCCAGCTCTGCCGCTAGATGGCAGGGAGCGAGAGCTGCAGCCGGAGGACAGCCTTCAGGGTTTTCACTCCCAGTACATTGTCATTCCAGAGACAGGGGAGGTCTCCACCCATTCTGTATTTGTGGAACTTAAACAAACACCTCAAAAAGTAAGGCTCAAACTGCTCTCTTAGTTTATTCTATTCGTCACAAAGATTGGTTTACATCAGTTTATTTGAAGGACGCATATTTCCACATCGGCATTTGCCCAGCACACAGATAATTCCTCAGGTTTGCCTATCGAGACACAGCCTATTAATTCTTGATGGTTAATTTCGGGCCCAGAGTGTGTTCAGCAAAGGTATCGAAGCGGCTCTAACACCAAATAGCGAGATAGCGGGTCTCAGAAGGTCAGCTTATTTGGACCATCAACACCACTGTGGTCTATCACAGCGACAGGTGGAGATAGATACAAAGGTTGTGTGGTCTTCCGATCATGAAGTGAGTTAGCAAACTTTTTCTGTACGTGACTCATGCATGCACTTTGGATTTCTTGAGAGTGACTCAAGACATAGTTGCATCAACTAATCGATAAAATCGATAATAACCGATTATGAAAATCGTTGTCAACAAATCTCATTATCGATTAGTTTGTCTGTGCGTGGCACATTTAATCACTACGTTACTTCTGTTCCAAAATCCCGTTTCGGAGAGTAAATACTAAAGTTATGTCCCAAATTATGTACTACTATACTTACAAGGGGTGGGGGATCCTAGACCCCTAGTGGTCTGTGGTGTAATTGCAGGTGGTCCGTAGGAATGTTTTTAAACTATTTAAATAAAATTATATACATTTTGTTTATTTATTTATGTATTTATTTATTTATTGGGGGTTATTACATTTATCAAAACATTCATATGAGATGTTTTAAAATTAATCAATTTGGTTATTCACAAATATCACATTAGCTGTGCTGATCGTTCATTGATGGATTTATTTTAAATTTATGTACAAATGAAATGAAAATTTGCAAAAACCTATGAGTGGTAGACAAGTTCAAGGGTCACACTGATGGATAAAATAAACAAAGGATAATTCAGAGAGTCAAATTAAATGTCAAACCAACAATAAAATGTAAAAAAATAAAATCTTGAAATGTTTTGATGAAATGTTAATGTCAATATTAATAATATATTAAGTAACATATATAGAAAATACTGTTTAATATATAGCCTATAATTGTTGTGGAGTGAGGGGGTCCTTGTGGATTGTTCGAAATATGCTTCGGGTTCAAAGCTCACAAAAGGTTGAGAACCACTGATCTAGTGAATTAATTTTAGAAAGGTAATATCATCTCAAATGGAACACATTAGTTTTTTTTTACTAACCGGAAAGTTTGCCCCCCGTCTGATTAATCAGAAAAAAATAATCAGCCGACTAATCGATTATGAAAATAATCATTAGCAGCAGCCCTACTCAAGACCAATCGAGCATTCCTGCCAAAGGTGAGCGAGTCAGCTCTCTCCTGCAAACCTGTGGATTTACTGGCTTTTTATCCACCGCCTTTTCCTCATCGGAGGAGGAGCTGCTTCAGTGTTTGTGCCCGGTTCTTACGTTATGTCATCATATGGACAAATCAAAAGCACTGAGCAAAAGTAAACAACTTTTCATCTCATGGGCTGATTCTCATTGGAGTAAACCTATTTCACGCCAGCACCTGTCTCATTGGGTAGTGGAAGCCATCATAATATGTTATAATAGCATGGGATTTGAAACTACAGAGGGTCTGAGGGCTCATTCTACCAGAGGCATGGTCACTTCAGTCCAGGACATTTCTGAGGCAGCAAATTGGACATCGCCTCACACTTTTGTCCAATTTTATAGGCTGGATGTAACAGAGCCGTCATTGGCCCATTCGGTACCAAGTATGGAAAACAAAACACTCACACAATGTTTCCCCCTCATACATCCCTTTATTTATTATTCGATTAATAGATTGGGATGTTTCTATGTACATACACTTATATGCATTACTGAGTCAGTTGGCAGCATATCTGCAATACGGGAGTTGTTTATATCCCATAGTGAGATACCAAACGAATGTTTGGAAGAGAATTTTAAGTTACTTACATAATCCTGGGTCTCTGATAAGTGAGTAAGGAGAGAGGTATCTCACCGCACTTCCCTCCTTGCAGTTGCACGGAGAAGAAATATACTGAGAATGAGGAAGGGACCTTCAGCTGCGTCTTATATGTTAGGGAGGCAGGACTCCCTCATCACGGCCGTGACTGATCTGTCAACTGACAGACGTGGTATTATCGGTGCTCACGGGATCAGCCATGCCCTAGAGGTTTCCCTAATGAGATACCTCGCTTCTGTTATCAGAGAACCGGGGCTACATAAATAACCTAGGGTTCTCCACTGATCTTGCCTTTGGACCTGCATTGGACCTGCAAGTCACGACCCAAAAGCAGTTTAACTTTTGCTTCTAATTTACTTTAAAAAAATGAGTAGTGTAGAAAGAGGCTAAGCCTTCATGCCCAAATATCATGAAACCAATGAAGTGAGAAGAGGCACTAAAATTTTTATATTTGGACCCCCCCTAAAATAACTAGAGGCAGAAAGAATATGGTAATATTTCTGTTCTGACTAACGGACCATGCTCAAGCAATAAAAGCAACATAGCAACATTTAACTCCTAAGAAAGTTTAGGAGGTTTTATACATATACAAAAATCATAATGTGGTTTACAACTCTGTTTTGTCCTTAATGTAAGAAAAATATTTTTAATATAGTTAGTCTTATATTTTTGTTTTGAGGCCATGCTGAGCTGGGAACAGCTACCCAACTGCTAGGACAAAATAATGCATGATTATGTGGAAAGTTTGAAATTGCTTTCAAACATAAAATAGATTTTTTGATGATAAACTGACCCACTCCATTCCTGCTCATGACCTCCTTTTGGGTCACAATCTACCACTTAATCAACATAAACTTATAAGAAGAAAGGCAAAGAAAAGGTCTCATCTAGCACCCTTACAGGTTCTTCAGTTTGGTCCACTAGCAGAACCCCTAAATGTACTATGTGGAACCCTGCTTCCCTTTCAGAGAGAGCTCCAATTCTATCCACTTCAGGAAGCCAAGAAGCACCAGCTATACGAAGAATTCTCGCGAAACAATTTTGGTGTCAAGAAGTATTGAGGGAACCTATAGAAATAATTCCTATCTGGCATTTTTTCATCATTTTGGTTGGTATATTTCTCACCACAGTGGAAAAAACAAAAAACAGAGAAGCAGTAGTGCAGAACGAACAGTTTAGGTTTTAGTTGCACATTATTGAGCAGGTAATACCACTGTACTTTCTACACACCTTTGAAGCAGTGAGGAGCATCATGGTGCATTTCTCCAACACAGCACGGGCTGCGGCCATGCGTGCCTTCTGCTTCTCATCCTTCAGATCCTGAGAGACAGAGAAACAGAAATATGAAATAGTATGCTGTTCTGGATCATAGATGAGCTGTCTAATAAATAATTAATTATATAAATAATTAATATACTAGAGTATTCCTGAGAATATGCCAGCATATATTCACAACATTGCAATAAAGGTGCGCATGGCTCTTCAGCAAGGAATTTCCATCCACTTCACCACTAAATTGGCACATTCAGTAGGAACCTGACCATCAGTCAGTGTTCCCAGAGCACCTGATGTGGACAGAGCAGCCTGTAGTACCACACTTCTTCACGTAGGTAGCCATCATTCATCTAAAGCATTCTGGCAGGATCTTCAGTCACTAGCACCTGGTAAAGCTTCTACACAAGGGACCTGGGAACTGATATGTTGTGTGTGTGTGTGTGTGTGTGTGTGTGTGTGTGTGCGTGCATCTCCCTCTCAGGCAGGGAACAATATATCATATAAGATGATTTGATTATCGGTTATTATATTTCCTTTTATAAGAGTGTATAGATGGAGGTGGCAGATTGCCAGGGAAGCTCTGCAGTAAGATTGAGACGTGATGCGTGTATGAAACACTGACTGGCAGGAGACATTTCTGGTCTCAAATAAGACACTCTTATCAGTTCTTCAAAGCTTCCTGTTCTTCTCTAGAGCTCTGCTCATTGGGGTATTACACAGAACAGGGTACTGATAAAGCACAGTAAACTTTCCTCACATATCTGACTTAACTGGATGACGCAATATTGACAATTACAACATAATCAGCTTGTTATAATGTTCAGGTTGATTCCTGTACAGTGAAATTGTACTGCATACTTACATGTATGTACCTAACATATACTTACTGCACTTCAATTTCCTTTTCATGGTTTCCTAAGCTCAGACTGAGGTCAGTCTCGCAGGGAGAGACATGACCTGTCTTTCAGCAACTTGGTAGTGAAGTACAGAGAGAACGAGCGTGAGTAATATTACAGGTACAATGTTCATGCCCTGTAAAACCTGTCTGAATTTTCAGTCTTGCACCGGGAGAAGTAAAAACACCTTCAGTGTTCGAAATGGAGGACAACCTTTTTGTCATTTGATTTCATGCCATGAGCAACACACAGATACAGACCGGCGACAAATGAAAGTAAAACTGAAGGATTTTAAGCCGTTTTACACAGTGGCACACATTTCTTGCAACACTGTACACTCAATACAAAGGTTCTTCTGATTGATCAGCTTTATCCTATGATGATACATGTCTATCCTGATGGGAGTGGTCTCTTCCAGGATGAGTCTGCCCCATACACAGGGCATGAGGGCTCAATGAGTGGTGTATAAATGGAGTATAAAAATGATGTAAAGTAAATGCTATGGCGTTCTGAGGCACAAGATCTCAAACAAATTTAACACCTACGTCAGATTTCTGACAACTCTCTCCACCACCGTCATCAAAACCCAAAGTCTTTTATCATTCAGCAATCCTGGCCTATATCCATTATAATTTATGCTTGTTGTTGGCTGCCTCCATACTTTCATGAGGCGTTGGATTTTGATTGGCTTGGAAAGAGTGTTAAAAAATAAATAAATAAACAAAACCCTTAGGTAAAATTTTCTCACTGGAGCCTCCAGATGTGCACTCACATTAGAAATCACATCTGGCCATACGAGAGTAGATTAAGATGGAAATTCATCAAGATAATGCTAGAGTGTCAGCATGGTGCTAGTGGTTTGGGCTTGTGTACGATTTATTTTTTCCATAAGTTTGTACCAAATGGCTTTATGTAGAAAAATACAAGTACCTCAGTTGTATACTTTTATACTCAATTTATGGCATTTTCATAGTGTCCGAAATATTACAGCGAATGAGCAGGCTCAAATGTACCATCCCTACTAACATGCTGCAGTCAATTTATTTGAATAAGCCTTATTAAAATCTCCAGATAAAATATATATTTACTTCAACCTTTCATTGTCTTAAATAAGATTTAGATAGGCTGAAACGCTCATACAGCTGGCTATGAGTCATGTAAATATTCAGTGGGATCAGAAAAACAGAACATCACGGAAAACATAAAACACTGACCTTTCACAGAGCTGGAATGAGTATATAAAAGGTGTTTAGATATATTATTACCAACAGTGAAAACCATCATTTAGGAACGGAAAAACATGAACAGAAATACACAACTATAAAAAAAATAAACTTTAAAAAAAAAAAAAAATAGGGGGGTGAAGGCTGATTGGCATTTCCAAATTCCCATAGGCTCAAAAACACATATGAAGCACTGTTATCAATGTGCTTGTTTATGATCAGCCTTCATGATTTAGTAAGCCTAGGATGAGCAAAGGTGTGTGTGTGTGTGCATGTGCATGCGTGCATGTGCGTGCGTGCATGTGTGTGTGTGCTCTTACATTCTGCCTGTCCCCTGTAAGGTGCGCAAATTCCACCATCTCGTTGCCAAACTGACTGAAGATCTGCACAAACTCCTGAAAGGTGCTGACTCGCTCCAATTGATCAAGTGTGACCAGCACCTGCAAAACACACATACGACATACACAAGCCCATTAGGCTATGGGAAAGAGGCTGACAAGGTAGCTGTCAAACAAAAGGTTTTCTTTCTGAAGCAGAAAACACCCAAAAGGCTGAAAGGCTCATGGGTGTTAATGTTACTAATGAACAAATCTATATGTTTAATAAGACAGAAGAAATGCAGCATGTTACTGAGCAACTGAGAAACTCCATCCTGAGGCCTTTCAATGGCAGAAAACTTAAAGTTACAGCTTTTCCTTTAGGAGACTCCGTTAATAAAATGTTATTTAAGCGTCTCCTTACAGAAAGCTTCACCATATCATTATGGATTGTAATTAGGATTAAATACACATACCTGTGAATTGGCCATTTTAAAAATAAAACACTGTTTTTGGCCCCCCAAAAAAAAAAAAAAAAAAAAAAAAAACCAACTCAAAATCTTTTTTTCACAACAGGCAACACTGAAAATTGCAGCATTCTCATCTTTGTGAAAGAGGCGTAATTTCTGTTGAAAAGAAAACAAAAAGTGTGCGCTTTCACTCATTACTACTTGCTGCATACTGCTTCACTCAACCATTTGATGAACAGCCCACAAATACTATAACTACAAACCACCTACTCTTCTCTCAGATGTTTGCTTTGGGCGTGTCTCAGAAGCACTTCTACAGAAGCATAAACCAGGATTTAATGAGGTGGTGCATGCAGAGGCATTATGATCCCAGCCATCACAGGGGAACCATGGGAGCTGTTCTGTGCTCAGACCGTGTAGAGGTCCAAGAGAGTTTAATAGTCCAATGGCATGAAGAATAAATCTGTCTCAAATCTATTAACTCAAATTTGCCCATATCTCAGGGGTTCCAAAACCTTTTGGTCAAAGGATCCCAACTGGACCTTATGAAAGTCTTGACCACCCTACACTTTTTTTTATTCCAGATTTATAATATAGGACTACTGTAACAGTAGTTTTAGACGCAGCATGTGGCTTCAAGCAGTCGCCTATTCTGCACTTGAAGCTTTTGTGAAATTAAAAATTTAACACCCAGAACTGTATACAGTCCTATAACGAAGACGAACTGCGTGTTGATGCGTGGAATTCTGGAGGGAACGTCGGACAGCGTGGCGCGGTGACGTAACGACGTGTGCCGTTAATCGCTCTATATCCTATAATGTGTAAAAGAGGAACATGAAAAGAATATTCTAAAATCGACTCATGTAAACACCGTAATCACAATATTGTCTTATTCAGTATAAGATCAATAATTAGATTACTGCTTTCCATGTAAACGCAGTCATTGATAATACTCAATAAGAGTCAGTTATAGAATAGTACAGAAATACACAATTTGAGACAACACTAGTCTGTTTAGTGGTGGTAGATGGACAGGGAAATGTGGGCATTTTCTATTGCTGAACTACACTAGTGCAGCATGCCAGGATAGAGAAAAGGACTAAAATAGCTATTATTTATTTAAATGTGGCATGTCTGAATGTGACTCTGTGTAACAGTTCCAATCGTTAGCACACAAAATCCAGCAGGAGATTGTGAGCTTCTCTCAGGACCCGATTTGTAAATCAAGCAACCCCACGTGAGGTCCCAACCCCCATTTTGGGAATCCCGGTCATAGCTGCACGAGACATCAATTAAATCTAACACTAACATCTATAAGTATGATAGGAGAACACCATCAGTTTCCTAAAACTATGTGTGTCAGAATAAGCTGCATTTGCAACACCTTCCTGTTGTACCCTGTGAGCATGAAAAGTTTGAAATTGAAGTAAATTCAAATGTTGCTACACAAAAAGCATAGGCAAACTTTTTTTGGGGAAAAATAAGGACGTTTCCGAGCTTTGAATGGACCGATATAGTGAGCGGAAGCAGTGCAAGAAGCCTGGACTGGAAGAAAACTGAAAGATAAAGAGGCTGCTATTTGAAGCTCCTTGCTAGCAGTGGGTGTTATCAGACCTGGACAGGGACAAATTCAATTGGGTTCCTCTCTAATAGAGAGCTGCTCTGCCTCCTGCCTGTCCAAACAACTCGAAGTGAACGTGATTAGCCCTGGCTCAGAGCGTGCACACATGCACACACACGCACTCTCTTCTTAACAAAAAAAAACAAGACCTGCTCTCCTACCACAGTAGGTGTGCTGCTTCTCTTCAAAAGCAAGACTGAAAGTCAATGATAGGATCTAAAAGTGCAGTGTGTGTGTGTGACTCTCGAGTTACAGGGTTCACAATAATGAGTGATTCAAAGAACTCACTGTATATTCTTCAGAGAGAAGATGAAAGGGTGTGTGTGTGTGTGTGTGTGTGTGTCTGTCGGTGAGGTAATAGCGTGTGCTTACTTTGTTGCGGGAACTGATGATCTGCTTGATGACGATGCGATCTGCGAGTACCAGCACTTTGGTGACGGAGGAGAGGAGCATGCGAGCTGCTTTCACCATGCCCATCCTGTCACTGAACACAGTGCTGCGACCATCGGCCTCGCTCGGCTCAACGCTACACACGTCCGTCAGCTGCGCTATAGCCGCGCCTACCACAAACACACACAAACATGACTACACTTTCACACACATAACCACGTTGTCTAATACACAATATTACTTTAACTAATATACAGTATTTTATGAGGGCCCCTAATTGAAGGTGGAGATACACAAATGTTGCATGATCATACAACATAAGAACAAACACAAAATCTTAAAAACAAATTCAAGCTACATACACAACGTTCAGTCAGAGTGTATTTACAAGAACACTAATCTTCTCAAAATAATGTAGATTAAGATTAGTCTTAAGTGGTAGCACTAGAGAGAGAGAGTGAGAGTGAGAGAGAGCACGAGAGTGTTCAGTGTGATGCTCGCTCTATCTTTTAATCATTTAATCTTTGTGCTGTGGTGCTTTAAGAAAACTCATCCCCAGTTAGTTATCTGATCTTTGCACTTATCTGATTGTATGTAAGCTACATAATATGATTTTGTAAATCAGATTATTCCTTAATTTAAAGACAAATCCACCCTGAACGACTTTTATATCAATCTTTACACTTAACAAGCGATCTTGTCCAACATTTATTTTGGAAGGAAATTCTAATTTGCCTTTTTCTTAAGTTGAAACTTATTTCATCAACATGTTGGGCTATTTCCATGGCTTCCTCTATTACCCACAATGCTGCTGATAATGGTGGCAGTGGGAGGTATTCCTCACTTTATCTCTATCTAAAGAGAGCGATGCCACATTTGAGTCCAGTGTTTGCTGTGTCCAATACTTCTACGGTGGATTTCTCAATAACGTTGCATTGAATGTTAGAAAATAAGCTTGGAATAACGAAAATCCAGCAACAACCAAACAAAACAAAAAAACTTGCCTTAACGCATCATGAATATTTTAATATAAACAGATTGAATGTGTTTCAGGGTGAAGTTTCCATTCAACTGCATGTTAATGAATTATTACCATTCTTTCAGACCATTTTGTTTACAGTAATAATTCCTTATATTTATATAGTGCATTTCTCCACGCACACTCCACGCACTTTACATTGCATGTGGGGTGGGGGGTGGGGGGTTCTCCTCAACCACCACCAGTGTGTAGCATCCACCTAGATGATGTGACGAAAGCCATTGTGTACCAGAACACCAACCACACACCAGCTATTAATGGAGAGGAGAAAGTGATGTAGCCAAATCTGAGATGGAGATTATTATTATCTCTGAGATGGAGATTATTAGAGGGCTGTGATAGAGAAGGGCCAAAGGGGGGATTTCACCAGGACACTGGGGTTATACCTCTACAAGTAAATGTACTCATTACCATTATTGTTCCCTAGCAAGCTGACCTTCCTTTTCTCTACCCTGTCCCTTTTTTTTCCTCTAATCTAATATAAAATCTTAAATACATGCAGGTCAGTTTGGCTCAGCATCCATGAGATGCTTCTACGTGGGACATATAGCTGACAACTCACAACAAAATACATGCACACTTTTCTGTCGGTTTTTTTCTTCTAGTCTACAGAACCTGGGACACAACAAAGACTAGATTCTCCAGAACAGAAGGAAGGAAAAATCTGGAAAAATCTGTTACGATTAAGAAAACCTGACTACCCTTTTAAGCAAGCTGATAGATATTAAGATACGACTGTTCTCAATGTTCTGCTGCACAGGTTCTCATTATTGTGTGTGAGCAGCAGGCAATCATCTGTGCATCCTCTTAACTACCCAGGAGGCACGACCCTGCCCAGATGTGCAGGATGAGGTGGCTGCCATGTTTTTGCCTGGCGCTGCTTGGCATATGGAGCATCATAAGGCTGATATGATCCATGCCACAAAAGAGAGCTGGTATTCCCAAAAAAATATGCTGAGAAATACCAGGATTAAAAAAAAAATGAATACCATTACAGAGAGGCTGAAAGCTGTGAGTGAGACTGAAAAATAGAGACATCTGTTTGGAGCATGTTTTTGGGGTGAAAGCATAATTTCTGCATAATTTCTGTAGATTTGTTCTAGTTTGCTCTCCAAAAGACACATCACACTAAAGCTCTGATTGCATCCGGCAGTTGGTTCACAGCCAGAAATCCAGCATTCAGTTCGCCCGTGCAAAACGATCCTGCGATATGGGCCAAATCAGCCTGCCAGCATGCGCTCTCTTACTCTTATTAATCCGTCTAATTCCTGTGCTAGGAGCACTCCGTTGTTCTCTGCCGTACTGATACATTCCTGCGTCAGGTGGGATTTCTTACCGCTGTCTGTTGCCAGAACTCTGAAGAGAAGCCTCTGTAAAAGCTCAAGACAGAATACAATCTGCAGGAGAAAAGAAGCGCCTCGGGTGCTTGTGTGAACGGCTGGAGCGCCTGTAACACTGCTGTAAAGGGACAGAGCCTGAGGCAGTGTGTTCAGAGAGAAGCTCTAGAGGGTGAAGGAACAGGAGCGCAGTGCTCATGCTTTTTAAAGTCGCCTGCAGCTCACTACATTAATACAAGTTGTCCACTATTTAACGAGAGCTGGGAACTAGCTGTTTGTTTAGACCACGCTCTGAGGACCGCATTCATTAAACACCAGCATCAACGTTTTCAAGAAATGTCCACTGCATGGACTTTTGAGACAGAAAGAACTAAACTTCTTCCAACACTGTCCCTTTAGAATTAAAAATATAACAGTCGAGCAAAGCAGATTTCCGAAATAACATCCGATGTAGCTTCAACTTTCACTTATGTGTATAGAATAGTTTTCATTTTTTAATACGTATTTAATACGTAATAAGTATTCACCCCTTGAACTTTTCCACATCTTGTAGTGTTAATCTCAATATAAATACACTGTAGGGAACATGACCTAAAATAATGGGCCAAGCCCAAAATGGCAAAAGATTAAGCTTTGAATGGTCTTAACAACAAATCATTCATTAGAAAATGAACAGGAATTCATTAAATGCACTCCTGAGACCTCATGTGCCACCATTTGCCCGTTAATTTTGCTGCAGTGAACTGTTTGGGGTGAAAAAAGCTAGAAACAGGGAAATTCACTTCTTATTATACAAAGGTAAAGTCATAATAATGATTCAAATGTTTCATGTAAAATTTAAACTAACACATGTATGGGTGTAGAACATTCAAATAAAATAAAAATAAAAGCAAATAAAAATAAAATAATGTAAAATACAAAAAAAAGATTATCCCATATACATCTATTTTTTTTCCCTGACCAATGATTTGTTGTTAAGACTATTACAATCATAATATTTTGCCTTTTTGAATTGGAAACATTATTTTGTCCAGGATTATAGCATTACGAGCTATCGAAATACGTCCTGGATAATTATAAATCAGGCTTTTATAATAAAAAATACCACAAAATCCTAAAGTTTAAACATCTCCCTTAAATCGGTTATTCAAAAATGGAAAAATATGGCACATTGCAACAGTACAAAATGTGCAGGGTGTGAATACATATGCAAAGCACTGTTTCTGACCTTCTAGATGCACAACCTCATCGATTTTATCCAGTCCAAATCTCCCCATTCTTCCCACTCTACTTTCCTCTTTTAATGCACAGCCTCACCACTGAGCTTTTATCCTGTTCAACACCTCTAATGTTGATTTTTTTTTTTTCCCCTAGAGAGGAACTTCAGAGTTTTCCCATGTGCTCCACTGGATTTAGTGTGACACTTCTGCTCATTCCGTGTGAGTAGCCAGGAGAATGAGCAGCAGGATTAGACGCATGACTGCATGTCTCAGCGCTGTGGGGAATGAGCTGCTAACCCCTAAGTCCACTCTAATCCCAGAGCTGTGCAGGTCTTGCTCACTGGGAGTTAGTGGGAGCAGCTGATCACTCTGTTTATTTACTGTAGACCAGCATCATTCTGTGGATTACCATCCGCTGAACGCGGTCTAACAGAGGAACATGTTTGTTTTAAACCAGGTGCTGGTTTAGTTTTTAAAGGGTTAACTCTTTTCTCCTTTCTTTGGTAATCTATTTGCATCATCATAATAATAATAATAATAATAAGAAGAAGAAGAAGAAGAAGTAGAAGAAGTAGAAGAAGAAGAAGAACAACAACAACAACAACAACAACTTTGGGTGGAGCTCTGTATGGTCAACTCCAGAAATTCTGTCACTCTACATAACAATGAAGAAAAATTTAATTAAAGATGTTCAAGGTAAATAAGTTTTATTTATTTATGTTTATTTTACTTATTTACCTTGAATATCTTTAATTAATAAAAATTATTAAAGGCTCAGGAAACTTTCGCAGATGTTTTGAGTTAATTCGCTGATCAGAGCTCTTCTCAGGTCAAAATTTCTGTATTATAAATTCCTTATTCTAATATTTTGAGACACAGGATTTTTGATTTCCATGAGCTGTAAGCATCGAGATTTAAATTGAAATATTTCACTTTGTGTGTAATGAATCTAGAATATACGAAATGTTCCACGTTTTGAAAAAAAAAAGAACTTTTCCATGATATTCTAATTTTTTCAGATGCACCTGTACTAGTGTTTCCCAAACTTTTGGTAACCAAGAACTGCTTTAACGCATGAATAAATTCCATTGACACACTCGATACGGATTAATTTCATGAACTTTAAAGCCATAGAGTTTTATCTTGCTGTATTTTCCACCCACAGAACACATATGCTCCGAGCTGGCATTATTTATAGGCTAACTAATTTTGACTTGTTGAGGTCTGGATAAAACCTGTTCAATTCAAGGGACCAGTCAAACAGGATAATTACTATAAGAACTCAATAATAAATAGAATAACTGTGATAACAGCATGGTGTGATTTGACCCCCTGACTTTCAGAACCACTGCGACCGTATATTCAGTATGTTTAAGCTCAAAATACTACCTGCTGCATGTTATTCATTGTTGCTCGATGGGTGCCAATAATTCTGGACTTGACCATAAATCTTAAAAAAAAAAAAGAATTTTTACAGAGGGCACTTACTAACTTTTTACAAGCCAAGTAATCAAGAACGCGCTTTCGACAGTGGAAAGAAGCCGTACTGCACGTGTTATTCAGAGAGGAATCAGGAATGAGACATGGAGCTGTGAAGCATTTGAGGAGATATTTTTAGAGCTGCTCTTCGGGGTGAGAGAGAAGGTTAGAGAGCTCACCCTGCACAATAGGAGGGGAAAAAAAGATCTCTCTTTCTTAGGCAGACGCAATTACATACAAACAAGGGCATGAAAACCAATGAATATTCAAACCACTTCTCTTAATGGCCTCTTCCTGTGTGTCTCAGGGAGCTGAGCTGCACATTGCTCCACTTTACACAAAGTGCATAAATTAAAGGGTTTGTGAAGTTGTGAAATGCGTAGTGTGGTTCACTATGGTCCAACCTGCTCGCCTGGCCTCAAAGCAGGCGTGACCCATTTCTTCCTTTAATTCCTCATTCTCCAGTGCTATGGCCTCTCCGACAGCCACAAAGCGGCTCACGGCGGCGCTGACTGCCTGGCCGACCCTCTGGATGGCCCTCGAAGTCTTCTCGGTCTTCTTTAGCTTGTCCTTGTGATTAATCAGGGTGGTTATCTGGAATGGTGAATAAAGTCATCATTTAATCAATCTTTTAGTAATGTTAAATGTTTTCATAGGCCAAACCAAATGTATAAAATTCTAGTCCAATTTATAAATGATTCCATAAAACATGATTTTCTTAGTATGTGTATATATTGATGAATGCCAAATCACCTGTAAATTACCAAGAGCATTCAAGGCACAGCTGATTTACATTTAATGGTGCCTTCAAAGCTCAGAGAGAGAGGAAAATGCCAAAATGATGACTAAACTTTGAATAAACTTTGAACGAGCATCAGTCGCTCCAGGAGTTACCCATTTTGTGATCACAGAAATGAATGCAAAGATCAAGAAAACGCCGCAATATTAGGAGGAGCTTGCAATTGTTCCAAGTTACCGCGGACGATTTGGGTCATGTAACATAATCACAACACACATTCAGCCAAAGCCCTTTTCGATTCAAGTGTGTCAAACAGGAGCACCGCTAAAAGGTCTCATTTAACAAAAAACACCACTATGAAAGATCACGCAGAACAGTTTCACCCAATTGCAATTTCATCAATTCAATTATATCCGTATAAAAATGGTAAATGGTCTGCACTTATATAGCGCTTTTATCCAAAGCACTTTACACTGTGTCTCATTCACCCACTCACACCCCAATGGTAGCAGAGCTGCCATGCAAGGCGCTAACTTGCTATCGGGAGCAACTTGGGGTTCAAACTCAAAAAGCAAATTGCACTGCACATTTTTTTAAAAAGCAGCTGCAAAAACAAGCATTTTTGGCCGCAACAATCACAAAAAACTGCACGAGCTCCTGTATGGACTGGAGCGCCTCCCAGGTGTGGCATGAGCTAAAACTTCCAGTAATGCAGCTCAGCTACTGCAGCACTTCAGCAACCATAGACACAAACAAACACTTCCTCCTTTTATATAGCACCGTCCCTGTTGTCTGAATTGAATACCTGGCCTAATTTGTCTTAATTCATGGACTTCTTTTGGACTGCATTTTAAATGCTTCACAAAATGTCCTGCGTGCGATCGTGTGTGAAATAAACAGGCTATTTATACTTGCTCGTGTTCTCTGTATACAAAACTGCAATAACTCACAGTTATAACACGTGACGCCTATCCATCGAGGTTCACTTTAGCGAGTCTGTGTTTCTTGTATAAAAGCCCCTCGGGACAATTTTTAAAATAAATTTGTTCGTATCCAGTTCGATAAATGAGGCCCGGTGTGTTTAGCAGGCATTTAAGAGAGTCCGAGAGAAAGAAGAAGAGGTCTTCCGTCTTTATTTCTATTAGTTAGGAACCCTGCAGTCTCACAGCTTGACAAATACTTTCACATCAATGGTCTTTCCCTCTGGGCTGGGATTAAATCTATCAATTATGCATTACACATCCATTTTCGATTTCCGCCTAAAAGACTGACGTCCCCCCGGGCCTCGCTCCCCTGAGGGCAGGCATGAAGCTCGGAGCTAAAGGACACCTGTAATGGAAGCAAAACTGCAGGACAACACTATAATGGAGCACCGGGGGGATTATTAGCAATCAATCACAACAGCTTTTGTTACTTATCTGCATCACCGTTATTTGTCGACTACATTATGGGTGAATGACATATGCTCTTATTGGTTTGTACTGCAAACAAGAGGACTATTAATCATTGAAGAACATAAACAACACGCTCTGCTTTGTGGAGCAAAAACAAAGCCAGGCTTAGACTGTCAACCAAACTGGGTTTAATTTCTCCCATTCAGCAGTGTCTTGTACCCAGGATGGGAACTCCACGCTCTCTGGATTCCATTTCATTCAACTCGGTGAGATCTGATCCCTCTGCATTACGACTAACTGTTACTTCTGTCAGCTTGATTATTCTATAAGTGTGCTGCAGAAAATCCCTCGACGGGTGACACTGGAATACGCCGCTCTTTGCATATATCCCAAATCACAATTAAAGCTCTAGCATTTGAAATTCAGGTAACTCGTTTTGACCGCTGGTAACGTTTTGACAGCTGGTAACAAATTACAAAACGTAATTGCATAACTACTCAATTAACTTGACCAAACCCTGAAATTCATCATGTGAAGGAATCACGCTTGGCTGGGGGGAAAAAAATTAGGATTCTTCAGACAAGTTCGAGCTGACAGGAAGGCTATTATACCCCCAACACCACCACCAAAAAAACCACAGAGAACCTCGAGGCCGATCATCACATCAGGTTCCACTCCTGTCAGCCAAGAACAGGAATCTGAGTCTATAGTGGCCAAAGACTCACTGAAACTTGACAGGTGAAGATTGGAAAAAGTCTTCAACCATGCAGTTTTGGTCAGCCTGTGCTCGAACCAGTCTGGCCTCTCTCATTCAACCCACAGAACTACTGCTTACTGGATGGTTTTTGTTTTTTCGAACCCGTCTCTTTAAACTCTAGAGACTGTTGTAGAGGGGTCCCAGGATGTCAGCAGTTTCTGAAATACTCAAGCCCATGTGACACTAACAACCACGCCAAGCTCAAAGTCACTGATATCACATTTCCTTCATTCTGATGTTTCATTTGAACATTAACTGAAACTCTTGACCTGTATCTGCATGATTTTCTGCATGGTGCTGCTGCCACATGATTGGCTGATTGGATAACTGTACGAACGTGTAGTAATGAAGTGATCGAAGCGTTTTTATTTACAGCTTCATAAAAGTAGAGGCGTCAAAGTATATGTAGAACAACTTTATTTAGCAGGGATTTTTTTTTGGCTGTTTCCCAAAATTCTAACCCAGTGATGGTTTTTTTTTCCGCTAACTGCACTGCACAGTTGTTATTTTATCACCAAGTCCTACTGAGTGATTTAGCTAGTCTGGCAAACATTTAAAGGAATTCTGTTAAACTAAACCTCAAATAAAATTGCATTGAGCACGTTTGTGAAATCTTTGGATTCCATATCAATTTAAAGGGATGTTTCTGTTCAATAACTGGTCGGGCAATCACAAAAAATATCAAGTCACAAACATAATTTGGATTATTAACATGAATGTTGTACCTTAAAAGTTTTGATACTCAAAGGACAATCTATGAATGATTTGCGCATTAGCTTGTACACTAGTCATACCCTTGTTGCTCCAGTTACCTGTCTTATTTGGCACACGGGGCAAGAAATAGAGCAATGTGTGTGTGTGTGTGTGTGTGTTGGGGGGTGGGGGGGTTATTAGTGCTGTTCTGGCCTTAAAGCTCTAGAACAATATGACAAGGTGTATCACCTCAATTAGCAGCCCTGTGCACTTCCTGTTTAAGAGGGCACATGTGTTTACATGAGAAATTGAAAGTGGGTTGATGTGAGGTGCATGTGTGAAAGAAAAACATTGAAAACATAAGGTTAAACAGTGTGTGTAAGTGAGTGTGTGTGTGTGTGTGTGTGTGTGTGTGAGGAAGTGTGTGTGGCGCATAACACCCATGACTTCCTGTGGATGGAGTAGCACATGGCTAGCAAGGCTGTGTAAACAGGAGGGTCGTGAAACGGATATTGATTCAGTGCTGTGACAGAGTGCTAGAGACAAACATCACTCTCACCGGCATTGTGCCATTTAAAACCACACATCTACAGGTTCATCAGAAATCAGAGCTCAGACAAGGTTTTCTCCAACTCCAAACACATATTTGTAAACGGTTCTGGCTTATGTACACTACAAAAATGGTCAAGTGCGCTAATGTGTCATCTATTTTAGACAAAACTCAATCATAGGGTTTGATTTGAGGATGGATATGAGGGGATGTCACCATGGCCAGTTACATACAAATAAACCATACATTTTAATTGAAGCATTTTAAATGCTCATTATCTAGATTTGAATTCATCCATATTTAAGATGTACACAAGTCACTGTGGATGTATCAGGAGTTTTTCAATTCAAAGCATGCTCACACCAGACCGCAGTTACGCTTCCATTTGAACAAGTTTTTATCTAATCATATACCCTTCAATCTACCCGCTTCCACAACGATGAGCTCAGACGGCCATGATTGGACAGTTTCATTGTGATTGACAGGGGAGAGAGAGTATGTCAATGAGGCAGCACAGCTCTCTTGACTCCTAGCCATGGATGGCTGTGGTATTGTTGGGATTCAAACTCTGTTGCCACATCAGCCATTTCATAATGACACACAACTTCAGCTGTCCCCGTCCCCCATGTTTCAGTAACACTCATATACAAGACATTTTTTCTTCAGTATTTCCTGAAGAAAATGAAGTGCACCGTTGTGTCGGAACGTGTGTGTGGTGCGGATTAAATGGAGTCACTACTCACAGATCCTACAATTCAGCCATGATGCTTATGCAACATGTCCAAGTGTGAATTCGGGGTAGCGCAACAACTAAGCCAAACTGCACTCAAACCTTATCATCCCTGTTTAAAGGCAAAAACCAAAAAACAAGTAGAATAACCAACTAGAGGTCGGCCGATAATGGATTTTACAGATGCTGATAACTAAGTTGGGTAGAACCTGCCGATAACCAAGTAAACCTCTGACTGATACTGAATGAATAAACCGAATCAAATATTGTTAGATATATTACTATATAATATTGCAATATATACATACATACATACATATATTCTGCACTAACATACAACAGTCTATAAACGGCAGACTATAAACGCTCCATAACGGTGGCAGTCTATAAACACTACAACGGCAGCTCCGAAGGTAGCATCGGTAGTCAATAAACGCTCTATAACAGCGGCTACGGTGGCATCAGCCGTCTATAAATGCTCTATACAGGCGGCTCCGATGGCAGTCTATAAGCGCTCTATAATGGCGTTGGCGGCAGCCGTCTATAAACGCTCTAACAGCGGCTAAGACTGCAGCGGTGGTCGTCTATAAACGCTTTATAACAGCAGCAGCGGTAGCCATCTATAAACGCTCTAACAGCGGCTAAGACTGCAGCGGTGGTCGTCTATATACGCTCTATAACAGCAGCAGTGGTAGCCATCTATTAACGCTCCAATGGCGGCTAAGACGGCAGCGGCGGTCATCTATAAATGCTCTATAACAGCAGCAGCGGTAGCCATCTATAAACGCTCTATAATGGCGGCTCCGACAGCCGTCTATAAATGCTCTATAACGGCAGAAATTAAGGAACCCGTCATTGATTATGTTCCTACACAAGCACACCTGTTGTCTTTTATTCCTTGCTAAGCCAGTGAATGATGTCTTTCACTGAAACAATGGGGCCTGTAGTTAATGAGGCAGGGTCACAAGATCATTTTTGGTTTATGGGTCTAAATGTAATTCACAATGGTAATAATTTATTTTTATACTCCGGCAGTAAAACATGACTGTCATTATCTAGATTCATACTAAGAGGTTTCGAGAACATAAAGCTTGTTTGGGTTATTAGAGGACATCAGATATGTTAAGTAATCATCTGCTAATGGTGAAGCGGAGCAGTCAGATGGATCGAAATGTGTGGTGTTGCAGAAGAATATTCCAGCTGTGGTAAGAAGAGCACAGTGTGTGTGTGTGTGTGTGTGTTTGCTAATTGATAAGTTAGATAAAGCTTTTCTTGTAAGTCTAGATAAGCCCCTGGTGTTTGAACCCACCATCCTCTTTGGGTCATATCATAATGCTTAAAAAAAACATCTTATAAAATGTGAAACTGTGGTGTTGCAAAATAAAAGCAACTGGTTTGAAGGAAGCAATTTATCCTGAAGGGTGGGTTTTATCCTGTAGGTTATGAACATGCTCATCCTGTGGTCCTGCTTTATCAGCTTCCTCTAGAAATTTTCACATGAATGAAAAGCAGCTTCTGTTCACTTCACTTTGAATATGTCCAAGGATCTTTTTTCAAAATAAACACAATGACTGTAATTTCACAATATTCTAACCACATTTTAAAACTCTTTCAATGCCAATGTCACTCCCACACACACACACACAGTAGCAGAGAGATTCTTATAAACCACCTCATTACGACAAGTGAGATCCACACCAGTTCTGCATGCGTCACCAAACCGAACATCTACTGGAGAGATAAAAGAAGCCCATGCTTTAGAAATGGAAGATAATCTGACTCCAAATCAGAAGAATAAAAGCAGAAGCACTTGGCAGCACCTCCCAGAGTTCCTGACGGATTGGGTTTGAAAGGAAGTGGAACAATAGAGCTGCTGGCTGCATCAATATCAGTCTTCTATCATTCGGCTAAAAAAAACATGAGTTTGTGTACGTGTTTGCAGGACTGATGGTATAGGATGAAATCAAGCTCAAGGGGTTGAGATACAAATCATTCTGCTGAGAAGGGATATTTAAACGGTACTTGAGAAAAAGTCTATAAAAGATAAAAGGAGCACATCACATTCATATTGGTAATATCCTAAGCAGGCATTCCAATTCAATCAATCATGTCCATGTCTGATTGATTTTCAAAGATTGCACATCTTTGCTTGTTATTTGTTCATCTTCAAGCGTTATCATCCCCATGAAATACAACTCACTGCATTTACTGATGCATTTTTGTCTTTCCAGGATTTGGAGAAGGTTATTCATGCTTTTATCACTTCTTGCTTAGATTACTGTAATTCATTATACTTGGGTCTTCCTCAGTCATCTTTGGCTCGTCTTCAGGTGGTTCAGAATGCAGCTGCAAGGCTGTTGACCAGGGCAAAGAAGTTTGATCGTGTCACCCCAATTTTAGATTCGCTTCACTGGCTCCCAGTCCGTGTTAGGATTCAATTTAAGGTTCTGATGTTTGTTTTTAAAACTCTTAATGATCAAGCTCCTTCATATCTTGTGGATCTTCTTAATCCACATTCATCAAACAGATGTCTAAGATCTTCAGGTTTCTTTTGCATGTCCCTCGTTCTCGGCTAAAAACAAAGGGGGATAGAGCTTTTGCTGTTGCTGCCCCCTGTCTATGGAATCAACTGCCACTGGACATCTGCCTTGCACCTTCCATTGCTATCTTTAAAAATAGGCTTAAAACATATCTTTTCTACCAGGCTTTTGATCTAATTTTAATTGTTTAAACTAATTTTTTATTGATTTTTTTCTATTGTCGTTTGTCTGTTTTAATGTGGTCTAATTCAGTTTTTATTTTATTTTCTGCACTCTGTTCAGCACTTTGGTCAGCGTTGCTGTGTGAAATGTGCTATATAAATAAATTTTACTTACTTACTTACAAAGATACACTAAATAGACTTACCACATTACAAGAAGGATGAACAAATATACAGGACACTAACTTTGAAGAACAGGGGGCTTTAAGCATGAAAGATACACCACCAAATCTCATAGGTCAGGACTCTGAGCAGGTTCACTCAAGGTCCTCCAAACCAACCTCAGCAAACCAGGTCTTCATTGAGCTTGCTTTGTGCACAGGGGCACTGTCATGCTGGAGCATGTTTGGGCCTCTTAGTTCAACTTTCATTCTAGAGCATACAAAGATATTCTATACAAATGTGTGCTTCCAAGTTTGTGGCAACAGTTTAGGAAAGATATATGGGTGTAACAGCCAGGTGTCCACAAACTTTTGGACATATATACTATATATGCACTACAGTGCAGTTTTTGATATGTATTAATAATGCATGTAAATACCTGGCCATATGGTATTACATTATATTAGCTACCATTTTGAAGGATAGTCAGTTAGGTGACTGGGACTGGGCAGCACAATGGAGCGTCCACTTGCCCAGTGGGCTTGATAATTTATCCACACCTGCTGTGAATATATCAAAATGGGATTTTCTTACTTTAGGATTTTTTGCCAATTCCCTCCCACCAGCTAACCCTCTCCTATCACATGACAACTACCAACCGGGGACGGTGAAGACTTAACGCATGTTCCTCCGAGATACGTTAAGCCAACATTCACATCTTTTCAAACTGTTACACGTGCTGCATCACAGGGCGGTGTAACACACTCAGAGGAAATTGCTATCAACCCTCTTCGACATACATGACCGATGTGCCCGACTGGCAGATTATTGCACTGAACATATGACACACGTTGTTCTATGTGTCTTTTTTCCCCACAACAGAATATGGCAGCAAGTTGCTAGGGCACTAAGATGTTGGTATTGGATAAGTATGGGATATTGGCTCATATTCAGAGCTGTGATTTCGGTATTGTATCAAAAATGGGATTGGTGTCTTCCTAATTTTAAGATATGGTAGTACGTGTTTACATTTTTATGCTGATGAATCTAGATACATCTTCCTCCTCCTAAGGCAGACATACATGTATATGATAGTGTCAAACTATTTAATAAAATCTTGTATATATAAACTACAAGAGACTTTCACCATTGCGTGTTGTCAGAGCCCGAAATGAAAAGGTCCCAATTTCATCTCCCTTTGTAGGGAACCGTGTCACATCTGATCACTTTGTTCCAGAGGCAGTCGGCGCCTGCCAATGCCATGCATTCTCTTTCAATGACATGCTAGGTTAGAGAATGGAGGGGGAGAAGCTCATAAAGCAAGCAGACGCCATAATGCTCTCTCATTATACTCATCACCCACACAGATGGACATTTAGCAACATGCAGCACAATCCCAGCAAGAGGTGACATTGTGCCTTGCACTTTTCAATGAGCCATGTTCCCTGGCTTTTAATGTCTTTAAGGAAGAAACCTCATTACCCTTACGCCTCATCCTCAGCAATTTGATGCAAAAATAAGATTGTTCAAGGGGGAGGGCAGACGGGCTGGGAAGCGAAGCGAGTTCATGCTGAGTACACATTTTAATAGCGGGACCATATTGTCTCCACAGCCCAGATTAGATGATGTTAAGTGTGCTAGTCTGCATCCAGCCTGAAGAAAGGCAGATAATTAAGATCAGACGGTGGAACAGGCACGGCATGCCAGGTCAGGCAGGACACAAGCTGTACAAGAGCCCCTGGCACGCCATGGTCGATGGGCAGTAAAGTAATATCTCTCTTCACCCTCTGGCACTTTGTATGTGGCCAGTAAGCAATGCAGTCCCTGCACTTATCTTCCATACTGAGGGCACATATTGTACATGTTCAGGCGGTTTGACTTTACACTTGGGGGGTGGGTGAAGATGATCAGGGTACATCGTATTTATTCGTAAACATAGAGGTGGAAATGGACACACACACACTAAATGCTGACCGAAGTTTTAAAATGAGCAATTAAATGCAAAATCTAAACCCCTTACACTAATGAGCTTTCAGAAAGGTAATTCTAGGAAATGTTTTAAAAAGCATAGGCAGTCATTTTATTATAACTGAGAGCCAGGCGTGTTGGAATTCCTACATTTAAGAAGTCTGAACGCCGTCTGAACAATCAAGGCAATAAAGAACTTCTCTAAGGGTTGTTTTTTTTTTGCAAGAGGTAGAATCAATATCTCTACTTTTCTTCACAATGGACTAAAACAGTGAAAAGAATAAAGGTTATAAAATGCATTATGTTTACAAAGCAGGGAAGATGTATCCTAATAAATACAAAGGCACAAATAAGATTACTAATTCAAAAGAAAAATAAAAACACACAAGGTTTTATACAGTCTACACTAAAATGTTAGTTAAAACAGTTGTTAAAACAGGTTCATTCCCATGGCCCACAGCAGTAGTTAAAACAACAATCCTAACTGTTGTAGCCCACATTGTACATCACAAAGATTAGATAAGGTGCTGGACAGATGCCCAGTCTAATCTCCTTTCCTGTCAGTCCTTGTGACTGGTGGAACATTGCTCAGTTGTTTCAGCCTCAGCTAGTGCACACATCACCTAGCATCATAGCAACAAGATAAACCCCTCCATAGCGTCACTACAATCATCAACACCATATTTACATGAAGCACCTGTTGATCTTCCCCAAGATTGTTTCACATTTGGTTTAATGTTAGTCAAAGCTATTTAAAAAATAATACGCAAGTTTATATGCACCAGCAGTTGCTCTGGTATTGTAGTCATGGTTGCAGGAATGGAATGACTTTCCAATTCATCCCTGGGTTAAAACCCTCTCAATTTACAATAAAGTTATTTGAATCCAGCTTGATAAAATAAGGCACATTGTTTGAGCACTCCTTTATACCCTGAATTTACTTTTAACAGAAGACCTGAGAGTACAAACGCAATACCAGGAAATGTTCCCCTTGACATGTATGCTGGGAAATCCTTGAATTTTTCTATCTAGGGCTTTTTTTTTGGTGGGGGGGGGGGGGTAGAGTTCTGAAAGTGCTCCCATGTGAGGTCTCATTAAAACACAAGGCTCTTTTGTTCCTAATCACAACCTAGCCACGTGTGTTTTCCCTTCTCAGTCAACACAGCTTTCTCTTCACGAATTGTTAATAAGCCCTCAGAGATTCCACAAGGATCGTTCACACAGGTCGAGGTCAGGAGCTACCTGGCTCCTCCTGCTCCTCCTACACATGCACAACTTTGTTAAATCAAACCATGGGGCCTGTGATGAGATCATATGGCCTGGCTGAAGGATTCCAAGAGTCTCACCAATGCATGACCATGATATTACAATCCAGATATATGTATATGCCTAAAAATTCACTGGTATAAAATATAATCCCACCAGTTTAACACTCGCTGAATGGATGTGAATAAAGAGGAGGAGCCCAGAGTTAGCTCATTCTAAAGCTACGTGTTTTCTACCTTGAAAATTACCGCATGACCATCATACTTCAACACACAGTGCTTTCATTATGTGAGATCTTTAGGCTCGATGTAAGCATTGCAATCAAGCGCATGGCATGTGGGCTCAGCTTTTGGATGCATTCCTGACACTTTATATGTCACTAAGCATGATGTCAGACTGTTGCTCCAAGTGTGATTAATGGTCAGGTGTAGCTGTGCATTTCCAAACTTCTGCCTAAGAAACAAAGTGCTGTTCTGTCAGAATTTGACTGTAGTCGATAGGCTTGCACAGAAATGCTGAATTCATGACACTGGGAACTCTGGGTTCTCCATCCACACACATACACATTATGCTGTGGTACACAAACTATACAAGTGTTCACAGACACAAACATGAAATTTCACCTGGAGAGAGCCCAATATTCCAAAAAGTGCCTGATCCCTAAAATGCTTTCCCGAGGAAAATAATGCAAGACCTGTCCATCAAGCCGATATGTGCTTTTCTGAGGAAACGAAAAGAAAATGGGAGTAAATAGTAAATGTGTAGAAAGGATTGGTTGGGGAGATGCAGGCAACGAAGACAGTCTGTTAACACACTAACATACTGGTGTAGTGTACATTCAGCATCAGAGTCTTCATGCAACATCAACAGAAAACTGCTCATTCCAAGTAATCTATGGCTTTTTTCATATTTTTTTTTGTTAAAAAAAAATAAATAAATAAATAAAAAATTGTACATTTTGATCAAAAATCTTACAAAAATACCTTTCAAATACCAAGATGTCCCCATTAGTCATCTTAAAGCAAATCTTTCACAAATAGAAACACAAAAATAAATGCTCAGCCTAAAATGAAATTTATGAACAAGTCGGAGTTCAGAAGTATTTCACCTTAAAGTGCAAACATCTGTTTAAATGGCTCTCCAACTCACAATTCGAGAATTTCTGATGAGCCCATAATTGTTATGCGTGTGATGTCATTTCAACATGGCAGCAGCGCCTACAGTGCAAAGAACAAAAAAAAGCTAGCATTTTGCAGATTTTCAACTTACGCGCAATATTGGTCTTGAAATTAGAGATGTACCTATGATAAAGGCTATTTTCCCCCGCTATCGACTGACATCGGAAACATCCGATGATCAGGGCCGATTATATCCTGTCAATCATAAGAGGGCGGGAAAACACATCGATTACATGCTGTGTGTAAATATGATGTCTCTTGTGTGGAATGACAACAAAACTGTAGTTTGTAATCTAAAATTACACCGGAATATTATGACGCAATAGTTTCGGATTCGAGTCGATCCTTTTGTTTGTGGTGAGTGAATGTGAGACTAACAGGAGCTTTTTTAGAATTCAGTCAATGTTAATATGAATTAATAACATTCAATAAGTTAAGAAATCTTAATTTAATGTTCAGAATTTTGTTACTGTTAACTTGAGTAAAGTGTTTTCTGTTTGAGACCAGTTACCATGAAACAACTTGTTGAAATGGAGAGAATAAAGTTTTTTTTCTTATTTGCATTTCTTTAAGAATTATTTTAAATTAATCATTATTGATTTAAAAGAAGGCATAAAAGGCAGAATGATCAGTATCGGTTATCGTATCGGCCGATATCACGCTGATTAATCAGATATCAGTATCGGCTGAGAAATTTAGTATCAGTGCATCTCTAGTTGAAACCCAAAAGAACATTGAGCCACTGCTTTCTAATAAGTGTCAACATGAAATGCAAGGGAGTAACAGGATATGTTAGGAAAAAGCTCGATCTTATCATCCTTTGCAGAAATCTTTTATAGCAGTTGAGTCGGTAGTGCGGTATATCATATCAGTGAGTTTTACCAGCATAGAAACAGTGTCCTAATCCACGGTGATTTATTGCAGACTGACCTCATCATTAATATGAATGACTGCATGGAGGATAGGAAAAGAGATCTCTGTTAATACTGGGCTAACTTTGCCCAAATGATTAGTAAGTTTTGTGTACAGAATAAGCGAGTACCTGGGAGCAGAGAGATGCCAAGGTGTCCGGCGCTCGGTTTTAATCCACTTAAAGCTTCTATACCAGTTATCACTCAGTACTTTACCAGTGAGTATGGGAAGTAATAATGAGTAAATGGTATTCATATCAAGCAAATCTTTTTAGATTATTAGCACACCATGCTCGCTCTTGATGCATAAAGAAACTGGAGAGCATTCACATTGGTGCTGCCAAGTTTTGTTGCGGTTCCCCTTTAAGGTTTAACTAAGCCGTGTGTGTCCTCCGCAGTACTGACTTCTTGAAGGTTGCATACTCGTTCCGTGCCTCAACTCCTACACACTTTCTTTTCATGGAGTACATTCAATGGAGTACAATACCTCCTTTCAAAGAGTTCAGGTCCTCACCAAGCTTGATTACTGATGACCAAGGACAGACAGGAAAGTTGGGAACGTGACACTGGAAAGCCGGTAAATTGCCTGGACAATAAAGCCATTTTTTTAAACTCGCATAACTACAGACGTTTGTTAAAAGACATGCATGTCATACAGTACAAGAGATGACATTACAGCTGACGGGACATAAAGCACCATAAAGTTTCAAGTTTCTTCTCACCAACTTGTGCAAATAAGATGAATGACAAGAATTCAAACTCCATAGCATTCAGGTTTTGCACTGCTTGGTTCCAACCATCTGTAGCCAATTATCTAGCCTGTCATTCTTCCATGGCACATCTTGACCACCCATTGGTTAACATGAAGGCTACAAACACATCTTCCTGTTAGTACAAGGCCTCCCTCAGTGTAATAGTCTCAACCTTCCGAACTTAGGGCTTTCAATACTAGAGAGCATTCTGTCCCAATAGTGGTATTTTTTCCTCCTCTAAACCACACAAACTGCCAGGCCCAAAGATCATAGTTTTGACAGAATGAAAACTAGAGGACTATACAACTAGAGTTGACCAGTATTCCATCTATATGCATCTTATAACGGTTATACTCCATTTTAACACAGCCAGGTCATGACTTCAGACTTCACACTTCACGACCCAGTCATCTGGGACCAGTGCTGAATCAAATCTACACCACAGGTCAACAATACTGTTAAAATAAGCTGAAAGAAAAAGAAATGACTATACCCTGTAACAAGACAACATTTCAAACAGAGTTTTCCCCCCAGGATATAAAACAAATACTGTAAGTAAAACAAATAAGAAAAGAGTGCCAAGAAATCTGCCATAAGTGTATATTGTTTTTATATTTTATATATATATATATATATATATATATATATATATATATATATATATATATATATATATATATATATATATATATATATATATATAATTTATTTTTATTTTTTTTTATAAATAATGAAGGTGTGAATTTTAATTTTGAGGGAAACTAAAAGTTGTTCAGAGGATATGAAAAATGTTGAAGGCAGTTATGAAGGTAGGGGCTACTAGGGAATATTCATATCAGATTCTGGACTCATGTCCTGGCTTATTTTGTTTTTTGGTTTCATTATTAATCTGTCATCATACCCTAATGAAGAAATAAAGAAGGAACATCCATGAGACAATGAGAAACGTTTACCATAAATTAAAATGTCTTCTTCGTTTTGTCCTACAGGTATGCACAAAACTTCTGCACTAAACTACAGAGCAGAAAGTAAATATAATAAATAAATGTATGCTGATAACATTGATTAAAATAACATTGATTAAAATAAATAAAAATCTCCTAATTTAAAAAAATTATGATAAAATAAATGAGTGAAGAATTAGTTACACCACACTTCTGTACTCATTTACTCAAACCCTTTTGTTCCACATTAATAAACGTATTCATTCACTCAAGTACTCAATATCTCAAACACAATCTGTATGGATTTGGTAGTCTTCCAAACTAAAAATTTGAACTTTTCAAAAGATATGGGACTGGCACAAATCTCACTCTGACTTCAGGGTAAATTGAAACTAATTGCCTAATTAGTGAAGTAATGACACAGCTTGTTAAACAAACAAAAAATAATTATCAAAACGTTGACGTAACAAGACAATTGGACAGAGAAGTACAAGTTTATTCTCTGCTTCAAGTTCAAAACAGATGTTTCATCTGTTTGGAGTCAGTGAAGTGCCAGTGAGAAACAAAACAACTACATTGATATAAATGTAGACACTGATGCGTCTTATCTATAGCAATAAACTAATTACTAATGGATAAGCATTACAGCGTAACTGTCGTCACATTCAGTCCTGCTAGCTGCTTATTCAGTACATCTTCTAATTCGAAGAGTTTCTATTTTGCACATAACAGTTTCTATGGGGATTAGAGTGAAAGTATGACTGTGTGAATAAGGTATAAGGTACGTGTTTGAGTATATATCATACTGTGGATGCTTTCTGAGCGAGAACATATTGCTGGACTGGATTGTTCAGCGGTGACTCACTGCAGCGAGTGTGAGAGAGCACAGACTGTCTCTGTTAAACAGTGTTACAGAAGAACGCTGAGGGACCTTGAGGACACGTTATGCTTTTGCCACTCTTTTCAGCTGTTATGCTCAATCACCTGTCCTGATTGATGAACAGTGAAAAGAGCCCTCCGATTTGACCTCTCACTTCTGTGGATGAGAGCAGGACTCTTGGGTAAATACCGGGAAATGAAATGTGATGAAGTATAATTTGTTAAACGAGGTGAAAGTATGGAAACAGCCCTCTGATTTGACACAAAATTATTGGAATGGACAGACTTTGTTTGTGGAGGAAAATGAAGGAAAACCCAGCTGTAAAGCTCCTCAGTTATTGTAATTGGTGAAGCTTGGCATCTAATCGGTTAGCATTTGTGGTTTATTACATGGCTACAGAACGGAGGTCTACCTGAATGAAAAAGCATGGAAACAAAGTGAGGACATTTAAAGAATTATGTTTCATTGCACTAACTGTTCAATAACTGGATGTTGCGGTCTCATAAAATTGTATCTAACCGTCCAGAATGCCCTTCTAGGTTTTAAATAACGCCATAATAAAGCCATTTCTGTCCAATCTTTGCAGTAGCTGTATAAAATTTGATACTCAGAGTATGCAATATTAAAACCCCACATCGGTATGCACACATGATGTGTGTTTATATACTGTGCCTTTGTTTTCCCAAGAGGCCATGGGTTTGTTTTATCGGACTCCACTCAGTGGGTGTAGCAGCAGTTAAGCCATACGTTCCACCTTCTCTCTGGGAAACTGGCCCTTTACAAAGAGCTTGCTGTTTTTTAATGCAGCTATAAAAACTCTGGGAAGGAACAATAGACAAACTAGAAGTGATGAGTGTCCTTATATAACCTTATACAAGCAAAAAAAAACTTTGTTAAATGGATTTCACTGAAAGAGTGATTTTGTAAGGGAAATTGGAGGTTCCACGAATTAGGATTGTTGGTGGGGAGGACAATCATTTGTGGTGTTTTATTCTGGAGCAAATCTTGTAGTTCGTGGGGGAATAAATCTGGTTTTATACCTGGTCTTCTCTCATTTACATTTACAGCATTTGGCAGATGCCCTTTTCCAGAGCGACTTACATTTCTCTCACTTATACAACCGAGCAGTTTAGGGTTAAGGGTCTTGATCAAGGGCCCAGCAGTGGCGGGTTGGCAGTGCTGAGATTTGAACTAACTGCCCTCTCACATTTTCAACATTGGTTAGTGCTGAATAAATCTTGTGCTGTAATTTTCTGTCCATTGGATTAGCCAATAGTGGCATGGTGTTTTTACTTGGATACAAATTCAAACAGGCAACGGAACACGATTTTGTACACGTTTTTAACCCAACGTGACTGTCGCTCTTGCGGATCTTCACAATAAGGCCAAATTTCAGCTGCAGTGGTCCTCATTTGACAGGAAGTGAAAGGAAGTGACAGGAGGCAAGTAGCAATAGCCAACTACCACCTCACATTGTCTGGCAGGCTTCTACAACACAATTTTACTGTAAAGTCCCCCATGGTTTCAATTTTAATTGTGGTTAATCGTGAACCAGTTAATATCAAAATTTCTAAATGCAATGTAATATTGTTTCATCTGCATCAGATTTTTTTTATGTTAGACTTATGACAGGTTATTCTAGTGCATGGAAAAATATAGTGTCCTGAAGGACTAAAAGAAATAACACTGGCTAACAAAGCTGGTATTTACGATAGCAATTGCCCAATCAATCTTCCTTCCCTAACCTAATCATTAAGAACATATTTTAAGCAGGATATTCTCAACCAAAAGTGTTTGTTCCATTCTGTTCGATCTCCATACTGTCTTCCTGTTCATTATTTTGAGCAATTGATTACAACAGACAGAAAGCTGTCTCAGAGTGGCCTTGTTTATTAAGGAAAATGGAAAACTGAGAGAATGAGATATTGATCCTGACAGAATGGGAAGCTATAATCAGCTTGATGAGACCATTTTTCAGGTGTATATATGATTAGTGTCCAGGAGTGTTTAAGGTCTTACCAAGCCCAGAGCAATGTCACATGTCCAAAGCTCCATTCCTACCCCAGGCGAACCTTTTTATTCTTCTTTCAGTTTTCTCAAAAAGCTCGTTAAAAAGGCATCACTCACTTCAAAGTTGAGATGAGACTAAAGAGGCAGAAGCATCATTTACTGGCAGAATACAGAGTGTATTTACAGTGCTTAGAAGTTTAAGCCTGTAGGCAATAAGTCAACACAGTACAGTGAAATGGAGAATGAGCTCAGCCTTTAGGGTTAACGTATGACCCTGATCCTTTCTCCCTTTTAGTGAAGACATCCCCTGGCCACACAGACACATGTGACTTCCTTAACGTAAGATGATCCTCATATAGGAATGTTGTGACCACACCGAGGTCTGCACACTGCATACAGGAATACACCAAACCACCTCACACACAAAGTAACATTTATTCAACATATTTACAGCTTGAACTGTTTATATTAACGGCATATTAAATGCCAGTGTAATTAAGATATTGTATCATTTCTGATATTAAATAGGCGTAAGGCTGTACTCCACACACCTTGCACTGCATTGTACTCCATATAACATCTACAGCACAGTTCTACTCACTTGCAATACAATACTACTGGGATTTGAACGTTAATTAAATTTCATGACTAAATACTCAAGAGCCGACGGGACCTCACAGCTCAGATAGTTCAGCCTTGACTCAGACTAGAGTCTCAGAGACTCCGGGCATGACAGACTTGCAGATCATAGATTCGTGGCTCAACTGAAAACTTGTGGCTCTGAGCCTCGACTCAGAGCTGGTTGAACAGGGACTCGAGACTCGCAGCTCTGAGCCTCCATACTCAGCTCAGGTTTGCATAAAGTGATCACTATTTCAGTATAAACAATACAAGGTAAAATGAGCTAATTGAGTCAGTGGGAATATAGAATAATCTTAAGTCATTAGTGGAGGTAAAAATGTCTCATGCCAACTCATCAGCAGCTCGTGTCCATGGCACCAAAGGGCCTAAATCTGCAAAACCAGCTGTCCTGTCCATGCAAATTTCACTACCTGCGTGTCTCTGAAAAGTTTATGACAGCAGACAGAATGTCTTCCAGTCAAGCCAGCCACTGCTACGGAGATTTAAAAATAAAAGATAAAATAAATAAAAAAACACCAGATTCTGGCATGGAGACAGTCAGGCATGAGAGATTCTCATCCAAAGCCTCCTGGCAGCTAGCTGGGCCCTACTCCGAGAGCCAGTAATCAATATTCATGAGGTGGATTGGGGAACCCAAAGCACCAGAGTGCATGGCTAATGTTAGCATTATTTAGAATTTGCATTATCCGTGCTTATACGGCCAGCAGAGCGATGCACAAGACTAATCCCGTCGGCCCATGTGACATGACTGATGGAACTAATTACCGCAAGGGGTAGCTTTTAGATCGGACTTAAGTAGGAAGCATGGAGACCTAAACAGAGAAAGCAAATGGTTCCACGATTCCATGCTGAAACATGCTTTTTATTTACCTGGCCTCCTCCTAATTTTATGGCTGTGGCACACAAAATACAACTTTCAATAAACCTTATGTGTTATAAGAACAACACAATGCAATACACACAATACAATACAATACAATTTCTAATTGAAATACAAGACCCCTTCATATAAGCAGACCAAATGCATTTCTACTTAGTTCTTATTCTTCAATGCAGAACACGAATATCTGTCGAACACTCAACTCAACCATTTCAAGATGAACTCCGCATGACGAGACATAATTAGAGGGTGCAGTCCAATGGTATCACTTCAAAAGTTAAAGAGATCAATCATCTCAAATACTGTATGATGAAGAGTCTTCTAAAGAAATCAATTAACTTTCTTTTAAAAGACCTCTCTAAAACTTTCAAGCACTGAGAAGGGGGAAAAAATGGTCTACAGAAAAAACTTTTCTGTATCACCTGAGGCTCTGACTCGTGTGTGTAGGTTTAATGAAACTCATTTGAAACTCAAGTAACATAAGAGCAAGAAATCCACCAAGACCTTCACAGCAGCGTCTAATATTATATATGCTGTAGTGGTATAGTCAAGGCCATACGCATGAACTTATTTTTTTTTCAACCAGGCTGTTTGTGTAAACTGATTTCTAAGCAGCACCTCCAGGATTTCCCGATTTTGCAATCGCAGAAATTAACAAGCAAACTCCACAATATTCGCAGGAGCTTGCAATTTTTCTAAATTACCACAGATGTTCTGCAGATTTGGGCCAAGACGCGTCATGTGAGGTCATCAGAACGCGCATTCAGCCAAAGCCTAAACGTCTCATTTACCAACAAACCACTGTGAAAGTCCATGCAAAAAAAATGTTGTGTAATTGCAATTTAGCAATTAAGTTTTCCGAACAAAAGCATGAAAAAAAATCCACAAGTTGCATCACAAATTTTGAAAATACAATCCACAGTATGAATTTATTCACAGTATACTCAATACTTCATGCTGGACCAAACCACTGGTCAGCTACCTGCACATCCAGTGTTAAAACAACTCATGCCTTTGAAGCAAATTCTGTTAAAGACTCAGTATTACTTAATCCTGTAACTTTAAATATGGTTTACACCTGATCATGGATTGCAAAACACCATCCAATCCAATCATAATCCAACATCTGAAAAAAGTAATCCTTAAATACAGGACAGGAACCAAATAAGATATGACAAAAGTTATAAGCAAGGTGAAGGAAGTTATGTCTTAAAAACTGAAATGCATTTATACAAAGGAAATCTACAGAGGAAATTAACAAATTTAGGAGAAGATATTGACCTATTTTTATTTATTTATTTATTTTTTACCAGGACCTACATTCTTAGGCATAAGGGTTCTTTGAAACCCTTCTTTCAGGGTTATTCAAGCAAGTTTAGTATTAGTAATCTGGTTACAGCAGGGACACAGATTAACCCCCCCCCTCCCTCCCCTCCCTAAATGTGTGTGTTCCATTTCTGGGGATGTTGTTTCAGCAAGCAGATCTTGAACTGCATGAGAAAATGCTGATAATCTTAACTGCCTGAAGATATATAGATAACCAGTTGATTTGGTATTTGCTGGAAACGTAGATATTTCTGCTTGTATTTCCTCATCTGTAAGTCGCTTTGGATAGAAGCATCTGCTAAATGAATAAATGTAAATATTTTGTTTTAGGATAAGAAAAAAAAGCACTTATTTCTTGGAATGAACCAGAAAGTCTATTTTCACTCCAATGGTACACTTGTCTAAGGAACCTAACTTAAATCAGCCAGATTGTTTTATTATTTACCAGATAAAGTTCAATTAAAGAGATTAAACTGAGCAAAAAAAACAGAGTTTTATGTTCTGTTTCATCCTTAGTGTGTACTGAGGACATGCATCAGCCGTTATACATTTCTATCTGCCTCCTTGGCCAGAGAATAATGAGGCTTTTGTAATTACTGGTAAGGTAAGTGGGGTATTCGTCACAAACTCCGCACATTCCACAAGCCCAGCAACTGCAGCCAAGCACGGTTTCTGTGCCAGTGTACACTGTAGAATGATACAAAATGAATAGTCTGCATGCCTGTCCATTCTCTTTATTTTCCTGTCTTGTTAACAAACGCTATGTAAACAGTGATGAGTTGAAATGTCAGGGAGTAAATAAAGGTGGTGAAGCAGAATGAAAAAACTAGGGGCACACTGAGAGCAGATAACTTGTGCCCTCAGATAACTTTATTGTCCCAGAGTATTTACCATGCAGGCCCATGATCACAATCAGCTATGAGCTAGCATACAGAAGACCTACTCAATGGGATCCTGCGATTTCCCAGAGATTTTTGCAATGGCACAAAAGCAGGAAGGACAGGGTCATCACCATGGGTGGGCAAATCGTAAATTCATTAGCTAGCCTTCCAATGTGCTGCCCAGTCCCTTGTTTTGCCCAGAAAACTAACTGACGATGCTAAAGCAGTAGCTAAATGTAATGTAATGTATATACCATTTATATAACATTTTTGCCAAGAAGACGGTGAGAACTTGGTTTTAGTTTTCAGCAGCATTGCCACCATGAGGGTATCACTGAAGATTGAAGTTTGCTTTCATGAATACCTGATGTCAATTATAGGCTTTTCTAAGCAACATGAATCCAGGCCTTCATTGCATGACTTTCCTGATTCAGGTCTCTGCTTGATTCAGGAGTATAAAGTGTTTGGTCAGTTTTTTTTTTATATCATTTGTCATACTGGAAAAGCTCCAGGCTGTATTTCTATTAAAGGAGCCTGCAACCTGTCATCAGGCTGGATGGTATCTTAATCAGAGCTGTAGTATGATCAGGGTGGATAAATCTCTAGCTCTGATTTTTTATTCATAGCTCGATGGACAAGAAGGTTCAACAACCAGAAAAATACTTGTTTTTTTTAAACCAAAAAAACTACCGACTTTGACAAAACAAAACCTTTCATTTGGTTTGGAGATAAGCTTAAACAGAACACGTTTTATGGTTTTGCGACACATCTTTAGTCCTCGAACTTTGAATATTTATCGTATTTAAGATAAGAATGCGCATTAAAAACAGTGCATTTGAATTTAAGCACTAATACCGATTTTTATTAAAACATACTGTTGAAAAAAATATATATTTTAAAAAATATTAATAATGCACTAATATATTTTAATATAAAATATTAATAATGCACTAAATGTTTTTTAAAGAAGAAATATCTGGAAAGAATGGAAGTATTTAAAATAATCCAGTCATAGTTAATAATTGGCTAAAATGAATAAATATGCCAAAATATTTGATATATATATATATATATATATATATATATATATATGTGTATCTACAATATTTGTATATACAATATTTGCATATATGTGTAGCCTTTTTCTGTAAAGTAAACAGCGAACAGTTGGCACATTGTGTAGAAGCTATGCATTATAGTTAGGCTCCATCAGTGAGGAAAGGGCAACAGATCCATATTGCCATTTCATTTTTCATTGCCTTTTATAGTGACAATGCAACTGCTTTCTTGGCAGCTGCTGAAAAGAAAAAAATTAAGGAAAAAGGATGTAGTCATTCGTTGGCCAGAACACAAATTGACTGCTTCAACAATAGATGCTAACACATGCCTCTGCGGGAACTGTCAAGCCAGAGATGTGCCGAATGTACTCATGGATAAACAATATTTACTATTGTGCTACTTAACGCAGTGCTTGTGGGATCTGGTGTCCAGAAAACTAACATTCACACAGACAGAACTTTACTTCTGTCTGCAATGCATGTCTGAAAATGCCCGATTAACTCGTGTCCCTACGTAATTCTCTATGTAAGCCTCTACATGGATGGATGACTGGGTTGTAGTTGGCTGTAGATTTTATCGTCTCAGGCTTTGCCTTTGCTGAATAAGTAAATTCAACGAAAAGGAGAATAGCACACACACACCGCTGACGTCCAACAAGTCTACACACCATACAAAACAACAACTATGTTGTTCTAGCACTGGAATGGAAAGTATTTCGCCGTGTGTTTTACACACAGCTCAGATTTTCATCAGCACCATCGCTACAGGAAGCACGCTGTTTATCCTTTCAGCAGTTAGTTCACAGATTTGTCCTGCAGTCATTCCTACGACCTGTAATCACCTTAACATTAAAGAAATTTTAGATTCTGTATTTAACTGAAATATCAAAAATGTCTCCCTGCCAAGAGCGCACAGTGGAACATTAGAACAACTTTGGTGTAAGCTACTTTGAGAAAAAGATCCCCTTCACTGTGTATCTGAGACTTTGCATTTGTTAGATTGTGTGCTCAACTGAATACGCGCACAAACTCCCACACTTTCACAACCTAATAATGGTTTAAATTACGGAAGTGTGAGAGGCACAGAATTCACAAAAGCATGAACACTCAACATAACGTGAGAAAGAGAAAAGAACCCTCAGTCCAATTATAGCTGTAATGTAAATTTTTTTTGTATTTTTGGGGAGGGAAAAAGTGCTCGGCTTGGCAGAAACAAAAGACAGAGCCAGCACAAATATGTAATAATGAGCCTTTCTTTTCACAGGATTTCAAAACTGGGCTGATTAGATCAAAAGACTCGGCAGAACCTTCATAAGTCCTGTCCTGGCTTAAGATCTGAGGTCGTGCAACACAGGCACAGCGAGCTACACTAATATTCACAGAGAGAAAGTCTTTAGAGTTAGAGTCACTACAGACTAATAGAATTTGTGGATGCTTCAAATGGTCAGAAGGAAGTGATTGGCAGGGAAAGAAACAAATCTTCTGTTTTTAATGCAGGCTGAACAACTGTGTTCCAGTTGCGAGAGTGCTCTAGTCAGTCCCTACAGGATTTCATGGAGTTTGTTTTGTGATTGTTTGCGATGCAACTTGCAGAGTTTTTGTGGGGGGGTTTTTTGCAGAAAACTACTTGACTTGGTGAAATTGCAACAGAACAAAATTGTTTTGCAGTCCTTCACAGTGATGTTTGTTGGGAAATGAGACCTTTTAGTCTTTCAGCAAAGTGTGACGCACGTGAATCAAAGAGGATTTTGGCTGAATGCACATTGTGATGATGTCACATGACGCTCCTTGGCCCAATCTGTGGTAATTTTGAAAAATTTCAAACATTGCAGTTTTCTTGATTTTGCATTCATTTCTGTGATCGCAAAATACTGGAGGTACGAAAGCTATTTAAAACTACAGTCAAGTGATTTTGGGAGAACTAACTTTTTTTTTTTAATGAGAATCTAAAAAGATACAAAGTCCCTTCCTTCAGGCCTCGTCTCGTTCCCTTCTCAGGCAACAGGGTTACATGCGTGGCCCAGACGTTCTTACCGCTCTGTTTTTGAAAAACATTCCCGTCAACAATATGAAAACAAAAGTGTCATAAACTGTTATATCAGATGCCTCAAGAATAAATGTTAAGAGCGTGTGTATCATGTGGTAGAATAAGCTAAATATGCAAAAGCATTAAATGGTCAAAAGTTCGAAAATGGAAAAATGACAAACACAGGCCACAAACACATATGTGTCAACTAATGATGAAATGAAACTACTGTTTAAGGATACATTTAATTACACAGTGTTCACCGGAGTCTTGTCTAAAAGCTACACTGCAGTGCGGTTTGTCCAGCTACAGCGGTGCAGCAGTACAGTGCATAGCATATTCTTGTGTCTTGTTATCAAATAAGAGAATGCAGACCACAAAGTAACATCCTTGTCAGCAGCTATGATAATCCAAGTGTTGGCACATTTATCATTACAAAGGTTTATATCCTGAAGTAGTTTTTTTCCCCCACCTTCCTTAAAATAAGGGGGGGGGGACTAAAACCTATCCTCTTCTAGGGGTGTTTTCAAAAAGCTTAGTACAACCAAACAACTTAGTTTTTGTGTGAATGGCAGGCCAAAATGAAAGGAGGGGGGGGATAATATCTATAGAAAACCCCCAAAGCACAAGTTCAGCTAGAACACGTGAATGTTATAGCATTTTTGCGCCAGTCTCTGCAAATGGCATCCAATCCTTCACATTGACAGGCTGACTTTGGTCACCCTTCTCTCAGGGATGGACAAATCATAAATTCATTAGCTAGTCCACCAGGCAAGACAAAGCTCTAAAGTGCAGTCCAGTCCCATGTTTTGGTCACAAAACCTAACAGAATTGGCTAAAAAATCCTAGTTGGCATTATGTAATACAGTGTGACAGGCTAGTCAGCTAGTTAAGCGTATTATTGCCCACATAGTCATTATGCTTTTAAAGTCAGGAGAATAAAAGAAAAAAGCACGTCGTGTTTGCATCCTTGACAAAAAAGTCAGCAAGTTGGTGGAAGTTTTTGGGAAAAGTTTGTCTGAGTGTTAAGGTCACTGTGTTAAGCCAAACTTTATTCTGTCAGTGTTTCCAAATACCTGCACGTTCCTGATTTTGAAAAGAGTGAATATCATCCATGCCGGCTAATTAATCCACCTAATAAAAGGCAGTATTTGTGTAACACAAGACACATAGGATTCACAACAAGTAACTTACATCCTCCAATAGTTACATCATCCATGCACTGCTCTCTATGTTCCATTAAAACATCTTTTTTTTTTTTTTTATGTAATATATGTAATCATATTGTCCCTGGCACCTGGGCTACTGATTTATCCACCCGTTTTGTCTTCTGGCTTAAAAAAAAAATAAATCTTCAGTATGATAGTATGGGGTTTGCATTTGACCTGGAAAAGAACTATTATTAGTGTAAGCTTTAGGGGCTGGGAGGTGAGAGGGCACCGACATGACAGAAGACATGATTGACAGGAAATTAGAGACTCCTTATCCTGCTTGCTTGGATAATATGATATGATATATGAGATATATATATATAAGAGAGAGAAAGAGAGAGAGAGAGATATGATATATATATATATATATATATCTTTAGATGATCATGGGGCACCATAGAATCCAGAGTTTCTCTTTTGAGCAGCGCTTTTATTAAAGCAAATGAGAGCATCACCAAATATTACAAAAGGTGTCCTGATTTAATCACAGATTTGACTTTCAGGCAATAAACACGGGCATTGGCAATGATCTAGCACAGATGTGAAGCTGAAGCAGGCAGGAAAGCAAATTTGGTCGAGCGTGTGTTCTCAGAGTCTAAAGGTACGATTATTACACAGCCAGGGAGTGAGGCTGATAACAGAGGGGGAGAAGATCAGCACGAAGAGCACATCCCTCCAAATGAGCAAACACACACACTTCTCACTTCATTTCCTCCCTGGTTTATCAGTGCACCTCCCTCACACACTCAGACAGCATCACAGCATCTATGCTGAGCCGTGACACTTGCTCTTGTATTTACACAGATTATTTACTCATTGCCTAGGATGAAATCGCTGTATATATTCGTTGTAGGGAGCACCGAAAAAGAAACGGTTGACTGAAGAAAACTTAATATAATTACACGAAGAAGGAAAACAACTGTTTTGCTCACAAACCTTCAGCCACAAGCTGGGTATTTACTATTAAGCACAGACACACACTTTTAACCAAACGCTTCATGAATAAGCAATTTGTCTCAGCTTGTGTTTATTGCCAGTGATCTAGCAGTTTGGAGAATTTCTGTCATGTGATCTACGGATAATGTTACAATACTGATGCATTATTCATTCCCTTTCATTCTGTATGAATTATTGTGTATGCGCAGGTTACTGGTTTTTAGCGGTCTCTTATTGTAGCTCTGCAAACATACATTTGAAATGAGTTCCAAGGAACAGACCAAAATCCCTAGAAAGGGGGAGGGTTATGATTAGGCCAACCTTATTGTCTGGGCTCCACAAGGCTCTGAAACACTGAAAGGGTTCCTCCTTTCTCGTGGTAAGTGAATAGACGATTGGCAAGCCTCCTATCAATGACCTTTTCTCCCCATCACACTCACCATCAATGCTAATGACCTTTACAGAGTCACATGGGCAAGTAACTCAAGTAGCAAGCTGTACATCTTGTTGAAACCACACTATCCACTACATAATGTGCTATTCTGGGAGTTATGCCATTTTGTATTCTCATGTGAAAACTTAAGGCGGAGCATCCAGTGGTCTTATGAAATCCCACAAGGCATAGCAATAGGTTAGCGTCCAAATTATGTACCCTAGAGGTGAAGGAATATATAGTGTGCACTTGCATAGCATTTGCAGAGAATATGGAGTATGACACCATTTCAAACATGAAGCAAGACTGTTTTAGCAGTGCTGTCAAACCACAAAGCAGCTCATTTGCTCAATTTCGTAAAAGAAGAAAATGATTGTTAAGCTATTTATAAAGAGTTTGCCTTGTACTAGGAAAAAGGTTTGTTTTGTCTTAACTCTTAAAGATTTTGCTTTCCCTATTGTCCTTAAAGACTTTGGCGATGTCCTATTCTCTATAGTAAAGGGCAGATCGCAGTCTGGATATTAACCCATTAAAGTATTCCGACAAACTCTAACTCCAACTAATCAACATTTTTTTTCCTCAGCCAAGGCACGGTTGGAAAAGGCAATATTGCACAGGAAGATGCACAGACCAACCCTGTCTGCTGCTAACGAGCTGTAAGTACAATACACATCCCCCAGGGGTGTGGGGCATATCCATTCTATCAAGCATTCAACTGGATGATCAAAAGACTAGCACAAGGCACAGTGGTTAGCACGTCCGGGGTTGGGGGTTTGAATCGCGCCTCCGCCCAGTGTGCGTGGAGTTTGCATGTTCTCCCCATGCTTCGAGGGTTTCCTCCGGGTACTCCGATATCCTCCCCCAGTCCAAAGACATGCGTTGGAGATTTATTGGCATTTCAAATAATCCACTGTGTGTGAACGTGTGTGCAATTGTGCCCCATGCTAGATTGGCACACCTTGTCCAGGGTGTCCCCTGCCTTGTGCCCTAAGTTCCCTGGGATAGTCTCCAGGCTCCCCCGTGACCCCATGTAGAACAAGCGTTTCTGAAAATTGATGGAAGACTACTACAAGATAAATCATCAAAATATCTCTCTCTTTTGCCTCTAAGCGATTAACCATACTATAAAAACAAGAATGGTCCCCCCATTTGCAACACATTAAAAATACAGACTTCTGAATATATCCCACTTTTTTATTACATTTACATTTATTCACTTAGCAGACGCTTTTATCCAAAGCGACTTACAAATAAGCAAAGCGATATATCAAGCAGGGAACAATACAAGTAGTGCTACTATATAAGATCCATTAATTGAATACCAGAGGAAGCAAAGTGTACAGAGTAGAGGTGTAAGTGCATTGTGTGTGGGTTTTTTCTTTTCTTCTCTAGGAGTTGGTTAGGTGTTCACGGAAAAGGTATTCCGTGAACACCGTTATTCATTTATTAATAATTACATCTTTACATTACATTCGGAATTGATTGTGTGCGTGTCTCAGAGTAAGAATATTTTTTATCATACCAAATTGTTGAGGCCCCCCGGGCGCCCCCTGGCGGCCTCCATGGGGTCCGCGGCCCCTACTCTGAAAACCCCCTGCAGTAAGCGATGGAAGCGCACAGCAGTGAACTGAAACGCGAGTACGGTGCTTTATAATCCGGAGTGTATTGTATTACACACACACACACACACACACACACACAGCCTGAACCCAGCGACACGAAGATAAAAACGGTCACATGTGAACACAAGCGATGATTTCTCCGGCGCCAGACTGTGCGCCAGAGCCCTGAGCAGAGGTGCGGTTGAGTTCCCACGACAACGCGGCGCTAAACGACTTCCCAATCAAACCGCTTTGTGTTCCATTTAGAAGAAAGAAACAATCCGGTTCAAGCAGTTAATACGTAAAACTTCCGTTACATAAACGCAGAGTGAGTAAAACCAGACCGTGTGTGTGTGTGAGAGAGAGAGAGAGAGAGAGAGAGAGAGAGAGAGACCTCTCACTTTTCCCCTACTGGTTTGTTCACTTCTCGTTCGGACAGAAAACTCACCTGAGACACGAGGGGGATGAGGGTTTGCTCCACCGACCGAGTTTTGATTTCGAGTCTGCATTCAAAGTTGCCACCGCCACCAGGAGACGAAGCCATCCCCGACCACGTTTCTCAGATAATGTGGGCTCCGAGAGTGAAAAGCGAGTGTGTCCACCGCCGAGGCGATCTCTTTAACACGCAGTAATCCCCACCAAGGGCGCGCGCGCGCGTGTGCGTGTGTGTATACACACACCACCACTCGGTAATGCCGCGTGTCCAGATACAGAGAGTAGACAAGCTAAACGGGACACACTGTAACTAACACACACACACACACACACACACACACACATGAGAGTGGGTGGGCGCAGAGACACTGGGAGGGAAACACGCACTAGGAGCTGGCTGCTTCCCATATGGAGAGAGAAACTTTCTACAAGAACTGAACCGAGAATAGCACGCGTTGTTTCTGACTCACAGCCCAGCACGAGCGCCAGAGAAGTGTGACTAGAGTAAAGGAGAAGGAGTGAACACAGAGCAAGTGTCCGCACTTTACCTCGGGTCACAGTTTAGGACACGCGGGCTGCTCGTGTCGCTGATTAACAAAACGGTTGAAGCGAAGACGGAGCACATGCGGATTTATGGTTCAGAAAGGTGCATTTCTGTGAGACAGTGGTGTGTGTATAGTGTAGCCATCTAAAACAAGGCAAAAATGAAGACATTGACTGCATTTGACAGACACCCAAGTGTTGAAACAAACAAACAGACAGAAATTCTAGTAGTTTATAGTACAAATACTATTACAAACCATCAGCTAACCATTAAAACGTCACCATTATTGGTCTTGTGCCCAACTGCCCAATAGTGGTAGGTTGGTAGTGCTGGGATTTGAACTCCTGATGATGAGAAGTCCCAATATCTTGACCAGTGAGCTACCACGTCACACAGGCCAAAATAGTTTTCAACTGCCGCTCTGTGTGCGCAGAGCTTGCGAGTTTTCCCCAGTGCTTCAGGGGTTTCCTCCAGGTAATCTGGTTTCCTCCACCAGTCCAAAGATATGTGTTGATTGACATTTTAATATTGTCCGTGGTGTGTCAATGTGTGTGCGATTGTGCCCTATGATGGGTTGGCACCACGTCCAGGGTGTCCCCAACCTTGTACCCTGAGTTCCCTGGGATAGGCTCCAGGCTCCCTTTGACCCTGTGTATTTTGTAACAACCATCTGGCTGAGGGATTTCCTGAAAACTAAGCAAAGACTGAAGCCATTTGAGTTAGAACAGAGATCGCACACTCACTTTCAGTTACCATTTATCCTGGCCAGGGTGGATCCAAAGCCTGTACTGGGAACATTGGGCATGATTCCATCCAAGTATACACCCTGAATGGGACACCAGTTCATCTCAGGGCACCATGCGCACAGACATTCATGCCTCAGGGTAATTTAGTGTAACCGATCCACCTACTGGCAGGTTTTTTGGGAGTTGGGAGGAAACCAGAGATCGAGATAGGGAGAACATGTATAAACAGTGAGCCCAAACCCAGGATCAGGATCAAACCAGGTACCCTGGAGCTGTGAGGTGGCAACACTATACGTGCTGCACCACCATGCCACCCTAGATGTCAAGAAGAATGTGTGTGAAAATTACATCTGTAAGGATTCAAAACCTAATGAGGATCTGAAGACAAAAAAAGGTTGGATCCAGTTATAAAAGGTAAAGAGTGGGCAAACAAGTTATTAAAGAAAAAAAAAAAATATATATATATATATATATATATATATATATATATATATATATAGTGCCTTGCGAAAGTATTCGGCCCCCTTGAACTTTTCAACCTTTTGCCACATTTCAGGCTTCAAATATAAAGATATAAAATTTACATTTTTTGTGAAGAATCACCAACAAGTGGGACACAATTGTGAAGTGGAACGAAATCTATTGGATATTTTCAACTTTTTTAGCAAATAAAAAACTGAAAAGTGGTGCGTGCAAAATGATTAGGCCCCCTTTACTTTCAGTGCAGCAAACTCACTCCAGAAGTTCAGCGAGGATCTCTGAATGATCCAATGTTGTCCTAAATGACTGATGGTGATAAATAGAATCCACCTGTGTGTAATCAAGTCTCTGTATAAATGCACCTGCTCTGTGATAGTCTCAGGGTTCTGTTGAAAGCGCAGAGAGCATCATGAAGACCAGGCAGGTCCGTAATACTGTTGTGGAGAAGTTTAAAGCCGGATTTGGATACAAAAAGATTTCCAATCAACAGTCATACACTGCACAAATTTGGCCTTTATGGAAGAGTGGCAAGAAGAAAGCCATTTCTCAACTTTTGGTGTGACATTTGGTGTGTCTCCCAGGTGGCTTGTGGCAAACTTTAGACGAGATTTTTTATGGATATCTTTGAGAAATGGCTTTCTTCTTGCCACTCTTCCATAAAGGCCAGATTTGTGCAGTGTACGACTGATTGTTGTCCTATGGACAGACTCTCCCACCTCAGCTGTAGTTCTCTGCAGTTCATCCAGAGTGATCATGGGCCTCTTGGCTGCATCTCTGATCAGTCTTCTCCTTGTCTGAGCTGAAAGTTTAGAGGGACGGCCAGGTCTTGGTAGATTTGCAGTGGTCTGATACTCCTTCCATTTCAAAATTATCGCTTGCACAGTGCTCCTTGGGATGTTTAAAGCTTGGGAAATCTTTTTGTATCCAAATCCGGCTTTAAACTTCTCCACAACAGTATTACGGACATGCCTGGTGTGTTCCTTGGTCTTCATGATGCTCTCTGCGCTTTCAACAGAACCCTGAGACTATCACAGAGCAGGTGCATTTATACAGAGACTTGATTACACACAGGTGGATTCTATTTATCACCATCAGTCATTTAGGACAACATTGGATCATTCAGAGATCCTCGCTGAACTTCTGGAGTGAGTTTGCTGCACTGAAAGTAAAGGGGGCCTAATCATTTTGCACGCACCACTTTTCAGTTTTTTATTTGCTAAAAAAGTTGAAAATATCCAATAGATTTCGTTCCACTTCACAATTGTGTCCCACTTGTTGGTGATTCTTCACAAAGAATTAAAATTTTATATCTTTATGTTTGAAGCCTGAAATGTGGCAAAAGGTTGAAAAGTTCAAGGGGGCCGAATACTTTCGCAAGGCACTGTGTGTGTGTGTGTGTGTGTATATATATATATATATATATATATTGCATTCAGAAATGTAAACGTGATGGAATTGATGTCATTTTGATTTTATATATTATTAGATTTACTTGTATTCATCGCATTGTCCTAGGTGTAGGCAAACATTTGCTCTCAACTGTACATCGCCACACAGCGTCTCATCAATTAATTGAAATTTGTTAAGTGTCATTTTTGTCTGTTTTGAAACTCTACAAGAAAGTGTGTGTGTACATGCTTATGTCTGTTTATATGGTTTTGGTCTAACTGTATCAATGAATGACAGTTATTCTATGTTTTGTGTCTTTTTATTCCTTGTACCTGCTGTCTATAAAATAAAATAAAAAAGAATCTGTGTATGTGTATATAATAATTCAGGGGAGACAGACTGCTGAAGTGGGATGTCTTTTAATTCAATTGAGATTGAATGCAATATCTATAAACATTTGGGGTGTTCCTGAGGTCCTGGGTGTGTGACTTCCTCTGAGACTGTTATAATCCAGTTTCTTCACTGCATACTCACCGCTTCCTCAATAGCTGGAAGCAATTGTCCTGTTTCCTGCAGTCAAAGCAATGAAACGCAGGTAAAAGTTAATAATGTTCCACCATTTCTTACCAGACTGTTGAGCAGAGAGGAGAAAGCCTGTGACATGTTTGCACAGCATAGTTCCCGTATAACCAACTCAAGTGTAAAACAAGCCCCTCAGTGCACGTGAGTTTCGTCTGAGTCATGAGTATCATGTGAACACTTCCTCTGAGCAGGGCAGCTGAAGCTGTGGTCAAGTAAACTGTCCACATCCAAACCTGTAATCCAGAAAGCTTACAGAAGTGCAATGTTCATCAAACAGTAAATGAAACGTGTTTGGATGGCAAACTACTGAGGCCTTCTGAGGGAGTATGTGAACTTTGAAAAGGTGGGAGATATGGGTGAAGTGTTTTATAGCTGAATATTTGTAGTTAGTATACTTCACTTCTGTCATAAACCTATCAGAACATATGACAATATGTTATTCATATATCTCAATCTTTATAACTCAGGAAGATCATCACAACTTTAATAGTGTCAACACAATGAAGTTGTGGAGTTTGTTTGAGATACAAAAAGGTCCACATTCACTTGACTGTCATACTAAGCAACTCGGCAGAATAATACTGTACTGTATATTCTATTGTTGCAAATGACTGATTACTGTGGAGTAAGTTTTAGAGGCACAAATAATGATGAACCCGGCTTGGCTCGGAAGTCTGTGCAGAGGAAGAAGATTAGATACAGTTTTATAAGCTATTAGAGAATATTTATGTCACAGAAATGTAAATGTTTGTAAACTGATTTTATTTTAAAATTCACTATTAATAATATTAACACTATTAGTTCACACTGCTTGGCCATTTTTGTGACTGATAATGCAGGAACATTTGAAAAGTATAACATCTGTCGTTGCTACAAACTAAACTTCTTTGTGTTTGTCATTTTGTCCTAGTTGTTTGCAAACACTTGCACTCAATTATACATTGTGTACAATGGTTAGCACGTTTGACCCGCACCTCTGGGGTCGGGGGTTTGAATCCCGGCTCTGTCCTGTGTGCGTGGTGTTCGCGTGTTCTCCACGTGCTTCGGGGGTTTCCTCTGGACATGTGTTGTAGGGCATGATTGGCATTTGCAAATTGTACAGACTGTGAATGTGTCACCCACCTTGTGCTCCAAAGTGCCATGAATAGGCTCCAGGCTCCCCCATGACCTTGTCATATCATGACCAAGTCATATTGAAAATGGATGGATATACATTGTGTACATTATATATGATTGCAATGAGGGTAGACCTATAGTTTCTTTTGTTTCGTTTTGTTTTTTATTCAATTATTTTTGCATTCATTTTGTACTATTTTGTAAATGCACTCCGCTGTCAATATTGCTGTTTCACTGTTTTTATTTTGATGGTGTCCAATGGCCAGGACTTGGTGGGGATTGATGAAAAGGGGTGTATTGACAGCAAGATTATACACTTTAGTGTTGCTTTTTTTCTTTCCTAAAAGTAAATTAGTAGGCAGGGCTACTCAGGATTGTGACACAGCAGTGTGTTTCACTTCTATCCAGTAAAAGCAACGAGCACTTAATAGTTCCTTTTCTAATTTACCTTTCCTATTTTGTTCAGCTTTTACTTTTATAACATTTTACAGCTGCCATGCAGTGCAGGAGCTTATGGCTGATACAATTTAAATATATAGGGAGGAAGTCGAATATCTCTCAAACATACTGTTCATTTTTTAGAAATGCTGATGATGTTTCTCTCTGCTGCTCAGCTCCTGAAGGAGAGACTGCATGAAGAATGCAATGCTCATAAATAGTGTTCGCATATGGGAAAATTGTCAAATAAGCAGATTCAATTCCCCCTGATAAAAAAACAAAAACAGATTTATAGAACATGGATTTTTAGTGAGAAGTCTGATCGAAGGTATATAACTCAATTCCTCTTCAGCCAAATTCTTTTCAGATTACAGCTCCTGATAGCATGTGAGGTATGTGGTACATTTTAATAGACTGATGCAGGCAGAAGGCACACTGAAGGCAGAATTTCAGGATTATTACACTGTTTGTCCTTTATCAAACAAAGATGATCCATCCATCTATTTTCTGTACTATTTATCCTACACAGGGTTGTGGGGGAGCCTGGAGCCTATCCCAGGGAGCTCGAGGCACAAGGAGGAGGACACCCTGGACGGGGTGCCAACCCTTCGCAGGGCACCCTCTCACACTATGGACAATATAGAGATGCCAATCAGCCTACAATGCATGTATTTGGACTGGGGAGGAAACCGGAGTACCCGGAGGAAACCCCCAAGGGACAGGGAGAACATGCAAACACAAGGCGGAGACGGGATTCAAACCCCCAACCCCAGAGGTGCGAGGCAAACATGCTAACCACCATGCCCCCATGAAGATGATCATGAATAATTTTCCTTGAATTTCATTAAAAATTTAGTAGTATTGATTGGGCCTGGTGCCGGGATTGACTCTATTTAATTTGATTTCAAACCATCATTATGAAGTTAGAAACCATGATTCAGTTATTTTGGGTTCTGGTCAGAGAGAGAGTGAGAGTGTGTGTGTGTGTGAGAGAGAGAGAGAGAGAGAGAGAGAGAGAGAGAGAGAGAGAGAGTGTGTGTGTGTGTGTGTGTGTGTGAGAGAGAGAGAGAGAGAGAGAGAGAGAGAGAAGCCTGGCAAGACCAGGGCACAGGACCAAACAACTTGACTTTAAGTGAAGTCAAATAATAGGCATCTGCTTGTTTGCTACTAATTCTTTTTTCATCAGTCGACCTTCAGTCAAATGCAAATTTGTAAAATTAAAAAGACAAACAATGAATGCTTGTTTATTATGTTATACACCCAGTGTTCCCGGTAGAGGCTGCAGGTCTGCCATGACCTTGACCAGGTTAAACTGGTTACCAAAGATGAATGAATTAATTAATGTATATAAATTTTCTCTTATTACTTGTGGGCCTCCTTTTTGCTTTTATAACAGAAGGATATATACTCAGCAAAAAAAAAGAAACATCCTCTAACATTTAACTGCTTTTATTTCCAGCAAATGTTTTAGTGTGTAAATATTTGTATTAACCTAAAAACATTCCACAACTGAGACATAAACTGAACAAGTTTTACAGACATTTGACTAATGAGTCCCTGACCAAAGTGGGGGTCGTTATCAGAAGTAACAGTCAGTATCTGCTTTAAGTACTTTAAGCTTATTTGGATTTTACAAAATTATCTTTAAAATACACTCTCCTGAAAAAGGGCTGCTTCTTTTTTTGCTGAGTATAAATGTAACTGGTTCTACAACTGAGTGAAAGATCATCAGAGTGGTTTCCTTTGGATCTAGTAGAGAATTACCTTTTACTTATTAACTTGCGGAGCACCAAAATTCAATACCTCATGATTGTGACCCCACATGAGTATCCAATGATAGGTCACCACTATTTCATGCTTGTCCTATGGCCATTCTGTCATCCTGAGTGACTTAAAGTGGCTTGGTGACATACATACATAACCTTCTTTACTACTTTGTTTTGTTCTGGACCTTTCCTGGAGAGCTAGCGGGTGCCATGTATCAAAGTTGTCACAAGGGTTCCTAACATGTTCTGATAGCATACCTTACCAGATAATAGTTGCAGTCATAAATAGTACTACTGTACCATTCTGATAGTCTATTGTTCTCTGTGCGGGATAAGAATCACTCAACACAATGAGAGTGTTGAGGGTGAGAATCACAGAAAAACACCACAGAGCACACGGACTGCAATGATGCATGTCTCATCTTCACAAATGTCTACAAGTGACATAAATGTCTGCAAATGCCAAAAATGGCATTAAAAGGACAGCACCTTTTGACCTGTGTTCAAGTATGCTTGTGCAATCATTTCCTTTACCTAATGGGCTAATCTGTCTTCCGACTGCAGAATTCCTTTATGATGCTCCACAAAGCACACAGACAGCTGGTCAGTGACACGCCAACTAACTGTCACGTAACACTTAAGATTGATCTCTCGCTGGACACAGGACTAGTCTGGACACGTTCCCTCCTGCAAGGGAAAATAGGTTAATAGGTATATTAATATGTGTATGGGCACAGCAGTCCCAACATGGAAACAGACCAATGAGCACTGCATGCTAAGAAAGGCCTCCTTATGGACAGTTGGTTATTCTTGTGGTTAATATGGAAAGTTGCACAAAATGTTTGGCACTGGTCTCACTGTGAGACCATTGATTTGTGTGAGGGTTGGGGATGTTCCACAACTTTAAGAAAGGTTTGGACTAGTTTTTGCTCTCCCAGTGAAAATCCATTGATCTGTCTCTGTTGCACACTTTTCTTGTAGACCCAGAACTCCAAAACATGCAAGAATAAGAGGTTTATGCCCAGTGTTTCACACCATGAAGAGAGAACTTTCCACTTGTGTTGTGGCCCTTTGTGAACATACCAGTATACTAGGGTCGCTCCCAGAGGCCAGGCCCATAATTTCAAGGTATGTGGTGTGCTGTACCACAGTGACCAATCTATCTGGCACAAATTGTTAACGGGCATGGAGCCCATCAGTAACACTGATGGTTTGTTAGTCCTGAATGGGGTTATCAACACACTGGTTACTTAGTCTGTTGGAATAACTGCAGTGTCATCCACTGTAGAGATAGTAACAGAAAATCATACTGTTATAAATTTGGCATGTTGGGTAAAGGGGTAATTATGGAATTTGACCTCTCATTGCTGATGATCATTTCTACAAACTAGCCCATCTGTCAGGATAACACAGATAATTAGGTTATTGTTCTCTGATGCAGGAGAAATCTTGTGGCTACATGAAGAGAATGTGAGTACATAAAGCAGGAGAGAGGAAGCTGGCTGATGCCTGTGTGTGTGACAGTGCAAAGACAGACCTCTGATATGTCTGGGCTTTTTTAAGCAAAGGGAATGAGCTGGAACACACTGAGCCATTATCACACCTCATTGTAAAAGACCTCACAGCGTGTTGCACAAGGCTCCAACCATACTTCCTATATGCCTCAGTGACATTTGACCAAGTGCAGGAAGCCATTATCATTGAGCATGTCAAGATGTTCAGGGTGAACCTAAAATCAATAACACACCTTAAAGGAACAATATAACATTTTTCATTGTCATTTTGCATTATTAAAGTAGTAAATAAGGGAAAAGGTAAACAGGGAAGTGCTACAGTTTTGGTCTGTTCACACATGAATACCACAAAATCTCTCGGAAGGATTAAATAACAAGAATGACTTTTTACTGAATTGCTCCAGTGAGGGATAGTTGGATAAAACCACATGATAAAAGCTTTAGTTTAATCTTAAGTTCACATTTTGAACACAATATATTTATAATTAAACCTGGAGGTTCCCTGGTGGACCAGTGGCTAGCATGTGGCGCACTCTATCACTGCGCCCCGGGTTCAATTCCAGGTCAGAGAACCAACCCCAACCACTGGACGGGTACACGACCCAGTGCACTCTCAATGCTGGACCCAAGCACGGAAAATGGGGAGGGTTGTGTCAGAAAGGGCATTTGGCATAAAACTTGTGCCAGAATCAGGATGCAGAAGGGTGATCTGCTGTGGCAACCCCGAAACAGGAGAAGCAGAAAGAGGAAAAAATATTCAGAATTAAAATGTTAATGCTGAAATTCCACAAGTGACCTTCATTATTCATTTATTTTGAATCAACAGATTTGATCTTTTTTTTCTCTCTCAGACCAGGGAAACATGCAGGAAATTACCCTCAAACAGAAAGAGCACACACATTTCATGTGATTTTGTGAGTAATGTGATCACGTGAAAAAACATGTGAAGGTACATTTCACCATGTTATTCCCTGAAACTGCATGATAAGCCCTGAATTGAACGGGAAATAACATGAACAATATACAGTATGATCACGTGAAAAATAAATTAATCATTTGGGAAAAAATCATATGTGAAAATAAAAATACACGCATTCTTATGTAAAAAGTTCACTACATGTGTAAATGTAGTGCTTAAACCACATGCGTAAATTTCAAATTGTGTGTTGTTTTTTTGTAAGGATAGGGATTAGTTGAAAAACACTAGAGTATTCCTTTAACGAATGCACTCTCACAGTGTGATAGCATGTTGATGTTGACCTGAAAATGTACATTTAACTATTCGTACTATTGACTTTTACCATTTGTTTAATGTCCTCACATGTAAACTACTCTCTAAGCCTTGTAAGGTACAAAATTGTCTCTTTCTAATCTCTTGTTGTAGTCATGAGCTCTTTCCTCATACATCTTTCCCCCAATCAGAACTTGATGTGTTTATATGACAGACTATTATTCCCTGAAGTGTAAATAATGGCGAGTCAGAATGTCTGTGCTCCAGGCCTGACGCTTCGACCCTCTGTCATTACTCTTCTTTTCTCAGAGGCTCAGCCATAACAGCAGATTCGTCCTCATGATCCTGTCAAGAATCAAATGAAAACCATTTCTGACAAAACTGACACCAAGCCACTAAAATTATTCTCTGATGCTGTTGTTTGGGGCGATCTTTATTTGACAGTCCAGCTGAGGTCAGCTGCAGTAACTTTATGATCATGGACAAAGCTAAATATACCAAATGCATAGTGGATCATCATTGGGGCTTGTTAGATTCACTAGGAAGTCCTAATTATTATATGTTTTCTGAGATAATCTGATATTTTTGACTGTAGGTGTCTGCCGCTTTATTAAGCAGTGTCATGAGCAAGCTTATACATCAGCTTTGATGATTGTGAGGCTCTTGGTATCAGTGTATTTGTATTATTTCTGTGGATGGGGTAATTTTTCTAGAACTTTAAAATGCTCTATTGTTAACATATTAATAATCTCAGAGGAGTATCTCATCTGCTGCATAAAACACACGCTGACAGATGTCCAAAATCAGCACAACACATACAGCTCTTGACAAACATTATCAATCAGTAGCTAATACATTCCATTACTTGTGGTAAGTCAACAATCCTTTGTTGTTACATATGAAATAACTACAGAGCTCTGATTAGTTCAGTTTTATGTTTGCATTCTGAGGGTTTATATCTAGAAAACCAAACAAAGGTCCCTTTTTAAATGTCTAGCTCCCTCTACTGGTCCTTCATGTAGAATATCTCAAAAGCAGAATATTTGAACATTGCTACACAAAACTAATCCTACAATCTTAAGGGGGAAAATCTAGCATGTTAAATGTTTGTTATCAGGTTTGTTCCTCTGGAGGAAATGACTTTCAAAATGCATTGTATGGCCAAAAGTTTGTGGACACTAGACCATCTCACCCATATGTGGTTCTTCCCTAAAGTGTTGCCACAAAATTGGAAGTACACAAATGTTTAGAATGACTTCGTATGCTGTAGCATTACAGTTTCTTTTCACTGCAACTGACACCCAAACATGTTCCAGCGTGACAAACCCCTCTGCACAAAGCGAGGTTCAATAAGTTTTCCAAGTTTGATATGGAAGAACTCAAGTGGACAAAGCCTGACCTTAACCTCAATGAACGTCTTTGGGATGAACTGGTGCACTGACTGCACCCCAGACCTTCTTGCCTGACTTCACGTAATGGTCACATCAAACATCAGAATGGGAGAAATGTGATCTTAGTGACGTTTACCTTTCATGGTGGTTGGTGCCAGATGGGCTGATATGGGTTGATTATTTCAGTAACTGCTGATCTGCTGGGAATTTCACAAAAAACAGTCTCTAGAGTTTACACAGAATGGTGCACAAAAACAAAAAACATCCACAGAGCATCAATTCTGTTAGCAGAAATGCCTATTCTATGAGAGGTGAGGGGAGAATCGCCAGACTGGTTTAAGCTGTCAGGAAGGCTATGGTAACTCAAATATTCACTCTTTACTCTATTCGCACCACAACTGTGGTAAGCAGAAAAGCATCTCAGAACACACATGTTAAACCTCGAGGCAGATGGGCTACAACAGCAGAAAACCACATTTGGCTCCAATCCTGTTAGCCAAGAACAGGATTCTGGGACTTAATTGGCACAGGCTCACCAACACTAGACAGCTGAATATTAGAAAAACATTGCTGGTATATTTCCTCCCCATTTTTTCTTTTTTCTGTGGCACTATCTGCTGTACCACCTAATAATAATAATAATAAGAAGAAGAAGAACATGAAGTCTATACATTAAACAATAAGTAAATGAATTAATAAATAATCAACTAAAGAAGGCATATTTGAATGGTATGTCTTTTTTTTAAATGAACACATGAGAGACTGCAGCTGTCTGTTGTGCAGATCTCAAAATACAACCAAAGTTGTGTGATGTCTGTTGTTTACTAGTAGTGTGTTTAGCTAAGGGTTTTAGTCTGTTATTATTAGTATTATTAGTATTTTAGTATATCATTAGTAGTTTATAGGTTTCACATTTAGAGGGTACATAATCTGTATTTGTACTATTTTGAAAATCCATTATTTAAAAGATAAAGTCCAAATTTATCTCTTCACTATCCATCTGAGAGGCAACAATATCAGACAGTGTTACACTTGGTGTCACTGTTTCCTTTACAGCAAGTGAGACAAGTCATGCTCAAGCCAATGCTCTTTCAAAAAAAGAAACATGAGCTGTTATGAATAAAGTCTCTATGTTACGAAGTATTCCCTAACTATTGTTTCTGTTGGAAGTGTGTGTAATGATTTTGGGTTCTGGTCACATGTGTAGATCAGGGGGTTGTGGAGCAGAGATGTGAAGAATATTTCTTCAGGACAAATTCTTTATGAGGCAGCTCATTCTTCTTGAGTGCAGATTGTTGACCTGACTGAGATCCATCAGAGCAGGACTCATGAAGATTTTTGTCTGACAAGAATGTGATGGAATTGCCTGGAATGTTTGCATGGCTTGTACTTGTCTAAACATTTCATTAAGCCCGAATGTTCAAAACTAAAGAGTTTTCGGCTTGGAACGCTATTTCCATAACAACAGGGTTTTTTGTTTTGTTTTGTTTAGTTTTTTGCAGATTTCTTTAAACAAATGCAGCATTGCAACTACTTACTGACTATTTATCTATAGAATGTTAGTGTTTTTTATCCAGAGTAGAAAAGCAAGCTTTCAGGGGCAATGACGCAGTGGATTCTCCAGATTATCACCAGATAACACAACATGCTACAACGAAAAAGCAGCCATGTTGCTTCCAGTACAGCGGAATTTGCCACTGGATATGAAATCCTAATGTGTGCACACATTTCTAAAAATGTTAGTGGCTCCAATTATCTGAAGTCTCCATTCAGCCATTTTTGTCAGGGTTGAATGTGAAGAGAGCACTCATACTCAATGTACACCAGCTCAGAGGCAGCTGTGTGCTGTGCAGGCAGCCAAATGAAATCATGATGGGGTATCTATTTATATGGCATTTTGAACAGAGCCAGCCAAAGTTCCCACAGGGTCCACATGGGTTTTCTTAATAAAGATACTGAAGAGTCCTTATTACTTGATTTGTAATTGTAATATCCCTCTCAGCACAAACATTCATTTGTCTTCAGAAACCACTTTATCCTGGTCAGTGTTGCTGTGGATCCAGAGTCTTTCCCAGGAATACACCCTGGATGAGGCACCTGTTCATTGCAGCGCACCACACATTATAGCACACATGTATTTTACTGCCATGTTTTGGGGGAAATGAGAGAAAACCACAGAACCCAGATGAGCATAAATAGGCAGTACAGAGGCTTAGATGAGTTTGTGGACAGGAGGACATATTCCGAGTATTAGAATAGTGTTGTACTGAACCTCCTTAAGGTTTGCTGGAGTTCTCATCATAAAAAACAGAAGCTCTCCATGCTCTCCATGTTAGTAAAGTTAATCACCTTAAAGAAGCCATTTGAGGCACTTGATATATCACTTTACAATCTTTATAAATGTTAATAGGTCTATGATGGAAGGACTATTAGTATTTAATAATTTCTCATGATGGTCATTTGAAACTTACTATAGTGATTGTAGGCATGTGATAATGGTATAGCACATTCCTAGTACAATGTACCCTGAGATCAATACAACTGTTTAATTCTATGATGGGTAGGGTGGCATGAGCAGTGTCTGTTCTCAAAATGCATTTGAAGTTACTTTTCACTTCAGGAAGCTTGTCTTGGTCTCTTGATAGTACTGAACCGCTATGCTGCCGTGACCAACAAGCATGATGACACCAGCAGATGGCGTCCATCTACTTTTCACTGTAGTCTCATGGTTGGACCTCTGCAAAGTACTACGTAGTCACCTTTGACTTTAACTGTCTGTTCTACACTTTTGAAGACATGAATCAGATCATCTTTAGTACTGCCCTTTTAATCACAAACGTTTAATTATTTATCATTCCAATTTTCCATGACAAATGCAAAAAAAAATTGTGTTTCAAAAACTGAAAAGTCTTTATACATGTTTTTATACCTGTCAAAATTATAGCTAAAACATAATCCAAATAAATAAATAAATATTCATTCTCAGTACTGAACAATTGTGGTTAGTTGTGACTCCAGGCTGAAATACGTGTGCTTTGAAGTTGGAGAAACAACTGTGAAAACTGTCATGGCTGGCTGCATGACGCCAGTGAATTGAATAACCCTCATATCTCATGTTGACAAGTGCATGTACACAAATATTTTTCTTCTTTTTTTTCATTTCCTTTTTCATATTTTTATTGAAAGGTGCTTGTGACTGTGCTTCAGATGTAATGCCAAATACTAAACACTTATTTAGTTAATTTGTGTAAATTTCTGTAAAATGGTCTTACCAATTTTTTTTTTGTGTATACTGTATATTTGGCAACTGCAGAATAAGTTATTCAAAGCTTTATATGAAAGGTCTTTTGGAGACCTTACACAGGCAAATTCCTCCTCTGAATTTGTTGACAAATGCTGAATTGCATCTCAGTGGTGTTATGTGGATTTTTTTCAGAGCTCTGTAGAACTGGTTTCTTATACAAACTACAAATGAAATGTATAATATGTAACTTGATATAGTTTGCAGTATAATTTGCTTTGGTTTGCTGTCGCTGTACCGTAAAATCACATTGTTAGCACTATTTCATAACAAAACATCTCACTCTGCCTACTAATGTCTTGAACATCTGATTCTGCTCTATAGAGACAGAAGCAAATCCTCTTGTCACATGCGTAAAATCATCATGTGCTTTATTTGGGGGAAATTCAAGTCCTGATTCCAGGCAGATGTCAGAGAACAGACAGATAACAAACTGCAGTAATCCATAACCATCATCGAGGATGGTTTTGCCATAGTTTTATTATGGTACTTCAGGGTAATTGTAATGATACCGTAGTTTACTGTGGTTCCTTATGGTAACTAAAATGATACCATGGTTTACTATGGCCAAATAAAAAAAATTCTCTGGTGCTTAAGGATAATTATGTATATTACATTTTTACCCATTATATTGCTATGGTTACACAAGGAAGCAGGTTGAACTATAAATAGCTATATGCACTATAAAGGCTATTTTGTTCTTTATGTACTAAATAAGAAAAAGAAACAAGTGCTAAAATGTGATGACTCCTAGATGTGCATATTGAAATGAGTATGCATTACAGTATATACAATAACGTGTAAATTATGGCCTATCATTAAAGTAAGTCTATCATTTGGTCTTTTGCTGATGACGGTTAAAAAATTGACTCTGTGTTAAAGTTTGATATGTGAGATGGTTCAGTTTGCATGAAGACACCACTCCCATAGTCCAGGAGGTTCGAAGTTCGAAGTTTCATTATCGCCTTTTTCTATTTGTACAACTTATCACAGGTGATAGACTGTAATCTATAGTTTGTATGTTTTATTAAGTGCTGAAATTTATTATACATTTGTTTCTCTCTTTTCTCAATGCTTCTCATATTATAATGGTTGATTGGAACTAACAAACAAAAAACTCCCCACACTGACAGTGCTGAAGGAAAATATATTATGGAGTTGGAGTTGAAGGGTAACGATGAGTGCCAGGCATGACACTTTCCTTTTCCTATGTTCCTAGTACTATTTTTTATAACCACAATCCAAATCAAACATAGGGACAAGAGCACAAGCAGAAATAGGCATTGCAGGCAGATTCATAGTCCTGATCAAAACTTATTTAAAAAAAAATCAGGAACACAGAAACAAGTTATAAAGAAACTATCATCCAGTAATTTCTCAAAAACTTAGAATGGCTATACAGGGTGTCCTAAAGTCTTCATACACAGGGGACTGTGTTTTCCTGCACCACATTGGTTGTGCCTTCATCAGTGAATGTTTGTGAGCATTCACTTCTCGGTCTGTCCACAACACTTCCAGTCTTTTTGAATTTGTTAAAAAGTTTGGCAACAGTTTTGTTTGTGTGTGTGTGTGTGATGTGTTCCCCATGTTTCCTCTTAAAGTCTATTACAAACTTGCGACAGCTTCCTGATCCAGCCATGAGAATGAATTCAGTACGTTCTTCTTTTGTCAAAGGCATTCTTAAATGCTATCTGAAAAAACAGAATATAAACTAAGTATGTATATAAACTATTACATTTTTTAAAGGCATTTTGGTTAAAAAAAATTTAATTTGTGTTAATTTATCTTCTTTATGGAGACTTTTGTGACACCCGATAGAAACCTTGAAAGGGACAGATCCTGTAAATACATGAGATAAATGAAATTCTTACTTATAAACTGGTGCAGTGGTCATGAATGGGTTCAATCTGTAACATTGGAAATAGCTTAATTATTAAAAGAAATAAGCTACTTGGAAATACCTATTTAATGCCTCTTATGAGCCTCAAAAGAAATGAACCTGGGACATTTTGCTGCTTTGTATACTCCCTTGGTGTCAGAACCAGTCAAACAGACAGATTTCTGGCTCTGAGACTTGGTTACTTTGTGCCTGAGAAAGAAACTCTGTACAAAGGGAATAATGCAGACTAATCCCTGATTATTGGAAGAGGATAGAGTATGGGCCTAGTCAGACTCCCATCTGGAATTCATAAAGAATGGAGAGCACCATGTCTCACCAAGCATACGTGGCCTGTTTGAAAAACTCCACTTGAGTCACAGGTTCCCTCTATCTTTTTTTGTATGTGGCTTCCATAAAACCATCTCTTAGGTAAATTTTTCTGGCACGTACTGAGGCTGGAGGGAAATATGTGTCCTCATGGTCATTGTCAGAACTTTGAATCTGTTAGTTTTATTCTCCTTCCTTTCCTTGCTCTGGATTCCTGTTAGAATCTAGAAATCTCTTGCTACATAGGGGAAAGGTTTTAAACTATCTTAGTGTGGATCAAGCAAGGTACTGAATGGGAGCACTAAAAATTCTACTACCTATCAGTAACTTGGCATTATTATGAAATCATAGATATATTGCATGGGGTCTCATCATAGACGTAGACAAAACTATACACATCCGCACTCAGTGAAAGACAAAAAAGCAGCAGCATTTTGTGATTGCTATTTTTAAAGTATTTTTTAAGTGTCTCTTCTGAATAGCATTGCTTGGTTTAAAACAAAATGACTTACCCTTTGTGTAACTTGTAGCTTGATTGGACAATGTCTACTTACTCTATTTACTTCCTAGTTTCTCCTCAAAATGCTCTCTTTTTTTAAATCAACAATTGAGAATGCAATCCAGCTTGTTCATTTGCATTAACAAAGGAACAAGATACTAGATACTAGCTAGTATCTAGTTAACTTGTTAACTACTAACTTTTTATATTTCAAATATATCCACCGATAGAAAGAAAGTAGTCAAATTGACGAAATCTAATTCATTTGCATTCATTTCTTACCAGTGTTTTTGGTCCAATACTCCACATAGATATTCTTCCTGATGTCCAGTAGATTACATTAGATACATCAGTTACTTTATTTAGTTTCATAAATTGCAAGTCATATTCTTTGCGCACCACAAGAGGGTCTACCATGATTGCCTGATGCATACACTTTTTGTCAGAAGAGACCATTTATACCAAATAGCAAAACACTGTCCTGACTGCTTGTTGACGTGTTATGGCTACAGTGGGCACAAAAATTCCCAATGCACACAAATTCTAGGAGACATTTCACACTGAGTAATCATGTGACAGAACTGTTAACAATAGAATGTGTAAATCTACAGTCTGAGTTAGAAGGAAATCAGCCCCAGCCTCTAATTCATACCATTTGGTGCATTTGGTGGTACTTTTGTTTATGGTTTCGCAAATGTTACAAAAAAAAATTCACTTCAAGCTATTTGTTAACAACAATTAAGACAATGTGGATATGAAAAACTGAGCCTTATTCTTATGTATTTTTTCTTGAAAGAGAGAGAGAGAGAGCGTAGCCCTGCTAGCTCATTTATACAAGCTAACCCTGCCTGTGGAACAGTGCACAAAAATGCACCCAATTCAATACATAGTAAATTTTGCCATTTTGCAGAAACATTTGAAAGCACAGTAGAGGAAATGCTAATTTTGAGGGCACAGAATACAGAATACCCTGTATTTTGATGTTTGTGGGGAAAAGGGAGTAGGGCACTTTTTCATAATTTACCTCAATAAGGAAAAATACCTTACTATATATAGATCATAAATAGTGCAGTGTTATTATGGCAATATCCACATTGTTTGTTTGTGCCTTATTTTTTTAGTCATTGAAACACATCTGGAACTCAGCTTCTTTGTGACAGGAGGTGAACGGTGCTTAAATGGGAAATTTCACGTGATTATATGCACAAAAGGTTCAGACCATAACTCACACTTCTGATAAATATCCAGACTAGTCCTTTCCAGCTCACTCCTAAAAATACTTTCCCTATTTAAGTATTTTGAAAATAATATAATATTTACAAGATGCATAGTTTTTGGCTTTTCTCTTTAACATTGATATATTTATCATATCCATAATTCACAGTTGTACAAAATACATGCCTGCCTAAACAGTGATTATACGATATATGCCTAAAATATCTTACAAAGGCACTAGACAGTTATTGGTCTGAAACAAATCTCCATTAATGTTTATTTTTTGCAATTTTGCAAGTGTTTTGCAGTTTGTGTTGAATAGTCATCAAGTTTATTGTCACACATTAAGTGAAAGAAGGCCTGCAAGCAATTTGAATGTAATCAAAATGTTGGGACAGTGAGGTCATGCCACAATTGAGGTTAATTGAAACATTCTTGGTTTTAATTAGTCTGTTCCTTCATGGAAAACAAATGATGGGCTACAGTACGGAGTTACTACCATGAATGCATATGTAACACGTACACATTTATTTTTTAATTATTTAGCATTTAGAGCTGTGTTACTGTGACCTGTGTGGTTATGATCAGCTTTCTCTTACTGTATATTACATGATAAATAATATGCTGCATGTCTTTCTAATCTTCGTTCGTATCATTACTCCCTGGAGACATGCAGGAATCACAAACTGTGTATTTGTGTATTTAAGTGTGTGTTAAACTGTGTATACAAAAAACAGTATTTACAGCTTATTAGCCAACTGCTCATGTCAAGTATATTCAAGGATTTCAGGAAACATCTACTCACGTTAAATGGTAAGTTGCTAAATCTAAAATCTTATCCAAGGTTCTCTCCTGTTTAGTTTATATCAATAAAAAGCATTCATCCTATGCCTTAATAACCTTGGTATAATAAATTAAAGAGACGCAGAGTACCTTCATGTGAAAAATAATAACTTTGGACAGTTGAGATATTACTTTTCCTTGCTGCTGGAATCTCCCGCTGCATTAAACAGGTCTGAAATGACAATGTTGTGTCTCTGTCAATAAATTCCCATGCGTGGAGTGTCTGGCCTGCAGATTTGCATATTCTTACTCACTCTCTTTCTCACTCTCTATGATCCTGATCCTATCCAAACTGTTTCCAAAACAGTTGTTTTCTCTCAAAACTTACTCTGTTAGAATAACACATTCAGTCCTGTGAGATTAAATAGTTTGATAGTGTTGAACTATTTTCCTTCAGCTGTCCTTGAAAAACCTTTGTCTTAGACTTGCAATCATGCACCCCCTCGCAATCTTGTGTTCATGGGTAAATTATGTAAAGACTGTTTCCTGCAGATCTGAACTGTTCGGTTCTTTCCTAGCAGCATGACCAACATGTCACATGCATCTTCATGGGTGTTTTGGTCTTTAATGTGATTAGCGTTCAAATGCATAAAGATGTACTGAAAGATATCAGTTTATGATCAAAAAAATTTCTGGGCAGTGGAAAATTTTATAAAACATGTTTTATCTTTTGTCCATTTATAGTCCTGTTTAATGATGTGAAACATCCGCAATTTAGTTCCTGTTATCACAAGAAAGCAGCACCAGCTTCTCTTTTATAATAAGACACTACATAAATAAACAAATAAATAAATGCTGCTTGCCATGTGACAGAAAAACCAGAAAGTGCAAAGTCTGCAGTTGTGATGTTTTTTTTCCCCTGCAGAAATGTTAGTGACTGTTAGAAAGCACTCACACTGGAGACTCCTTGCATAAATGTTAAATAAACATTTACTAATAGAAAGCATCACCATTAAGATGATATATTTTCCTATGTTAACTAACGGCATGCTTACTAAATAAATTTATTCTTAGGTTTAGATTATATATAGTCCATGTTTTCAGTTGTTAGTATAGAAATGACAAGATATTAGAAGTAAAACATTAAGATAAAATTACCTTGCAGCTGAACTACTAGCAGAGCTATATAGAGAAGGAATCAACACCTTCTGATCATTCAGATTGGAGAATGTTAGGCTATATCATTAAATGTAGAGTACAATTCAGCACATCCTGCATGGGGACAGATTTTATTTATTTGAAAGAATTATATAATAATAATAATAATAATAATAATAATAATAATAATAATAATAATAATAATAAATAATCTGCAAGGAAAAATAATATGTTCTAAGGTCCTGCATGTGTCCCTACAATGTTATGACAGAATTTTCTCCAGAATATTAGGAACTGTATTTATTGTAGTTGTTAATGGGAAATCCTGGTTACTCATTTTCAATCTACGAACATAATTTAAAAAAAGTTTCTTTTAGACTTGCTCAGATAAACAAAAAAAAAACAACACAAAAAGATTAAAGGGTTCTACGTACAGTATGGTGCAGATGTTTTAGGTACACTAATGGTCTGTCATATGTTTTGTACATTATGGGTGGCACAGTGGTGCAGTGGGTAGTGTTGTTGCATCACAGCAAAGGTGTTACTGTCTGTGTGGCTTTTCATGTGTTTTTCCAGTACACATGTGGGTTTCCTCTGACCTAATAAAAACTTGCTGGTAGTTGGATTGTCTACTCTAAATAATTATTAGATGTTAAAGAGTGTGAATGTGCATATACATGGTGCCCTGCAATGGTCTTGTGTCCCATACCTGTATATTCTTGCCTCACACCCAATGTTCCTGGGATACACTCCACCATAACACTGACCAGGAAATGGTCACAGAATATGAATTAAAGATTAATGAATGTGTGCCTCATTACACATTAGTGAGTCAGTACAAAAAAAAGTACATTTATATTTATGAACATTTCCAAGAAAAAGAGAATAAAAACATTATGGAGGCGTCTGAGACCAGCAGAGACGGAAGCAAAAGAGAGCCAAAAACTGCAGAAAACTGGAGAAACGGTATCCAACAACAATGTACTGGTTTGATTTCCTTAAAAGTTATTTTCGTGTGCCTCAAACTTTTACACAGTACTATAGATCAAAACAACAGAGCGTTTACTTTTCAGGAAGGTTCCATGTAGAAACCCTTTAAGAAACTAAGAAACCTGACCTTGCAAAGAACTCTTAAATAACTTTTAGATGTGTAGAGAAACGTAAAGAAAAACATGTATTAAACTATTTAACTTTATATACAAATATTATATACAATCTCCAACAGCTACCTTAGACCTTGTAAAAAAAATAATAAATAAAAAAGTTTAAACAGTTTTATTAGAAATATTGGAAGAGAATAAAACTGAAGTAATCAGAAGTTATTTCTCAGGTATAACACACAAATAAATGTGTTTAATCAACACCCCATTAGGTTTTACAACATCAGGCAATAAGCCAAGACAAGCTAAGAAGTTCTTAGCATGCTGTTTATGCTGGGTTTTTCTGGATAAAGGCTCAGTATGTTCCTTCACTGCCATTCAGCACAAAAATCTTAAAAACCTTAATTTGTCCATTCATTCAAAGCATTTAGGGATTTAGCACAAAATGTGTATTTGTAAACTGTTTCTGTGCCTCCCATCTCAAATAAAGTGCCACTGAAATAAAGTCCATGACGTTCAATAATCATCTTTGTTTCAACTCAGTACAAAAGGTCAATGATCATATAAAAGGCTCAGAGTCACAAAATATCTGTTGCTCATATTGTCTGAATAAAAATCCTCCAGTTCCTTTAGCTGTATTTCCATGCACTGGTAAATACAAAAAAATATCTGCTCATGTCCTAATCTGTGTTTTCTCTCATCATATTAGTGCTGTCAGGCACCCCATAGACTGTCCAGCCCTTCTTGTTCCGTCTGCTTTTTCTTTCTTGTTCCTCAGCAACGGACAGATAGGCAGCGATGCTGCTTCTCACTCCATAGCTCACCAAGCTGTCCCTGCTGTCCAGATTGCTCTGATTATCACTGTCCAGCAACTGAGAACTGGTGATGAAATAGAGATTAGTCAAGGAATATAACAACTGAAGGGATCTAAAAGCTGCTCAGAAATACAAAGCAGGATGAAGGGAGTTAAAAAGCACAGGTAGACATATGATTTATTAGAGAAAGATTATATTATATTCAGGAACCTATGATTTTTTTTTTTTTTTTAGATTTTTGTTCAAGTCTTGTACATTTTGTTAAAAGGGGATTTCTCACTCAAATGTAAGTGCTACTATAATGAAAACTAATCATTCTGAGTGAAATTTGTAGAATGTTTCATTAGGCCATACTACTAGTACATTCTTTTTAGACACACTACATTTAATATATATTTTTCATTATTAAAGAACATTTGATAAATGTTTTTTGTTTGAAATTTGTGACTAAGACATGTGTAAATAAGCAGGCATGTGTCAATAACAAGATTTCTAATACCAACCTGTTCACTTTTCGCCAGTTGAAGTTATGGCGCATCACCACAGGGGGCGCTTGTGAGACTGAACTTGGGGCAGTGCTGTTAAGAGCCAGACATGGGGCTGAGAGAATGCAGCAGATGCCATCTGAAGAGTCTGAGAGTCAAGACACACACATAAATTTATATATATATATATATATATATATATATATATATATATATATATATATATATATATATATATATATATATATATATATATAAATGCACACACACAAACTGCAAACTGCTTGTCTATAATGCCTCCACCCGTACTGATAAAACTGATATTTCAAGTGTAACATACTGTGGCGAGTGTGGCGAAACTTTGTTAAGAGTCATGACTTCCTGTCCCTCATTTTAAGTACATGTCATACTTTATGCTTCCTGTTAACTTGTAGTGACCGGACAAGGACAGACTTTATGTTTCTGATACATGGGTATACTATTATCTATCTATAAATGTACTTTTAAAAATATTTACAACACAGAAAGTACTCTGTTTGTGAATGGTTTATGAATAGCATAATAGTGTCAGGGAAGAAATCAAGAGGTAGTAATGTGTGAGTGGCTCAGTTCTTTCCGCCATGTTGTAAAAGCCACCATGAGATGAATCTAATTATTTATTTATTTTTTTATTAATGTCCTCTATATTATTTGCACGAGCTAGCAGGCTGGATGCTAGCAGGTATGTTAAGCGCTTACAAAAATGTGAGAAAAATATAACACCAGGTTAACATTTGTGACGCTGTAATACTTTATAAACCAAAGAGATAGTATAACTGATTCATTACTATTCAGTGTAGATTATGAATGTTTCCGAAGGATAAGTAGCATGTTAGCATTAGCTATCTTACACTGCAATCTTGCCATTATCCACTGATGTGATTGTATTGATTTCATTTTTTCATCTAATTTCTTTAAAATAAAAGGGTTTTTATTTGGTGCATTATCAATATGTTGTATCGTGCATCAAACTCCATTTTGATGTATTCTGGCCTAATGTGCTACAATGAATATTGTAGTGATGGCACGTTTCACGTTTCACTATCCTCAGCCTGTGTAGTGTTCAGTTCTCACCCGAGTAGTGATTGACCATGTCCTCTAGGCACTGGAAGGTGAGACGAGGAGATATGTAGTACCAGCTGTTGTCCAGACGGAAGATTTTATAATGCTTGATGACTCTGTGTCTCACAGACAGAGAATACACACCTGCAGGATGCACCATGCATTAACATTAATCTTTATAAAATTAATCATATTGTTCCCCATTCTTACATACACTACTGTGACTAGTTTAAAATCTTTTAATAGAATAGCATCTCTGAACACCTGAAATGTTCCGAATCGTGTCTTAACATCATCTAGTGCTAGCCTACTCCATATTCCATATGTGAAATTGGTGAAGGAACCTTACCATGGCAATCCATAATCATTACTCGCACATTTATTTTAGAATACTTTTATAATATTAAAATTATTGTACAATATTATTTTAATTGTATATTTTTAATATTTTACATTGTTATTATTTTCTTCTTTCTATTATTTTATTATTTCTATTATTTATTGCATTATTATTGTTTGCTATTTTCTTTTATGACTACCTGTTTTTTTTATTTTGTATTTTTAGTTTTTATATATATATATATATATATATATATATATATATATATATATATATATATATATATATATATATATATATATATATATATATATATAAAATTTTTCCAAACCCGATTGTATTCCATTTGCTCCAAAATCCCAGAACTACTGTTTTCCAGCCTGATCCTGATCCTGAGTATCAGATCGGTGTCATTTCTAATTATTATTATTATAATTATTATTATAATTATTATTATTATTATTATTATTATTTTATGTAAGGGTCAGTCATGAGCAGTCTCACCTCGTTGGCTTGGACTTTCTCTGATGAGAAAAGAGCCGACCGTGTTGCCGGGTAAAAGTAGCAGCTCCTCTGCTTTTTGCCTCCCCACTCCTTCAAATAGCCATCTTAACAAACATGACAACTAGTCAAGCAGCAAAATATGCATATATGGAATATGTCATATTTCATCTTTTTTTTGTACTGCTTTGAAGCTTGTTTAATATAAGCATGTAAGTATTTACACACTGGAATCTTTGGTGTCTTTTGACTTTTGACAATGCAAATTGAGTAACTTGCTTGTACTCTCACCCATGATAGACCTTTGCCACATGATTATTTGGGATGTAGTTCTCAGTTCCATTTTGCAAAGAGCGGACTTTCCACCAGCAGGCTTCCCTGCACATCACATATCAGTAGAGTAAACTAGTTTGATGCAGATGAAACTAGTAATGTCAGAAACTGTCAAAAATTATAATGAAGTAAAAATCATGTACTTTTTTTGAATTGAAAAGAATTGAAAAGGTACTCACTGAGTCAGAAGCTTCAGTTTCTCTCCCATCCTAAACATTGGCTCACTTATGTCTCGGCATGGGTAGTCAGATATTACTACCAAAATCTCATCATCTGTGGCTGAGAAATCACACTAAATGTTTTATTAAATTTATTTTTATAACACAGTTAACACTTAAGAACAGGACTACATGACACTGTGATTAAATTAACAGGTTTATAATAATGCAATAATTCTGTTATTGTTGCTGTCCTTGTTATTTCTACAGTAACAAACAATCCTTCACTGAGACTTGTATGCCAGACACTCCACATAAACTAAGTCTAAAAGTAAACAGAAAAATTGCCATTGTGGGCAAATTGCTGTACGTTAATGTATTCTTATAACAAACTAGTATTTTGGGGTGTTAATAGTAATGCCGCTTCATGTCAGGCCACATCACATGTCGCTATAACAACACACTCCCAAGTGTTTTATTCGTTGCTTATAAGATTTTAGGAATACTTCTGTTGTTAATTGGACACTACAATGGTGGCGTTATGCATGTTTTCTCTGGCCCTGAAGAAAATTGTCTTTAATTGTGCAATTGATATTATTCTTCATGAAAACCTTAGTGGCATTGTCATTGACACCTTGACTCTTGACTTTAAATTAATTATTTGTGTTAAAAATATATTTATAAGATTTTTAAACGTAAAAACCTATAACAAAATCATGGCACCATATCATCAGGGTTATTTATTTTCTCAGACACTGAACTATATTGTTTTTGGGCTTGATGTTGACCAGAAGTACAATAAAGTCAGTTATGACATAGCACAAATTAGTCACTTAACTGAGATCAAACTATGTCAACTTGATATCCAGTTAATGCCTGTTGGAATAAGCCTTATGTCAATTGTAGCTGTCCTTACATACAGTAGTCAGGTATAAAGAGTAACTATATTCACTTTTTAAAAAGAAACTCTTTGCTAAGCTCTGTAAAACCGTGAGAAACTCTGAGTTTCTGATCTGAGTTTATCTGATCTAATAGAAATGAAGAAAACCTACCTTTTAACGAGGCGTCAAAGTGGTTGGCCGCAGTGTGATTCTTCACTACTTGGCCTTTTGTTATATTCCCCATGATAGCAGTCCAGGAACAAAACTGTAATGCCACAGTATTATTACACACATGTTTTTTAAATTGCATTAGCGACTATGTTACAATCCTGCAACTGACATTGCTGTGCTTTCAATTTCGCAACTTCCTTAAAGTGGCTGAAGTGTTATCTCCACCAAGAGACACTCAGCAGGATGGGGAAGCTGTGGGGAGCCTATCAGAAACCTATCAAAATTTTCCACTGGACACCCATTTGCAAACAAAACACACAAAGAACTTTATTTGAGTACTTGACTACAGCGAAGAAAAAAACTTTGTTTTTATATACGAATCACATCAAGAATTTCAAGGTTGGCAATAGAAATTATCCAAGGCTCTTTCATTTGTCACTAAAGTCATGTATATCTTTCTGTCTGTTAATAGACAGAAACTGCTAGAAAATGGGAAGGGTCAGTACTGAAAGTAGGCATATAGACCATAGGACATAAATACAGTATGTGTACAATGTCATATTACTGTGATTAATGTCCATGAAAAGTGCAAATATGGGACACATTTTATGAATGATGAAAAATGCAATCATAAAGCAAGCTAAATGTGATGAATTACGCATTTAGCATGTAAACAAAAGAAAGATATTTTTAGGAAAAAATGTCAAATGAGATCCAAACTCACCTTTATTTCAGTTCTTAAAGTGATATATATCCATTCCCTTTGAAGGAGACAGAGCTACGCTGGAGTCATTACTAGTGAATAGTAGAGGAAGGTTAACTACTGTGTCCTAATACATCTGCACTGCAACAATGCGTTGACACTTTACTGTTGAGGGCTTGAGTCTAAAAGTGAGAACACTGCATCTGACTGAACACTTCCTCTGGTGAAAGGAGGAAGACAAAAGCAGACAACCACTGACTATGTTTTTGTATGAGACAAAATGGTGTGATTATTTAATTTCCTTTTACCATGTTAGTGTGTTTCTGTTGATCATTCATAATAGTAATTATTACTATAAAATACATTCTCTTTTACTGATGTGTGTGTGTGTATGCGCGTGTGTGCGCGTGTGTGTGCGTGTGTGTATGTGCGTGTGTGTGTGTACGTGTGTGTGCGTGTGTGTGTGTGTGTGTCCATGTGTGTGCATGTGTGTATGCCCATGTGTGCGTATGTGTGTGGCCAGAATACATGCAAGTGGTTTTAGAGAACAGGAAGTGTGAGCCAGCAACACCAACACCAAGAACACCCTTTAAAGCTGTCAGTGTTGTTGGTTTTTTTTTTTTATCCTAATGTGAGCTAGATTTGTGTTCATTGTAATGTTTTCTTTGTGAGTTGGGCCAAAAATGAATGTCATTATCAGAATGTGATCATTTTAACATCTTACATTTATTTCATATTCTCACATGACTCATGGTTACTTTACTGTAACTAGTCCTATAGTATGATACCCAAATTATAACACTAGTCTAAGATTTCTGTATCTTTCAAAGAAATGTACTGTAAAATGTATTGTAAAATAAATTGCCTGGAATTGGACTTTTGTCTATATTGTCTCAACACACAGTGAAGAGGATGGTTCGAATGGACAAAAAATCTCCAAGGATCACAGCTGGACAATTGCAGAAGTTAGTTGCGTCTTGGGGTCAGAAAGTCTCCAAAACTACAATCTGAACTCACCTACATCACCACAAGTTTTTTGGAAGGGTTTCAAGAGAACAGCCTCTACTCTCACCCAAATACAAACTCAAATATCTTCAGTTTGCCAGACACTACTGGAACTTCAAATGGGATCAGGTTCTATCGTCAGATGAAACTAACATAGAGCTTTTTCTTTATGAACACCAGAGGTGGTTTTGGCACACACAGAGAGGTAGCCATATGGAAAAGTACCTCATGTCCGCGGTTAAATATGGTGGTGGCTCTTTAATGTTTTGGGGCTGTTTTTCTACCAGAGGACCTGAGCATTCTGTTATGCTACATGGAATCACGGACTAAAATATCAACAGATATTAAATGAAAACCTGACAGTCTCTGATAGAAAGCTTAAAATGGGCCCTTTTTGGATCCAGCAGGACAATGATCCAAAACATACATCAAAATCAACACAAAAATGGTTTACTGACTACAAAATCAAGGTCCTGCCATGGCCATCCCAGTTCACTGGCCATAGAAAACCTGTGGGGTGAACTGAAGCAGAGAGACCACCAAATTTGAAGGATCTGGAGAGATTCTGTATGAAGGAATGGTCTCAGATCCCTTGCCATGTATTCTCCCACCTCATCAGGCATTATAGGAGAACACTCAGAGCTGTTATCTTGGCAAAGGGAGGTAGCACAAAGTATTGACTAAAATTGTGCCAATAATTGTTGCACACCTACATATAACAAAGAATTTTTTTATATAAACATGTGTTGTATTTGCAATTAGTTAATATGAGAGCAGAGTATTTTTGTGTTTTTTTAAACAAAATATCAAAAGATTAAACATCCATCCATTTTCTATACCACTTATCTATACGGTCACGGGGAACCGCGAGCTTATCTCAGGGAGCATGGGGCACAAAGTGGGTTACGCCTTGGATTGGGTGCTAATCCATCGCAGGGCACAATCTCATACACACGCACCCATTCATACACTATGGACACATTGGACATGAGAATCAGCCAACATGCATGTCTTTGGACTGGGGGAGAAAACCTGAATACCTGGAGGAAACGCCCACAGCACATGGAGAACATGGTGGGCCATGGCGGGAATCGAATGTGTATCATTTTTCTACATCATCTCAATTTCATTCAATTGAAGTGTTCCAGCACCCAATGAGTGTCTGCATTCCTCAAGACAACAATTTGATTCAGTTCTAATTGATGTTGCACTTTTAAGGTTTTCATTTCGTTCAACCCAAATATGAGAATTAATTAATCCCATGAGCACTGACATTGCAGTTGTTTTTGTTTTTATCAGAAGTAACACTTTTGGGACAAATATACAGAAAAACAGGCATAATAACTTATTACATAATATGTAATTCTGACATTTTTTATATATATATAAAAAAAATGTTATTGTTTCAAGCCTGACAACTGTTTTACTGTATTGGCAGATCATTTGGCGTATGTCAGGCATTTATTTTTAGAAAGAAGCAAAATGATCAGTCAATATGTAGCAGTTACATTTTTTATACAATAATCTCATAATGAGAAATAAAAAATACACTTTCCTTTTTTCAAGATATTCCTCACTTGCAAAGTTATTGTTTTTTTCAGTGTGTTATCCACCAACAGGCAGTAATGTTTTCTGCATACAGAAGTTGAGTCATCTGTATATAGGTCACAAGAATAGGGAACTAATTTGGGTGAATTTTTGGGCTATGAATACACTGATCTCTTCAGATCTGTCTTTTTAACCCACACATTCAGATACTACAGTACACACAAATATCTAAGGTTTGTTTTTTTTCCCCTACCAGTATCATTGATCGCTGTGGGAGAATATAGAAGAACAAGCACAAAGTGTTTTAGAGAGTTCCTAATTTTTTTACCTTTTCTAATTTGATCTCCAAAAAGAGAGCAAAACAAAGTGCACTATTCTATTCTCACACACATTTCTGCTTTTCTTAATATATCGAGCTTGAAGAACAGATTTGAACTTCAAAGAAGTTAATTTCAAAGACATATGACCAGAGAGTCAGACAGCAGTCATTAAACTAGCATGAATGTCAAATTTACTCTGCCCATGTTTTGGACACTGGAGCATATTTTCACTCTGAGAAAAAAACCCACCAAATTCTTTACTTGCTTACTATCAAGGTTTTCTCACATAAAAGGATCTAAGCTTGTAAAATATCTTGAATAAAGGCCTATTTTATTTATATATAAATATATAAGGTTCCCTTGTATATATATATATATATATATATATATATATATATATATATATATATATATATATATAATATAAAAAATATATATATATATATATATATATATATATATACACCAATATATATATATATATATAATAGGCCTTTATTCAAGATATTTTACAAGCTTAGATCATATATATATATATATATATATATATATATATATATATATATATATATATATATATATATATATATATATGTATATATATATAAAATTGGCTTTTATTCAAGATATTTTACAAGCTTAGATCCTTTTATGTGAAAAAGTGAAATTAAGAATAAGCTATGAGAGAGAGAAATTCAAATCTGGATCTGCTGATGGATCGTTTTAATGTAAGGATCTAAATCTTAGTGCAAGCTCTTTTTCAATTCATTGGCCCTTAACTTTCTTTACACAAGCAATAACGCTTGTGGGTGTACACTTCAAAAGATCACCATAATGTAGTGGCGCCGTGTGGTTATTTTGAACATCTTCTAAATGCCTGAAAGTTCACTGATCACAGGCAAGAACCATGTTTTAAAGGTATGCATTACAATATCTTATTGTAATATAGCTTGACTGTCTTCTAGCATGACATCATTTTCTGTCTTGAGTTAGCCTTCCATATTTTCCCCTCTGAGAACCCAAAGCCCGTCATTAGATTATTTTGTGATGAGCCTTTAGGAGCATAGATGGCAATTTGTTTTAGTATGAGAAGGTGTAGTAGCTTCATCAGAGACATATCATCATGAACCAATCATATGAAACCAAGTCTTATCCTTTTGACATCTTTTTCCATGATGCTTTATTCTTGTATACATTCAGATCACTATCTTATGATCCTGTTATGCATGAATGTAATACAAGGCAGCAAGGTGGTCACCACAGCATTGCCATCTAACAGCTCCTGGGTCCCTGGTTTGATCCTGAGCTCCGAGTATTTTTCTCAGTTATATTTATGGCATTTTGGCAGACGGCCTTATCCAGAGCAACTTACATTTGAAGGCACCAATGATAAAATTATCACATTGTGCTTGAATTCCAGAATTTTAATTTTTAAAAGTTCAGAACCTTCTTATGTCATAATAGTTGAGAACAAAGAAAATCTTGATGATGTGTTCACTAGACCCATTCATAGTCTTTATGAAGACACTATGATATATTATTATATATCATCCATTATTGTTTACATTGTGTTAATTGAAGCATGAAAAAATGCTTGCGCAGACTCTGATCTTTCTTTCGTGGGTATTCACAGTTATACAGTGATGAACTTATACTAATTTATTCAACTGAGCATCATCAACATCAGTTAAATACTGAAAACTCAAAGAATATACATTATACATCAATCTCAACTTGAATATTATCCACAATTCTCTCATTTACAGGGAGTTCATCAAAAAAAGCTTGACTGAGTGGTCCACAAAACTTTTTTAGACCCCTAATGTTGTTGTATTTTGCACGTGACACTGGAAGACACTGTTCTTTGGTTTATCAGTCTGTTGAGGACACTCATCCATGTTATTAGATCTAGTACTGAAGTTTACTGAGAGCAATTACTAATGAGATATGTTGAAGAAATATGACAGTAAGTTAAGAGTGAAATTCACTCAGCTGGGCATCTGCCATTACGCAAAGCCTATTGGCTGATTTCAGTCATGTGACTGAACTGTGATCATTTTCTCACGGTAGGCTATGGACTCTGATCATTTTTCCATAGCATGGCTTTATTTTAAATGGAAAATTCTGTGACCCTGATCTTTCTATCATCCAGGTACATTTATGAGATCATTCTTCAATGCTCAATCAACAGCTGTGGATGCACAACTCCAAAAATACAGTTTTTGACTCTGATTGTTTTTTCATTGTGGTCTTCATTTATTTGTACATCCGAGCAATTGAGGGTTAAGGGCCTTGTCCAAGGGCCCAGGGCCCAAGAGTGGTAGCTTGGCAGTGCTGGGGCTTGAACTCCTGATCAGTAACGGTAAGCCTTTAACCACTGAGCCACCACTGCCCTAATAATACAAAGTATTATAAAGTAGAGTTTCCCATGTTCTCCACATGTCTATGTGGGTTTGCTTCCTTACACCTCCCAAAAACATGCCAGAAGGTGGATTAGTCACTCTTAATTGCCCCTGGGGGTGTGAATGTGTGTGTGTGTGTGAGTGAGTGAGTGTGTGTGTGTGTGTGTGTGTGTGTGTGTGTGTGTGTGTGTGTGTGTGTGTGTGTGTTGTGAGTGAGTGAGTGAGTGAGTGTGTGTGTGTGTGTGTGTGATGTCCTCCAATTAACTAGTTTCCCATCCAAGGTGTGTTCCTTCCTCACGCCCAGTGTTCCTACGATACATTCTGGAACCACTGTCACACAGATCAGGATAAAAGAGTTACACATAAATGAATGTAAAACAGGAATGTAATTAAAATGTAATAATGTATTTTAAAATAATTTTGATAATTTAAAATAACACTATTTGCTGTTCATGTTTCTTAATAAACAGAGCTGTACAATTCATTCTCCTCCATTCTAGCTGAAGTTAGTGAATTATCTTTCGGCTGCTAGAGACCAAACAACATGAGATTAGGTTATAATGGAAACTGGCAGAGATTATTAAGTTTTACCTTTTCACAAACAGTACCTACATACAAGTCTTGAGAAGCAGGTACGTTATGAATGGTCTTAACTGCTTTATGTACAAATTAATCAAATGTAGCTTGATTACCTGTCTATAAAGACAGTATATTTAACTTTGTTAATTATGTAGTTAAAGCAGTAGTAAAACTGTGTTCTACATTTTCCCTTCCTGTCTGCTTTCATTTTACATGCAAAACCACATACTTACTGAGTATGTTTTTACATTTGGTGTTATTTAATTATGTACCTAGGAAAAAAATAATCTTCAAAATAAGAAATCGTTTTGACAGATAACTTCCCCTCTTTTGTAGTTTTGGTGTGACGTCACTTCTTCCTGTAGGTATTAATGGCAGCATGCATTAGATGTATTTATGGTTTTAGCTCTGGCCAACCGGAAGACATGATGGTTTTCACAGAAATTCATTGGCAGCTAATCCAGAAACAGATAATATTTAAGTCACAGATTACGTAGAACTTTAGAAAATGAGGCTCATTCTCAGATATCTAAGTAAAAGCATGTTTACATTCTTCTCATTATGTTAGGTGCATTCTTTCTTACTCAAAGCCTATGTGTTATCAGTATGGAAACTGTAAGATAAAAAAGAAGACAACTGATTAAGTTCGATCTTCAATTTAATCATTAGACCAGAAAGAGAAAGCAGATGCATGAATTAATATGTTGTCAAAGTGTGATAGGTACATTAACTAGCTATGCTAACGTCTTTTGGATGTTTTTTTGTCCAAACAAAATGATCATTTGTTACATTTGCCAGAAATTCTTGCACCGAGGCTCTGAGGCTAAACCTTCTAGTAGCAAAACCACAGAACTGCAGAATTATAGATTGAAGTCTGACTTGTTGCAGTTATCAGCGCTCAGAGGTTATCGAAAAATCTTAATTAGTGCCAGTTGTGCTATCTTAGTCATTCCTGTTAAAATGTAGGTGTTATGCATGCATATAACACACAGCAGGGTTTGTTTATAGTCTGGAATGACCACAGTAGCTGGAGTAGAGATCATTTCTGCTGCATAGCGTCGCACACCCAGACCTCAGTGGAAACTCTTACACATGCAGGCCGATTGTGTCACTGAGCAAACTGTCTTCTGCAGCTGTGTTAATGCACTACACAGTGAAATGCCACTTATAAAAGACTGCAGGACGGAGACCACATGGCACAGTGATCAGTCTCAGCTAGGCCTAATGACTCAAATGTGCATTACTTGTGTTGTCAATTTATAAAATGAAAATTTGGTCAGTGTTTCGTGGCATCTACAGTAATAAGCTATTCATATGTTTAAAAATAAATAAAAAAATAAACACAAAATTTATAAAAGCTAAAATTGACAAACGCATCTGCTGTCACTGAGACTACGTCTGTCAATATTAAGGTCAGTTTGACACAATACCTATGTCGAGTGACGTATATTTGATGACATACAGTTGTGCTGTAGCTTTATATCGTGACTTATAATCCAATATTATGACACCAAATGTAATTATTGCAATCATAATTACATTTTACAATAAAATAACAGGGTTGTTTATAAGAGAGATGTACATTTTCTCTGGCCCTTAAGAAACATCAGTTTGAATAACACTGTAATGACTGAGAAATAACTCTCTCTCTCTCTCACACACACACACACACACACACACACACACACACATACACACTCTGAGGTAAACACTCAGTTTGTTTTGACTTTACCAAGCCTACTGTGTTCACTATTCTGTTTTTAACGTGGCTAGTTTCCTGGTTTTTCGTGTTATGACTTTGCCCTGTTTACTCTGTTTGCTGATCGCCTGACCTAAACCTGTTTTTGACCCTGACTTTGCTTCACGTTTTGGCTTAACTGCAATTACATCCATCTTAGCTTTCTCTCACATGATGGCCAGACTGATGTAGCTGAGGTTACGGAACTGGAATTCACAGACCACGCAACCCGTGCTGACATCTCTACATCTTTTTTCCCCAGGTTTTTTATAGTTTTTCCAGGAGAATAATAGTAGGGTTCATTTAAAAAAATACAAAATAAAAAAAACCTTACAGTTTAGGCCATGCTCACTTCAGGCTTAAATCTGAATTAAGTACAGATACAGATATTTTAAGCTCTAAACAGATATGGATACAGATACAGATAGCGTCATTACACCCCTATTGACAAGCTACATGACCAGGATGTACCTCTGACATATCAGAAGTAGACTGAGATACAAAGTCCATTCCAACATAAGTCATCTGGGAACCTTGTATCAAAATTGACAAATACAGTGTTTATGACACCTGGAATGAGATGTTATAAAAGTTTAGATAGGAATATGAGGGAAGCTCTTTGGCACAGGTGGTAGCATTACTGTCTCACAGGTCTAGGGTATTGGATTCAATCCTGAGTTTGGCTTACTGTGTAGAGTCTCATGTACTCTTTCTTTGTCTTTGTGTCTATATCTGGTTCTCCAGTTTCCTCTCACTTGCAAGTAGGCAGATCAGTTACAGTAAATCGCTGACAGGTGCGAATAAATTTGAGAATGTGTGTGTACCTTTCAATGGACTGATGTCCCATTCAGGGTGAGTTCCAGGGTGAGTTCCATGTTGCGACAAGTGTTCCCAGGATTGGGTCAAGATCCACTGCAACCCTGACCAGAATAAAGCAGTTACTGAAAATAAATGAAGATGAATGAACAAATTAATGAACGTAGGTATATGTCAATTGTTATAAGGGGTTTGAATAATTGTCACGTAAAATTATGTACATACACTGCCCTTAAGTAAAGTATTACCAAAAATTGTTTAATATTTTTATTTGTTTCATAAATTTATTTATGAAACAAATACGTTACTGCTAATAACAACTGCTGTATTTTCTGCAAAATGTGGAGTACTTTCTGTGGGAAAAACACACTAAAATCAATGCACAAAACTTTCACTTGTATTTCTATTTGGAAAAACAACTGCTCTCTGGAGACTCTTTCAGTTTAATACAGTTATTCAAAATGATGTTCCCAAAATTATCCCGAGAGGCATATTGCAGTCAGTGAGAGTAAACACTAGGGATGGTTTTGACCGAAAAGTCCAGTGATTATAGCCAAATAAAGCACCTGTGTATTCTGGCAGCCTCTCTTTAGCCTGTAATGGCACTGTAAAGTACTACCAAACCACACATTACAGTCAGAGACCATACCTTTATGAGCTGCTTCGCCGTGGCACTGAGTCTATAGCCCTTATCTCTATAATCCTAGCTATTACCTGTTCATGGTACCCTGTACACTTAATCTACAATTCAGATCTTTTCTACCAAATTACAATGACCTCCACTAGTATTGGCACCCTTGTTAAATATGAGCAAAGAAGGCTGTGAAAATTGTCCATGACTTCCTGTTTCACAGGAGTATAAATATCAAGTAACTCATAGGCCAAATTCCCTTAGTCATTCATAACAATGGGTTAAATCAAGGAATATAGCTGTGAAGTGTGGCAAAAGGTTGTTGAGCTTCACAGAATGGGAAGTGGCTATAAGAAAATAGCACAAGCATTGAAAATGCCCATTTCCACCATCAGGGCAAAAATTAAGAAGTTCCAGTCAACTTTTATCTATATTGCCTCAATGCACTGTGAAGAGGACGGTTCAAGTAGCCATCTCCAAGGATGACAGCTGGAGAATTGCAAAAGTTAGTTGCATCTTGGGGTCAGAAAGTCTCCAAAACTACAATCCGATGTCACCTACTGGAACTTCAAATGTGATTGGGTTTTATGGTCAGATGAAACCAAAATAGAGCTTTTTGGCAATAAATGCCAGAGGTGGTTTTGGCAAGGAGAGTCCACTAGCCTGGACCTCAAAATTTGAAGATCTGGAGAGATTCTGTATGAAGGAATGGTCTCGGATCCCTTGCCATGTATTCTCCAACCTCATCAGGCATTATAGGAGAAGACTCAGAGCTACTATCTTGGCAAAGGGAGGTAGCACAAAGGATTGCTTAAATGGATGCAAATAATTGTTGCACACCTATATTTAACAGAGTGTGCAACAATATATATATATATATATATATATATATATATATATATATATATATATATATATATATATATATATATATATATATATATATATATATATGCATATACAGTATGTGTCGTGTGTGTGTGTGTGTGTGTGTGTGTGTGTGTGTGTGTGGGTTTATATAAACCTGTGCTTTGTTTGCAATTCTTGAAATCCAGGGAAGTTGTTTTGTGATTTTTTTTAAATAAAATATCAAAAGGTTAAACAATAAAGACACTTTTTCACAGCCTTCTTTGCTCATATTGACCAATGGTGCCAATATTAGTGGAGGAGACTGTACTACCAATAGTTCAGTTGTCTCTCTCTGAATGAAATCCTTTATGCTTTGTAGCTCAAATGGACTCAAGTAAGTCTGTAGGTGTCAGCTAGTCATGAATTGGTGTCTAGTGTAATGAAACTGTATTGTTTTGAGTAATGTAATGGATATTATTTAGGGAATCCTGCGTAGCTGCAATTGTCTTATAGTATACTAGTATATAGTAATGTCTTATACTTCTTCACTGGCCGAGATTTTTTTCTGACAGGTCGAGGGAGTGATTTGGGATCTAAGAAGCACATTTTCTTGTGTTTCTTCATGAATTATTATTTAAACAGCAAGTATTCCAAGAAAAATCTCTGCACTGTTTCTTTCAACAGCAATGTCTGTTGAATTAATTTATTTATTTAGAAACATAATGATAAATGGACACTAAAACTAGTACTTTGAGATTTGTGTATTCACATCAGCACATATCCAGCACACACATATGTTGAGGTATAAATAAAATATCTGAGATTATATTTAATGGGGTAAAGTATGAGAAACATTAAGTCCAAAACTCTAGACTTCTTATCCTTATAACTTCTTATATAAGAAGCATTTGTAAAAGTTACATCTGTAAATAGTACACTAGATCCTTCAAGAATCATTGTGTTGGTTAGAGTGACTTATTTTCTTGCAAAAAAAAACATTTGAAGAATGTTCGAATGAATCCACTGCTGACATTTTTGCTTGTCTATGTAGCTTCAGGAATGTGTCATTAAAATATCCATGTATGGTGTGAAATTATTTTCTCTTGCACTTCTCAACTGACAGAGTGCCATTTATGTCTGGTGGTTTGATGAGAACCTTCTCAGAAATGATTCTCTTGTGTAAGGTAGTGGGTTTTTTCTAAAACATCTCAGATAGTGATGTATAGTTTTGTTTTGTTTTTTCAAATGTTAAACATGCAATGCATTTTTAGAAGCAATACACTTCCGGGGATCCTTTGACAGCTGTAGGTGTTTCTGAGATAACTGGGATTGCATAAAACTGGCTGGTATATGCCTGTTTGTAGCCCACACTGATTCAGCAGGAGTAGACCATGCTGAAGTCTGCCACAACTCAAAAAGCAAGCTAGATCAAAAGATAAGGATGATATGATTGAATCAGCCTTTTAACAGAATTAACTCATCTATTACATTTTTTTATCTTTAAAGAAATACAATAAATCTGTGTATCTATTTGAAAACTTTAATGTTTATAGATGCCATTTGTCTTTATGATTACACATATTATCTCTATGCTGTTGACTAAGAAATGTGACTCTTCTGGCCATGGTGTAAAAGCTAGTATATTATAAAAATGCTCTCTTGAAAGCTATTAAAATACCTGCAATCTCTTAAAGATAACTAGATGCTGAAAGTGGACTGAATGACGTATCATGCCTCTAATCTGCATCGTTACTTTGAAACATTTGGTCATGTGACAAAAAAAAGTTTCAAAATGATAAAGAACACTGAGTTATTTGCCAGCATTAAGCTTTAAGGTTTTTTTTTTCACCAAGAACTAAATGATAGTTTCATTCTACTTTTTTTGACTGTCAGGCTATATTCCGGTGTGGAAGGCAGGTAAAAAATATACATATCATATATTCTTTAACACGTATACAGTAGTCCAAAGGAGGGAGAGTCTTGAATGTTGTCCCATTTCTTGGATTAAAAAGGAAAGTCTGCAAATCCATGCTCTGAGAAATTTTCAGTCTCTCTATGTTCAAGTATGTTTGACTAGAGGTAAGGAGATTTATGCTGTGGTTCCACGGATGTTCCATTGATTCCCATTACACTTAAACTGTACATCTACTGTGTTTGCAGTGTGGAAAATTGTAAGGATCTCTCTTGTGGTTTAAACATTGGAGAGGTGTTGTATTGTCTTTGGGCTGTGAATATGTCTGCATTGTTGATATATCCCGTTCATATGAAAAGAAATGTTGCTTTGATTTTGATGTGCAATAAAATCCATTCAGTAAAAAAAAAAAAAAAAAAAGTTATACAGCATATTTGGGTAGAGGAAAATGTATTCCATCATCCAGAAACATGACACTAGATGAATTTAATCCATGTCATTTGTACTGAATAACACATTCAAAAGAATATACACACACACACACACACACACACACACACACATATATATATATATATATATATATATATATATATATATATATATATATATATATATATATATATATATATATATATATATATATATATATATATATATATATATATATTGTTAGTGTTAAAAGGTCTCAGGTGAGAAAGGGGAGCAGGTGTGTTAAATTTGGTGTCATCGCTCTCACACTCCCTCATACTGCACGGTGGCCAAGACCATACAGCGGTTTAACAGGACAGGTTCTACTCAGAACAGGCCTCGCCATGGTCGACCAAAGAAGTTGAGTGCACGTGCTCAGCGTCATATCCAGAGGTTGTCTTTGGGAAATAGACGTATGAGTGCTGCCATCATTTCTATAGAGGTTGAAGGGGTGGGGGCTGAGCATCTGTGGGACATCCTCAAATGGAAGGTGGAGGAGCACAAGGTCTCTAACATCCACCAGCTCTGTGATGTCGTCATGGAGGAGTGGAAGAGTTCTCCATTGGCAACCTGTGAAGCTCTTTTGAACTCCATGCCCAAGAGGGTTAAGGCAGCGCTAGAAAATAATGGTGGCCACACAAAATATTGACACTTTGGGCCCAATTTGGACATTTTCAGTCAGATTTTTAGACATTAATGGCTGTGTGTTGAATTATTTTGAGGGAACAGCAAATTTACACTGTTACACAAGCTGTACACTCACTACTTTACATTGTAGCAAAGTGTCGTTTCTTCAGTGTTGTCACATGAAAAGATATAATCAAATATTTACAAAAATATGAGGGGTGTACTGACTTTTGTGAGATACTGTATATATAAATATAAATTAAATTCAATATAGATAGATAGATAGATAGATAGATAGATAGATAGATAGATAGATAGATAGATAGATAGATAGATAGATAGATAGATAGATAGATAGATAGATAGATAGATAGATAGATAGATCCCTAAAAGAGTAAATTAATTGCTTTTTCCTCAGAAAACATCCCAAGGACCATTCCACAAAAAGCTAGACCTGTTAACTTTTTATACTCTTGAGAATTTTTTTAGAAGAGTGTACATTAACTCTGAAAATCTTGCTTTCCGACAGCAGGCTGAGTGCCATAACCTGTGTTATGGCAGCTGAATAGTTTGTGAATACTTGCAGCTTACCAATAACTGCAACACAAATGTTTATTTAATTTTTATGTAAACTTGTCTTTCAGACAGATTTTGCCATGAATCCTTTCTGGCTGCTCTGAAATAAATTACTGTCAAGGCTGTATGTGTTACAGCCAGCGAGAAGTGAATAAGACATGAGTAATAGCTTAGACTAAGTAACTATATTTTCATCTAGTACAGAATATTCTGGATACATTTCCCTAAACTGACCATCAGTAGATCCATGATGTCATAGACACTCAGAAAGAGGTGCTCTTTCGTAGACAGAAGTTCATTTTAATTCATCCATATAATGGATATTTAAACTGAATCAGTGTTTTAAAGTGTGACTACATTTTGAGGTGGGATTGTGCCAGAACAAGATTTTACATAATGCATATAGATCATGCTGAGCTCAAGTGTCTTTTACAGTTCCCAACAACAAATGTGATACAGACATTCTTTTTGTGTACAAAAGAGAGATCCTAATATAACCCATATGCTTAAGTAGAATGGTTAAAATGTCTTAAATGGTTACAATACTGTGTAAGATGATTTTGGAATGGTGTTCAGTATTTATGATACTATACTGACAATAATATACTGTAATATAAACTAAAAACTAAAATAACAAGCTTACTGAATATTTAATTTCATGGAAACTGTAAAAACATTCCCATGAGCAATGCAAGCTGTTCCACACTTGTGGTTTTAGTGAAATAAAAACATTATTTAGAAAGAATGGTGATGACATCATCATGGTTAAGGCTTTCCTTCACACGTACAGGTGACATTCCACATCATTAAACTATACAACCTTCATACTGGATTAAATGCTTTACCATCAGTATTAACAACATACAGTTGGTTGCCTATATATAACACATTAACTTTGTGGTATCATTAGTCTACTCTGTGACTTGGACAGGGGTTAAGTTTCTAGTAAATGCTTAAAAACATGCAACTGTGTTTTGTGTCATGGGTGAAATGATATTTGAATGTTGAATGCTAACCTGAATGCTATGGACTAAATTGCAAAAAGGAAAACTGATACTTGTTGACAAGAATAGGACCTTCCCTGAGTCTGAGGTGTGGCTTTCTCTTTATCTGCTACTTCTAAACAAAAGTTGGTCATTTGTCATAATAACATTTACTCCCTATCATGTTCCACTTGTCTAGGGACTACATCAAACATGGGTGTAAATAATAATATTTTTTAAAAAACCCTACAGTATGTTAGTATGTTAGTGGACATGTCAGTTTTTTTCCAGAGGTGTGCTAACTGAAAGGAAGAAAACAACAAGGCAAAACTCTGGTGTGAATGCTACTCAGTAAGAAGTGACAGAGACAGTCAAAGAGACAGTCCTTCCTTATTTTCTATAAACAAAGTTGACTTAGATAAAGTGGATGCGAAGCAAAATTCACTGCTATGAGAGGCAAATGCGCACCTTTCTCCTTCTGTTAATTAGCTTTTTTACTGGGTAAATGTTTTCATTCTTAATTATTCTGTTTATTGGGGTTGGGGGGTGTTTATTATTATTTTTTTTTTTTTAGAAAGATCAGAGCTGGGATCCTGCAGTATGCAACAAAAAAACTCTTTTTTTTGCAGAAACTTTTTGCTTTCATGTAGGTCTGAATGAGCAGTCAGATATGAAAGAAACAAAAAATCATTACTAATGCTGAGTAATTGACATATCAGACAAAATATAATAAAATTATTTTTGCTCCTTCAAGGTCATTAGTTAACAAAGAAGCCACAGCTGGACAGAACATTGCATGACTGCTGCACAGACTAACTGACAGCCTGTAGTAAATGTAGTAACAGTTTCAATGAAACAAACTATTGCTAGAATTGGAATTTACGTAGAGAGCACAGATGAGCAGAGTGATGCAAGCACTGACATGTACCAGTACTGTTTTACTAAATATCAGCACTCTGAGAACATTGCTTGTCCAATCAAGAAGAAGCCTTTATTTGTAACATTCTTTTCTCCACATATCCCAGCTACTTAGGTAGCTGGGGTCAGAGCTCAGGGTCAGCCATGATACAGCACCCCAGCAAGGTTAAAGGTCTTGCTCAAGGGCCCAACAGTGGCATCTTGCCAGTGCTGTGGCTTGAACCCCCAACCTTTTGATCAGTATCCCAGAGTCTTAACAGTTGAGCCAATGCTAGCCAAATTAATGGACCAGAACTAACTACCGTATAATAGAAAAATCATGTACAGATAAAAGCAAATATAAAAACTGTGCAAACAGGGTTAAAGTAAATCCATCCATGTTCTATACTGCTTATCCTACAGGGTCACGGAGAACCTAAAGCATCCCAGGGAGTAAGGGGCACAAGGCTGGGTACACCCTGGACAATGTGCAAATCTCTTGTAAGGCACACTCACATACACATTCACACTTTGGAAATGCTGATCAGCCTACCACGTGTCTTTGGACTGGGGAGGAAACCAGAGTACCCAGAGCAAACTCCACAGCACGGGGAGAACACACAACTATGCACACACAGGGCCATGACAGGAATCAAACCCCTAACCCTGGAGATGTGAGATGAACATGCTAACCACTAAACAGGTTACAGTAAAATAAATAAAATCCTGCATGCATCATTAGTTGAAATAATTATGAACTCGAGTGATGTATCTAAGTAACTCTCAGAGACAGTATTCACAGCCCATGCTAAGGGTGCTGCCATTTCTACCCCCTTTTTCTGTGTTTTACACCTCTCCGGAGTGGTGGTATGTTACATATGTACAAATATATAGGTTTAGGGCATGAATACAAATAGCACTAAACAGATACGGATACAGATAGCACTACTGCGGTAGACGCTTAGTCTCAACAGGCGCGGTGGAAAATTCCAGAGCGTGCCTGCTCCCTTTCTGGTCGGTTGCTAATTATCAACTCAAACTTGGTTAGGACAACCTAACTACCTAAGAATAGTCAAGAATAGTTTTTATCAACTAAAGATTATTTCTAAACTCAAAACATTTTTGTCTTTCGAAGATTTGGAGAAGGTTATTCATGCTTTTATCACTTCATGGTTAGATAACTGTAATTCATTATCCTTGGTTCAGAATGCAGCTGCAAGGCTGTTGACTAGGGCAAAGAAATTGGATTGTGTCACCCCAATTTTAGCATCGCTCCATTGGCTTCCATTCCGTTTTAGGATTCAGTTTAAGATTCTGATGTTTGTTTTTAAAACTCTTAATGATCAAGATCTTCTTACACCACATTCATCGAACAAACTTCTAAGATCTTCTGATAGACTTCTTTTGCATGTCCCTTGTTCCCGGTTAAAAACAAAGCGGGAAGAGCTTTTTCAGTTGCTGCCCCTCATCTATGGAATCAATTGACACTGGACATCTGACTTGCACCTTCTATTACCTCTTTCAAAAAGAGGATGAACACATATCTCTTCTCCCAGACGTTTTAATCAGATTTTTACTCATTTTTACTAATGTCTGTTGTCTGTTTGTATTTGGTTTTATTCTGTTTTCTATTTTTATTTTCTGCACTCTGTTCACCACTTTGGTCAGCTTTGCTGTGTGAAATGTGCTATATAAATAAAATTGACTTACTTACTTACTTACTTACTTACTTACCTGCAAGCTAAACAACAACAACAAGCTAAATCCAGCAAGTGAAACAAATAGCTCAACAAACAAACACACAAACAAATAGAATTTGAATAAAATACTAGTTTCAGTTAATAATCAGTTTTATTGTTCTATGGGGGAAAGAAAGCAGTGTTTGGACAGAAGAAATGCTGGCAGCTGAATGTTGGATGTTGAATGCATTAGTACTAGTATTAGTATGCGGATATTGAGCGTCCATGCGCGTCCTCAGGGCTGAGTAAAAAAAACAGAAAGAGAAAGGAAAAAAGGAGGAAAACTCGGGGATTGTTCCCAGCGCTGACGTCACGGAGGTGTTCAAAACCAAACGCACGAGTCTCTGTATGTCAGGCTTCACCGGCAGCTTTAACGATGAAGGGGACTTGCGCCTGGACACTGATTTAAAATCATCTCATTCTGGATTCAATGTATTTACCACTTGGGTTTAGTAATGAGCTGGCTCCTGACCTGGGTCCTGCTTGTCGCCCGATTACATCAGGTGAGAAATTCCTGTCCTATCTTGTTGTTTATAAACGACTTTCAGCTTTGTTTAAATCCTACTCATGGGAACGTAGTAGACAAATGTTCGAACAACAACAACAACAATAATAATGGTAACAACAATAATAATAACAATCTTTATTATTCATGATTAAATTCAATTATTGTCTAGACCACTTAATTTAATCAATTTCTTTTGTACAATTAACCTATATATATATATATATATATATATATATATATATATATATATAATTTGATGTAGTGTGTACCGATGGTAACTGTGCAGTGTTTAAAATGCAACATATATCTATAAACGTAGCATAATGAAATAAATGAAACCATAAAACCCCTAATCAGCTCATGTTTTCCTACTCATGGGTATATATACATCTGATTTTAGGGGAGGGGGAATGATAACATTATATAAAAGAGTGCATGAAGAAAAGTCCATTTAACATCAGATGGAGTTACTTACATCATGTTAAATGTATTTGAGGAATGTGGTGACAGCTTCTGAAAGCCAAATGCAAGTGATTATACTGCCACCGAGTGGAAATTATTCTGCAAAGTCATCAGTGTTGTCAGTTGATTTAATAACTTTGTGGTGGAAAATAGTGGCTATAACTCACGTATAATTTCATTTGAGTTTGATAGTTATATGCTTAAATGGACTGCTTTTCAACTTGGTTGGAAACACTCAACCAAATGTGGCTACTCTGAAAACTGACTCCACTAGACTATTATTCCCAATGGATTTATAGTCATTTATTCACTGTGAAAATTTTTCTGTTATTTACATGCTGAAGACTAATACAGCCACTCCAGTATAGGACATGAGGACATGCAAGAGATCATGCAGCCAGAGGTCAGAGGCCTGAAGATATAACGCATCAGAAAGTTGGCTTTTTTTTTCATCTTACCATGAGAGAGAGACTGCATGGAAGTAAATTTTATGTTAGAGATCAATCCAGATACCAAGAGTTTGTACTGAAATACAGGATTTCATTCACGTAGGTTCCCATATATCTATAGGTCAAATATTACCTTTGAACAAATTAAAGAAAAATACCCTTTTTCCTCACTGCAGATTTTTTTTTTTATGAGAAATGTACTGGTATAACATGTTTATTGGGAGTGGGCCTAAGCAAGTAATCAGCTTTATGATGTAAAACTCCTCAGCAGGATTTTTAATGATTATAAATTTTTATTTGACAGCTACATGAAATAACATTTATAAGTTATTTGCCTCCAGGCCACGCCGCATTGATGCAGTAATTCGTGCAAAAGGAGCCCCGACCAATTATTGAATGCATAAATTAACATACTTTTCAGAAGGTTGACGTTTCTGTATTACAAATTCTATATTCTAATATTTTGAGATGTTGGATTTTTGATTTCCATGAGCTGTATGCTGTAATCATCAATATTAAAACAAAAAAGGGTCAAAATATTTCACTTTATGTGTAATGAACCAAGAATATATGAAAGGATGACTTGATGTTGCTATTTTTGATGCAGCCAGAATGTGATATTTTTGTATCTACATGATTAAGAGACAGCATTCTAGTTATGCACTGCACTGTTTTTGGTGTTCCTATGCACCTTTAGCATGTGCATACAAAACATTTTGGGGTTTTTTTGTTGCACAATTCCTTTACTGCCATTAAGAGTGATTGATTTAACTATTCAAATTATGCCATGCAAAACTCAACAAAGGCAGATCAAACTGTGGACCCTGGAACTAAAAGGCACCAACACCACCTGCTGCACGACCATGCTGTCCTGGTTCAATTACAGATTCAAATATTTTAGCAAAATTTAAATCTACAGAACTTCTATGCTAATCTTAGGTTACTAACTGTGCACAGTTCATGGGAATGTTCTTAAGGGGGTGCAATAATACGACAAAAATCCAATTTCAAATTTTTACTCAAAAGTCTCCTTATTTCTCTGCATTTCCTCCAGGCTGTCTCACTGAATTCCTCCATTGCTCCATTCATACCTGAGTCCACTACCCCTGAGACTTACAACCAGACTCGGTACTGTAAGTGGCCCTGCACCTGCCCTGAGACTCCCCCGAGCTGCCTCCCTGGTGTCAGCCTCATCATGGATGGCTGTGACTGCTGTAGGGCCTGCGCCAAGCAAGTGGGTGAGGAGTGCAACGAGGCTGACAACTGCGACCACCACCGTGGCCTCTATTGTGACTACAGCTCAGACAAGCCTAGGTACGAAAAAGGAGTGTGTGCATGTAAGTGTCCCCTGCACTAAACATGTCCTTGTGCTCAGGCTTCCATTAAGCGCATTAACACTAGACTCTTCCCAAGGATTAGATTGAGATTAAGAGGGTTAATTAAGGTGGAATGCAGACTCAGATAGAAACCAGAGCAGTAATTCGTTAGATTTATTAACCACCACCTTCTTGTTGTTTTTTTAACTTCTCAATGATCATTTGAGCTCCAATCTCTTTCATATAAGTCTTTCTCTCACTCAAAATCACACCATTGTTTTTAGCCATAGATCCTTTCTTATCTCATACATAATAACCATTCCCTTTACATCCTATCAGAAACTCATTAACTGTGATCTTTGCCGATGTACAGATCTACTCGGCACAGGCTGTGAGCACAATGGTGTAATTTATCGCAATGGGCAGAGTTTTCAGCCCAATTGTAAATACCAGTGTCTGTGTGTGAACGGGGCCATCGGCTGTGTACCACTGTGTAATGAGTCTCAGCCTCCAAGGGTGTGGTGCCCAACACCGCGACAGGTCAAGATCCCTGGCCGCTGCTGTGAGCAGTGGATCTGTGAGGAGCCCAGGAGGGGGCGCAAAGCAGCACCTAGGCATGCCATGGCAGGTATGATAAAAACTGACATACAGGTACACTTCACAGTTAGTTTAGCTGAATTATAGAGTTAGGGAAAATGCAGCATTAAAATACTTAAAATTTTTTGGCACACTTTCTGCACAACCAACAACCAATGAGGTCAAATAAAAAAAGAGATATAAGATCTCTTCCATTTTATAGAATAAGGTCAGTTGGAAAATAGTCATTTTTAGCACCATGCTTATTGTTGAAGAGATCGTCTAGAGACAGCTGCTAATCATATACACAATTTCTGAAAGCACACCAAGTTTAAAGGTTTTTGGAAAGAATCCCTGGACTCCTGTTGAAAGATAAAATGACAAAGGGACCCAATTTGCACAGGTTCAGGGCCAGCTTACAGGTAGTGAAAACAAAAAAAAAATCTGCTTTGGGTACTACTGGTGGAATGCAAAAAGGAAAACCCTTGTATTCTGTATTTGCATCTGCATTTGAGTTATACATTGAATTTAAAAATGGTTGCCTGTCTTTTGACAGCTCTCTCCAGTGGAAAAGACACCTGGCAGGAGAACTGTGTGACGCAGACTACATCATGGAGCTCATGCTCCAAGACCTGTGGTCGAGGAGTATCTTTACGCATCACTAACGCCAACAAGCAGTGTCGCATGGTCAAGGAGAGACGGCTTTGCAACATCCGACCCTGTGAGGTGGACATCACTAAACACATTAAGGTAGAAATTTTCTCTGGTTACTGTAAGTTACCATTAAACACAAAGGATCCATCAGCAGGTACTGACATACATTTCTCTCATAAATTTGTAACTACATACCTTTAATATTACTTTCATTATAGATACTGAATCATTCATAATAGACCCTTATTATTAACAGTAATAATAAAAAACCTTATCTTCTGAATAACATTAGTTGGCTATGTTTTCATCCTAAGATATTCACAAAGATATTGTGAATTTTCTTTTGCTTTCTCCTAAAGCCTGGGAAAAAGTGCCTAAACATCTACAGGGAAAATCAAGCGACCAATTTCACCATCTCAGGCTGCACTAGCAAGAAGCTCTACCAGCCAAAGTACTGTGGTGTCTGCACAGATGAGCGCTGCTGCATCCCTTATAAATCCAAAACAGTGCAGGTGGAGTTCCAGTGCCCTAATGGAGCCATGTTCACTTGGCAGGTGATGTGGATTAATGCATGCTTCTGCAACCTCAGCTGCAAAAACCCCAATGACATCTTTGCAGATTTGGAGCAGTTCTACAAGAATCGAGAGATTATGAACTGAGGAACAGGTGACTACTGTGCTGCTGTTCAATCGCTCACATTTTGAGGTTGACAAAATAAAAAGAATCAAGCCAAAAGAAATGTTTTTTATTCCATGATGCAGTAAATTCTAAGCAATAGACATCACAATAGACATTACTGAATTCTTCTCTATTGCTGGGTCTATAGAATCTGATGATTCATATTACAGTAATATCTCTGTGGTTAAATCTTTATTATATAATGCTTTGTAATAACTGGAAAATATATTATATAAAGGTAGAACCAAGTTACTTCTTTAGACCTTGATTTTTATAATGACCACAAAACCACCACAAAAAAACTCCCTTGCATGAGTATTCACACCCTTGAACTTTTTGATGTTTTGTAGTGTTACAGCCTGCAACTGAAAATGACAATTAGGATTTTAATCAATTGATTTACACAAATGTCTAATGTTTCAAAGTTCCAAAGAAAGAGTTTTAAAGTGACATAAAGGTTAATTTAATAAAAAAATGTGAAAAAATTAAAAAGCAGACAATACTTGTGTAGTAAATGGCAGCAGACACAACTCAGGAACATAGCAGACTAGGGTTAAGATGACTGGTGAGTGTTTATTCAGGTCACACGTCAGACAAACTCATCAGCCTCACTCACAGAGAGAGAGAGAGAGAGAGAGAGAGAGCTTATTAATATCCATTCTCAAATAAGCGTTGGTGTGCCACGTTAATTTTCTTGCTCAGTATCTACATCTTTATTTCTCTGCTCACCACTGTTCCAGAAATATGGGAAAGCTATATTGATTTTCCCCAACCTCACATGTAGATTGTTGACATATAATACCAATGAAGTCCACTTCCGCTAGAAGTTGTAACACTACAAAATGTGGAAAAATTCAAGGATGGGGGAACACTTATGCAGGTATTTCTTTAAGCCAGCAGTGTCAAACTCAGGTCAAAGATGCACCAGACTCTAAGCACTTATGGTCAGACTTTTCTAAGATACCAGTGACTTCTGCTGAAGATTATGCCTTTTCTGTGAGAAGACACTTATGCAAACAAAAAGAAAATAACCCAAATAATCCTGTTATAAGCATCAAAACATCCCCTACACCAGAACCAGTTTCACTTGTTAGTTACACAGTTAGTTAAACATTTCTGCCATCGAATCATCCAGGTGGATGGTACACACTGGTGGTGGTTGAGGAAATTCCACCCCATACATTGTAAAGCACTTTGGGTGTCTAGAAAAGCGCTATATAAATCTAAGGAATTATTATTATTATTATTATTATTATTATTATTATTATAATTATTATTATTGTTATTATTATTATCATCAACATCATGACCTACTGTTACAAACAATTTAAACTTTACAAGTTTAAGTTTCAGACTGATACTACAAAATACACAATATAACAATTTAGTGTATTAAATATATAATTTTAGTGGTTTTAGTGGTCATTCTGGGAACCAAAGCATAACAATGATGCTGTTGCCAGCCATTTGTAAATTTTGAATCATAGTAGTGGTTATACCTATGAACAAATCTTCTGGCAGAGCAAACAAGATTTGAGCTAAATTATCATGGTACATGGTGATTTGTTTTAGGTAGAGAAACAATGAAACGAGTTTGAATGAAAATTCTAAATTATTGTTATGCATGTTTTTTTATACATAATTATTTTTAATTTTGCCCATAGTCTTAAAAGACGACAATAATCAACAGCTCGTGAGTATCAACATATATAGTTAATAGACTGAATGGTGATTAAACATGTGTTAATGTTTTTTATCATCATGTGTAAGTTTATCATGTGTAAAGCAGTTATGGGCAGATAAGAGGTGCTTCAGTTATACAAAACAGTCAGAAGGGGTTTTGTTTTCTTTCTTTTTTGTCTTTTTTAATAAATACAACTCTAACCCCATTTAAATGTACAGTGTGGTTTACATTGTGTTGCTGTGCATCTTTACAAAGGTTATGTTACCTAAAAAGCCTGTTATTGGATTTTCTCCCTCCATCCTTCTAAACCATAATAGAATAGAAACAGTGGATTTCCATGGCACATGTTGTTCCATTTTGCTTAACTCCAAATAAATCATGATTATGTCCAAAACTCCAACGAATCATTCATTTGTTTATGTACAGTAATTCCTTTGTTTTATTTACTTCTTAAAATGCCTCAGATCACTTGATAATAGATCACTAGTAGAAAAAAAAATCATGTTAAAGAACAAAAACAACTAGGTTACAAATATATCCCCCAAAACATGGGGAATAAACAAAAAGATAAATGAAAAGGAAAATAGCCTGTGTATGTCATTTATTTTTAAGGTAGGTAGCATAGAAAAATGACAACCCTATTATCCACCACCATATCCTTTCATCAAATCACATTCAAAATATACAGAAAATTAATCCAGTATTAAAACTATTACACACATACATTACTGTTTAAAAAAAAACAGCCATTTGCACACATTTGTGAGATAAGTGACAATACAATCAAGTAAATGAGAATGCAAAGAAAGTAAATTAATGATGCATGACCAGTACAGGCGTACAAACTTGTATGCTTCCCAAACTTTCTGATTCTCCCACGTACAGTATTTCTGTGCTGTGTTTCCTGCATAAAGAATAAATCAGCCCCCAAAAAGGGGGCAAATGAACAGATTAGGGGAGTTTCCCTTTCAAATATTTTACTTCATCTAGACAGCATTTCCCAGAGGACCCTCAAATAATACACTCTGACTAATTCAGCTGCATTCTGGGATGTGTGCCCAAAGCTGGTGGCCTGCACTCCTGGGCATTTTTGTGACAGCACAACACACACACACACACACACAGAGATAAGGGAAAGGAAGTGTGTTAAAGGAAGTGCATGGTAGGGTTTAGGGAAGGGTGGAGCTGCTTTAGCATGACACTTCAGTAGATTTGAGCACAGACTGATCCACAGAGTTGTCCGCAGAGTCGGTGTGAGAGCGTGCGCGCTGGGCGTCGGCGGTGTGGGAACGGCCCCGGCCTTCGTTGGTGTGTGAGCGACTGCGGTTGCCATCAAAAGAGGTGACGCTGGAGCCAGAGGCAGTGCGAGAGCGGACCAGGCGAGTCATACTGGCTGAGGGCACTGAGAGAGGACAGGGAGGAGAGAAGAAAAAAAAAACTCAGAACTTGTTTTCTGACCAGGCAGACTGAGGTCTAAACATGTCCTTATAAACTGTTTGCCTCTTAAGTTATATTAATAATTTTCAGGAAGAGCTTTATCATAGGTTGGGTCGCAGTGGATCCAGAGCCAATCCTGGGATGAATGGCTGTGGCACTCTGGATGAGACACATTCATACCTAGGGGCAATAGAAAGTAGCCAATACACCTACTGGCATGTTTTTAGGACATGGGAGGACACTAGAGAACCCAGAGTAGACCTAAAACCTGAAATTTCTTTAAAACCATAAAAACTTTAGAAATTTCCAAACATAGAAACAAAAATTGATTGGGGTGATAAAATAGAAAGGAGCGGATATATTTCATTACGCATGTTGAGTTAAGAGGTTAAACGTTAATATTGATACTTATGTTTAGTCGCAGATTACACCACTAGGTGGCAGAAAAGCTAACAACTATAAACCTCTGAGAAGGTAATTAATGATTCAAATACTTACTGTAGCCCATTCCCTGTATAAAGTATTTAAAGGCTTCAGTCAGCTTTCCAGGCTGTGAATAAAATGAGAAAGAATTTTTAAGTATCAATGGCTATATATAAGAATGGTTCTAATATGTATTTTCACAACCAGAAGACAGGTCAGTAGCAGAAGTTCAGGATGGTATTAGAATTGGCATTCATAGCTCTTAAGCTGCCAGATATCTCTAATGATTATCTCCATCCTGAAGATCCTGCCAATGAGTCTAGCAATCAAAACAGTCAACACACCTGGTCAACCTGAGGCAAGCCTCCGCAGTCAGCCATCTGTGAAGAAAAAAAAAGAGGGGAAAAAAGGAGAAACACATTTTAAAATGGCAACTTTCAGCCACAACACATGCTTCACTGCATGTTTAGTGCTCCAAGCTTTCACAGACTTGAAAACAACACCGCTATCAGCATGCATTTCTTAACCAGCAAGTGTTCCATTAACTAGTGTTTTCACAACACTTATCAGCAACAAATGAGTCTGTTGAGGCGTTATAAACCTGCTTTCCCCATGGCAACATGGGTCAGGCCAAGGAAACTAGGTCAGCTGGAGATGAATTCTGCCCTTGGTCTAACCATGAAAATCAGCCTTAATGCACCCTAGGTAAATCAGTCACCAGGTGCTGAGCTATTAGAATTTATATCAGCTCCTAGCTTTTCCACCAAGGCTATGAATAGGCAGCTGGATTAAAGAGACTGAGAATGTAAGAATGCTCACTCACCTTGAGCAGTGTGGCCTTGGTCGGGTCCAGCTTGGTGTTGCACTCCACCTGTGGAAAAAGTACAATAAATCACAAAAATGCACATATTTTATTATATATAAGTTATAAATACATGCCCTAGAAAAACAAATGTGTTCACCATTTTAGAATAGCTGTTCAAGCTGCAGCACTATAATTCATTAATGTCACTTGTTCATCTTGTAAATAAGTGGACATGTGCCATTGGTGTGAACTTAGACCTACCACAGCATCCACTGCAGGAGAGCTGTCTCCAACCACGAGAAGAGAGGGGCACCTGAAAGCGGAGCACCACCAAATCAGTAGGACATAAAATTGTACACTTTAACTAATACAAAATCCAGTCAATGCTCTGAACTCACTTGATGGTTCTGACATTAATGTTTCCTCCAGGAACAGGCCTCTCAATTTCAAGGTCTCTTCGGCTACGTGGCAGAAACACAAATGTCAGTCACTTTTAATAACCAAGCCTGACCAAATCTTCACGGTAACTGATTGAGTCTCTATTCACCTGCTATATGCCTTGATAAACAGCTGCAAGTTGTACTGATTCATGTCATTCAGGATGTGGTGGCGGTAAGTGCCAATCAGGTCATGGTTGTTTTGAATTTCCTCCTAAAAGCAAGCCAAAGAAAAACAACACCACCACATAACTAAAAAAAATTAAGAAGAAATTAAAATAATAATAATAATAATAATAATAATAATAATAATAAGCTGCCAAAAAAATTGGTTCAAACTCACCTTTCCAAATAGATGGCTGATGATCATGTCAGGCATGGCATGAGTCCAGCCACTGATCTGTAAAACATTTTAATTGTAAAAGGTTACATACGCCCCCAAGGAACATAACTATATAACCACATAAACCAAGTGTGGCCAGGATTATGGTTTTTGCTGTTAGTTTAACTGTAATTGAAAAATTCATAGTATTTACCAATTAACATGCTTTAAGATAAATAAGATTTAAAAAGTATAACATTATTAGAACACATCAATGCAGTTGGTCAGTTGGTTTATTATTTTTTTTAATATTACCTTTTGTGCTGCCCAGTCCATCCAGCCCTCAGCACATGGATTGATGTTGATCAAAACAATACCCTCCACCATTTTAGGGTAGTCCAGCTGAAAAAAAACACCCAAGAATCCACTTTTCATTATAATAATTCTGAAACTTAAATACGTACAAATATACTGGAAATTGGATGCATGTAACAAAAGTGGAGTAAAGTGTTCAAATCTGTGGTAATAAGCTCAAAAGAATCAGATCAGGACTCCCTACGGCGAGCACCGCTGGTGTTTAACAAGTTTGGAACATTCCTTAGCGGCTAAACAAAGCAAAAAATAATAAAGAAGGAACAATAACAGCAACAGTAATCGAGCTTGTTCTGCTTTTAATCCAGGTTTGATTAAAACATATTAAAAGTATCAGGTTATTAAAGTGGCAACTCACAGCAAATTTTGCAAGGACGTAGGCACCGGCTCCAACCGCCATCCCGATCACACTCTTAAGACTATATAGTCACGAAAACAAAAGCCAGTTACATCTAAGAATCCTTTAAAAGTGTGAGTGATTCAAGTATGACTATGCAACTTGTTACAATGCAATATTACCCAAAATGTTTCAGGACCAGAGGAAGTGTCTCAGAGAGCTGGTCCATAGAAGGGTACTCATATCTAAAGTAAATCAAAGATGCACAATTAAACATTTATACCCATAGTACAACATTTATCCAGAGATTTTAAACATTTTCCTTTTTTTCCCATTTTAAAACCTTGGAGCAGACAAACATTTGACCTCTGAACTATATAATTATGTAACTGTTCATTCATCTAGAGTCCCATAACATTTTGTTTTAGGACATATATAAAACAATATAGGTCACGGATAAGCCAAGGCTAATAATTAATAGAGGCGACTGAGCCTGAACACGGACTTGTCAGCACTCAAAGACTAAAAGGTCAAAGGCTTCATGTTGCCTAATGTAGTTCAATTTCCAGCTTACCCAGTGGAAAAAGTATTGGCACCCTCGTGCTGTCCTGGTGCATCCACATGGCACACAGCAAAGTGCTGCATGATCTCCAGCATGTCCTCATGTTGGAACAGAGTGTCAAAGCATGTCTTGTCTTTAGAGAGAAAATAATTAAAAAAATAAATAAATAAAAAGACGAGCTTTGGTGGCATATTTACAGCATATATTGAAAGTCATGCTAAAAGCATATGCTGGAATTAGATTAACACTTACGGTTCAGTCCAATGTCATGGAAGGTGAGAATGACAGGTCTGTCTCCTTTGGGGACTCCCTTCATAGTACAGTGGATTCTGCCATAAGGTGTATCAACATCATGCTCCTGTAGAAGCAAGAACCGTGATGAAAATAAGCTTGATGCTCTATAAAAAATAAAGCAGAATATATATTTTGCAATGCATTTGAGCAAACTGGATATTTTAGGACTGGGTTGGAAGTTGAGAATTCAGTCAAATTACAAAACAGAAACTGTAAAAAAGCTTAAACATCATGCTACACCTGCTCAACATTGCATGCACAGATCTGAAGACTGTGTTTTAGAAATGTCGCGCTATGCAAACTTCACTAATGGACAGTCTTATCGCATGAAGTCACAGATTATTAAACAGTTACTGTATCCTTTCAGATATTTAACCACAGTACTAATCTTAACCACCCTATCCTTCATCATCTATAATACAAATCTAAATAGAATCTGCATCAAATCTCAATATTTATCATCAAACATGTTGTCTGACCACATTTCCAATCAGGACAAATAATCCTCATGCAACAGCTTGAGCACCAAACAGTGGAGTCTGTACTCACAAAAACCTCAATCTCAAACACTGCCTCTGATTCCGAATCCTCAAGAACCATTTTGACAGCTGGTAGTTAATAGTAGCAACCAACGTTCAGTAAACAGGTGAGTAAGATCCAATTGTATGTAAGCTCTTTGTAAGCTTTTGCGTCTGCACTCAAGCCTTTATACCCCTGCTGCCACTCCTCTTCATAAGCCCCTTGCTCCCAGCATGCTTTGTACCATGACCAAAACAAGATAATTCCAGTTGAAGAGATCTGTAAATTGGATCAGACCGTATCAGACAACTTGAATTTTCAGTCATCGGAAACTTCTAGGCCTATTTACTTTGGCGTGGAGTTCATCACTCGAGGAAGTTGAATACAATATAACAAGCATGTCTTTAGATCAAATAAGCATGTCATGCACTTGCTTTGAACTACTTACCACTTTTAACTACTTACTAAATAAAATTATTCTATGATTTAAATACGTTTTTTTTTATGTGTAACAGTGCCCCAGTCATAATGTTACTTTTTTCCAAACTGAGAAAAAAATGAAATGGGAAGTTCATATATAGGCTCTGGCTAAATATCAACGGGCTTAGAGAGCACAAATCAGCCTCTATTCCCTCAAAGACAATTAAATTAAAGTGTACTTAATGCTTACATTTTGCAGAGGTTTTATTTAATTGATTATTACGTCTCAGATAACCCCAATGTTGTATATATAAAATAGCTCTAAAGTAACTATTTTCCATCTGTTCTTTGTTTTCTTGAATGTAAAGTAGGTGTACATTTACAAAAGTGAAACATGTAAATGTTATTATGCATTATCACTACACCATATACACACCACGGATGAGGTTTAAATTTTAGATTGGTCATACCTGACCAAACGCACATAAAGGTCTAAAAGAGAACTGATGAAAATCCATGGGAATATAAGGATTTACACAAGGCTAGGAGATAAACATCCTGTGCTCCTTCGCTGCTGATGCATGTTGTCTGCCCATCACTGCTAATCCCCTTAAAGAATACGAGCCCTACGTGTGAAAACTGCCAGCAGCCTTAAACCAGTTCTGGGCAGATGGCTGTTGCATCCTTCTGCCTCCCACGTCACTACAGGCTAGATAATAAACACATGACCTGGAATCTGATCACTCTAATCTGTAGGGGTCAGCATGGGAGGGCAAGCTGTTGCATTCCCTCACATCATAAGTCCAAGGCCACTCTGCAAGACACTGGCATGATGCTGCATGAGAGCATCTGATGCTCCACAAGAATCAAGCTCAATGAGTTTTTATAATTTGTAAATGTTAAATCAGAAATGACGGTGACTTTGTCATGAGTAAGCTCTCATCCATAATTTATTTAATATGAATGTAGGTTTGCTTATTCATTGTGACACCTTGAATGAAAGGTACATGTCGGGTATAGTAACTTTATTAAAATATCATAATCATCTAGCCTGAAGTGACAACGCTTATGTCCAGGATCCTAAATTCAGTAAGAGGGATATAAGACATAATATTTTGGATGCCCATTCAAGCAACATAATTTTAATCTCATTTAATACTGATTTGGTCAATATAAAACATGTACTGCTTCTAACTTTTATGTCTGCATCCTAATGACACAGTATGCCTTAATACCACACTGTCATTTCTTTCTAAATATTGCAACACAACATTACGAACATTTGCACCACCAGATGGCAATAGTCATGACTTCAAAAAGAAACCTAATCTGTTGTGTACCTAAGAACTGATGCTGTAAAACATAAAGGCCGTCCTGTGCTTATCCCAGGACTCCTATTCAACATGTTTTCAACACACTTCATGATCTGGCTTTACCGTTTACAGTTGTAGAAGAGTAATGTTTTTTAATCCCGCTTGTTCATTAGGTATCTAAATCTACATCAGGATTTCTGAAAAGCTGCTTTTTGGCAATGTGTACTGTTAAATGTGCTATACAAGTTAAAAGTCAAATTTAATTCCAGGAAATTTTACAATGACCTGAATAAAGTCCTGGTGCACAGTACCTCACTGAATATAAAACTGTAATTAAAAGAAAATAGGAAAATGACTTGCCTTTGTCTCAAGCTGCTGAACAGCTTCTCTTAATCCCTGGAGTAAACAAACAACAACGGAAATTTAACTTGGGTGTAAAAAAGTATGATTTGTTATGCAGAAAAGTGTCTATTATTCACACTCATACCTGAAGGTCCTTGTCAAGCAAATGTCTTGTCTCAATCTGGATCTCCTCCATTTTCAGTTTTGGAGACACCTATGAGAAGAAAGAGGTTCATATTTCATACAACAGCTTCACTCATAAGTTTTTGCAGTATGTGAGAAAAACAGTACAAGGAAATACATATATCATCAGTAAAACAAACCATACACTTCTCTAGCTGGCCCTGTTACTATGTTTACTGGTCATCTCTCAGATACTGACTGTACGCCAGAAGTACATCTAGTACATATTTCCTTTTATTATTCTAGACTTTGTACTATTTATAACACATCAGAGTAAACATATTCAGGATACAAATACATGTCCATTGAAAGTTTTTCAATACAAAAGAAAAATAACATTTAGCTTTAAAATATCAGTCTAAACAAAATAGATTCTATTGTTTATGAGTACTTTGCATGGTCCTCCATGGGTTCTTCTGTATCCTGCAAGTTTTTCAAAACAGACTAACTAGGGCCGAAGGGGGGAATAATGCAATTAGACAACATTGATGCTGGCACTTATGGAGGATGGCAGCTGGAATGTTGCTGTGCATGTAAATGGACCGAGAGCTTGAACAGTCTCTTTGTCTGGAAAGAGGTTTCTAAAGGTCACCAGTCAGGCTCTTCCTCTATGGCAAGGCCTGGACGCTGCACAGAGGAAGCTACTGACACGGCCTCTTCCATGACTCCCTCCCTGCGCTCCGCCCCTTTTACACAACCACAAAATGGCTTTGAAGCAATGTTGAAAGCCTTTGTGTTACAACTGCCTATAGATATGAAGTTCAAGCCAGGTCACTTTTTCAAGGAGCGATCCTGTGGGTTAAAGTGCATGATTTCCTTCGCTTTTCATCATCCGTGGAGGTGTACAGTTTTGGCTCCCACACACATTTCTGCTCAAGACTATGTGAGAACTGAAATGCTAGATGAATACTGCCTTAGTCATTATGAAACCTTTCTTATTTCTATAGCAGTCCCTTGATTTCACTGTAAAACCCTAACGCACACAGGTCAATTATAAGATCTGTTAGCAGTCTGACATCTAGGTTTGTCACTTGTTTCCAAGACCTGTGTATTTGTTGTCCATCGTATTTAATCATTTACCTGGGAGTGAGAAAAACAAAACAAAACAAAAAAACAGCTCAATCAGCCTCCGTGAGATTTGCATGCTGTGCTACACGAGAAGAGGACATGCACTGTGTTAAGACATTAACCCTCCCTGTTTCATATAAACATCCACGGCCACCTGCTCAGTGTGGATTGACACACAGGAAAGTCTCAACCATGACATCAATGATTATTTGCCTAATTTATAAGTCATCTCAAATGACTTAATACATTTTCATGCATACTTTCTTGGTAAATGCTTGGTTACTCAGTATTATATTTATTTTCATTTTATGGCCACATTGATAGCAGTATTCCCGTTGATAAATGTGAATATTATAAATACAAGCTGCAGGAAAGAGCTCCGCCTATAAGACAGTGCACAAAACTTAGGGAATGTTGGTATCACTTCCTTTTTGTCACTGCTTATCATTACCACTGCTCTTTCAACAGGAAAAGAGATCTCACGTTAAGAACTACTTTTAATAAATGATCTAGTACGCTCAGCAACTATTAAACAATTTAAAGATTTTGTACATTTATAATTTTGTCACAGTTACAACAATTATTAATATTTCCATACATACATACTGAATCTACTTTTTCCTAACCTTTTACTCGCACATAACTTCATATTTTGGGTGTCATATAACAAAAGAGGAACACTTCATCAGTACTGACCATATTCAAATCTACTGGCTTGTGTTCACATGTTACAGCTGACTTTAAACTGCCACAACCTGAGGCCTGATATATCAATTATGCTTGTTTATATTTGCATAAAAGATTCTATTTGCTCTTCTGACACAACAAATGAAACCAGGAATTAAGTGATCTAGACATGTGAGATGCCTGATTAACAACATGAAGTTGCTGTTCTATCTTTAAACTGGCTTCTTCAATATGAATAGCCTTGTGCCTTATTCCCTATTTCTTACAAACTACAAAAAAAGGCCATTGTGGATGTTCTGCATCATCGATGCTCCATCATTTGCATATTAACCTATTGCACTGCATTTTAGATGTTTAGTAATGTCCAAGATTGAAAAGGCGAAATGACCTAACTAATCCACTATATAATAATAAAAAATGTGGTTTCATGGTTCACCCATGAACCATATCAATGTTCTATACTTTCTACATGAATCCTTTTGACCAAAGATTACAACAGCAACAAGCTACTTTGCATAAATATTATCCGATCTGAAAATAAGCCAATATTGCTAAAAATGGAACAGAATAAACACAAAATCCCCAAATAAGCATTTATTTTTGACTTTGCACACTGCAGAGTTTGTCAAATACTCTGCAGGATAAGTGATAAAGAGCTGAACATCAGTACACTGAGGTGGTTCAATTTGCTAATAGAATATCATTATGTACAGAATTGATTCTTGAAGTTTAGATTTACTAGCAATGCAGCAATATGGATATCGGATCAGATTTTCGGTTCAGATGTTTTTTTTTTAAATCTGATCCAATGATTTTCTAATTGATTCAATGATGTCTATGCCTTGTATAACTGGGCAACAGAAATCTTGAAGAGAATCAACTTGGGCACATGTCCATATCAGATCAGCCTTGGATACTCAGAGCTCTGATAGAAGTTTCGTATTGGGGGCAAAAAAGACAGATTACACTAGGAAAATTACAACAGATCCAAGCATAGGCCTGCAATCTTTTTTCAATGGTTATCAAGTGATCTGTGTATGGGTGATGGTTCTAGACAAAAAAAATTGATGGTGAATTTGCAAGGTTCCCCTGGCGTGGCTAATGAAAGTCTGATTAAGGTGACAGAAGAGTGGACAGTACAGCAGTTGAGGGTTAAGAGGCTTCCTCAAGGGTAAGATTTGAACCGTCCGATATGTAGTGCCTCAACCACTGAATTACCACTGCATACATTCTGCCTGGCTGTAGGGGGCACTTACCCGAGCCTACGAGACTGAACGCTGAAATATATATATATAAATAAATAAATAAATAAAGACAGTGGAAAGGAAAAAATTTCAGGGTGGGCGTCTATTTAAAAATAACTGCAAGCAGAATGAAGCGTCGCGCACGCGCCATAACGCACATGTTAACAACACCAGCGCCACGCGCAAATACAACGCGCGTGCCCGCAAAGCTTCCTTGTGTTCTTAGAAGGATCTGAGAGGATCTGAAACCTAACCGAACATAATATCTAGGAGATAGGCTACTGATAGGAGACTTGGTTTAGAGGTTGTCCAACAGCCTAAATATAATGAAAATGAATAGACAATTATTTGTATATTAAAAGGAAAACAGTAACGAAAACCAAGACTACACTGTATAAGTAAGCGTATGATTAAGTCCTCACTCACCGGTTCTCTATGATGTCCAGTAAGAGACTGGAAGTGATACAAAACTCGAGTAAAAGTTGCGTTTTCTACAGGATGTCTCATGCAGAGTGTTATAAAGGCTCGAGTGAGCCAGCCCAGCCCAGCCCACTATAAGCCAAGCCCACTGCTATTGGGAAACACAGACACCTTCACCAGACCTCATCTCTGCACCACTACACCCAGATCATCACACACTTCATCACATCAGCTAGTGTTTCTTATTCAGTGGAACAGGCTTGAACAGGCTATTCTGGCTGATCATGGAAAAATCGCATGCATTTCACATGTGAGTAATATTTGATCACATGAGAAAAACGAGTGAAAGTTAAATAAAACTAAACTAAGCACGTGACATTACGTGAACAATATGGGGGGGCAACGCCATTGAATATAGCCTATTTTTTTTAAAAATCACGTTGTTGCACTGAAATGATCGTGTGTAAAATCACACAATGAATTATGGGTAAAATCACGTGAAAATCATGCAAGAAATCCGAAGTGAAACTAAAATAATCACATGCACCACATGTGAAATGTGGAAAACATTTTAAACAACATATGAAGTCAAAAATCACATATCTAAATTCATCCATCCATTATTTTTCTGTACCTTTTATCCTACACAGGGTCGCAGGGAGTCTGGAACCTATCCCAGGGAACTCAGGGCCCGAGACGACTGGAATAAAGCTGGCTTGACGTTGGACCTTCGATATTCGCAGATATACGGAAATTAAGGGATCGTCTCTAAAGTTACATACGACATTGCTATACATGTTTCTAACTTCAATAGCATTTGAAGGGAATGACTTACAGTCAGTCATATAACCAACTGTAAAGTGTTCATCTAGGTGTCAGCAGTGATGCACACCCTTTAGATTTTTGATAATTAACAAAATAAAATATTAAATCATATGTAAATATTACCTTGTATTTTATTACTACATGGGCTCATATATATATATATAAAATATTATTTAATTAATAGGACATCTATTTTTGGAAGAAAACCATTCAATCCAGTACGGGTCATTTTGTCCCACTTTATGTATCCGTGAAGGTTTTTTTGGTTCATGAATTGTAGGGTTATATATCAAAAATCTAAAAGGTGTCCGTCATACCTGACACCTAGTCAAGCACTTTACAATTGGTTGTGTGACTGTACATCATTCCCTTCAAATGCTATTGAGCTTTAAATTATGGCATATTTTGTGTATGGGCCCATTCGGTAGTGAAATTCATATCTAATTTATATATGATTTAATAAGCATATTTTAATAAATATATACATATTTATTTTAAATCTAAAAGGTGTGCATAATACCTGACACCTAGATGAACACTTGGACAGTTGGTTATGTATGTCATTCCCTTCAAATGCTGTTGAAGTTAGAAACGTGTTTAACAATGTCTTATGTAACTTTAGAGACGGTCCCTTAATTTCCGCATATCCACGAATATCGAGCGTCCAACGTCAAATTAACTTTATTCCAGTCATGGAATAAAGTCGTGGGACACCGTGGATGGGGTGCTAACCCATTACACGGCACAATTGCACACACTCACAATTTAGAGATGCCAATCAGTCTACAAGCATATCTTTGGACTCGGGGAAGAAAGCAGAGTACCCGGAGGAAACCCTCAAAATACAGGAGTCAAATCCCCAGCCCCGAATGTGTGAGACAGACGGGATAACCACAAAGCTACCATGCCCCTTATGTGTTTCATGCGATTGTGTTTTATTTTCTAAAGCTGTTATAAAACACATCATCAGTACACTTCAGTGGGTTCTTTGCGTTTTTAAATGTGCTTAGATCCATAACAAGGCTCTCATTTGTCCTATATGTGACCTTTTTTTCAAAGTGTAATATATGAAAATCCGGCAATTAAAAAGTTTGTTTGTGTACAGGGGCGTGCATGTGTGTGTCTGTGTGTGTGTGGGTGTCTGTGTGTGTATATTTGTGTGTACGCCCCCTATGTGTTTCATGCAATTGTGTTTTCTAAAGCTGTTATAAAACACATCATCAGTACACTTCAGTGGGTTCTTTGCGTTTTTAAATGTGCTTAGATTCATAACAGGGCTCTCATTTGTCCTATATGTGACCCTTTTTTTTTTCAAAGTAAATATATGCAAATCTGGCAATGAAAAAGTTTGTGTACAGGGGCGTGCATGTGTGTGTCTGTGTGTGGGTGTCTCTCTGTGTCTGTGTTGGTGTCTGTGTGTGTGTATATTTGTGTGTGTGTGTGTGTGTGTGTGTGTGTGTGTCTGTGTTTGTATATTTGTGTGTTTGTATATTTGTGTGTGTGTGTGTGTGTCTGTGTGTGTGTGTGTGTGTGTGTGTGTGTGTGTGTGTGTGTGTGTGTGTGACTCATTCACTTGTTGCCAAAGCAGTTTTTTTTAGAGGAAGTATGGTGGTATTTCTAAACTGCTGCCTTTCAGGTTCCAAAACATCAACTGAGGGCCGCAGTTCTATGAAAGTGTTGAATCTTTGTTTGGCTCGTGTTTAGAGTTGGGTTGTTGTGTAGATTTTCAATCTGTGGATCAGAATGAAATATTGATTAATTATACAGTGTGGGTGCCTATTCACCATGAAGTTTAAAACATTTTAAACTTTTTTTTTTTTTTTACATTTTATTTGAAACAGGAAATGTTTCACAAGCGGAAAAACACATTGGCTCATCTCAGGTACCTCCAAATGGGTCCAAAGATCTAAGACCATTAGTGAAAATGCATCTATATTGCATTCTTTTCTAATTCTAAACATTACAGTTTATATAATTAGTAATAACTTGAGTTAAAAGTAAAATCATAGTATTTGTTTTACATGAATTCCATAATTTCTTACTATGTGGTATGCCCCCCTTGTGCCTGCCTTAATGACAGCATATACTGAAGCTTGAATGAGTTTGTGTATCCTTGACAACCCATGTTAGATCAAATTCATCTGAGTGTCATATGAGCACATGTTTCAATGGAATGGATAAGACTCAAAGAAAATCTGACCTTTTGTACAAATGAGTTAAAACTGTCAATACCTAGCAATAGTGCAGAAACCTGGATATTGACTATTTTTTAAATTCTGTGTTGGGTATTTATTATATTTATTAAAATATGAATCAATGTTAGAGATGACATAAGAGGAACAGGGTTGACAATGTTTATGATAGAAATGTCAATCCTATAATCTGATATATCACAGGTCATTTCACAGGTGAGGTTATCTTTTTCCTTTCTATTTACATTCAGTTAATTTATTGTCTTTTTATTGGTATTAGTCTTATACAAAACAGGCCACATTCATGAATGAGAGTATACAGTATGCTGTTGACATTGCCATACCCTTTCTGTTAAATGATTTGCGAAATTTATTTATATAAATACTCCCACTGGAACTAAGGGAGCCAAACATTTTTCAGCATGACAATGCCCCTGTGCACAAAGTGAGGTCCATGAAGACATGTTTGACAATCTATGTCCTCACACCTTCCTTTCTAGATGGAGACGTCTGCTAACTCTTTACAGATGAGTTTAATGAACCTTCATAAATATTGCAAGGCTGTATTTATTGTGATGTTAGTGTGTATTTAAAATCAGTAGATATTCAGATAGCACAAAGTCAATTGTAACTCTGGTACATTTAAAGGATTTAAACCCAATAGTGTACCTATACAGTGCCCTCCATTAATATTGGCACCTATTGCCCTGATGGTGGAAATCTGCGTTTTCTTACTTAATCCTGACAAGACAGAAGTACTTGTCTTAGGACCACATGCAGTTAGAAATAAGTTTTCTGAGTACATAGTAACTCTGGGTGGCCTTTCTGTTGCATCATGTGCAGCAGTAAAAGATCTTAGTGTGATTATTGACTCCAGTCTTTCATTAGGCTAAATTCCCTTAGTCATAACAATGGGTAACAGCAAGGAATACAGCTGTGATGTGCAGCAAGAGGTTGTTGAGCTTCACAAAATGGGAAGTGGCTATAAGAAAATAGCAAAAGCATAGTGGAAAGCCTTCCCAGAAGATTGGCGGATAATTCTGCGGAGAGGGGGGGGGTTGGGGCAGTTCGACTAAATCTGGAATGGTATATTCAACAAGTACATATGGGTCTGATGGTAAGGTGTCCACAAATGTTTGGCCATATACTATATCTTGGTTGTATTTTTTACATCACAAAAACCTGCAATTGTAACATGGGTGTGTAGACTTCTTATATCCACTGTAGAGATCTAGTTAACTCACTTAACTACTTACAACTATTATATTTATCCCTACATTACCTACCCCCTAAATGTGTGTGTGTGTGTGTGTGTGTGTGTGTGTGTGTAGGAGAGAGAGAGAGAGAGAGAGAGAGAGAGAGACCCCACCCTGTACAATGCTGCTAGTGTGAGCTGACTGCAGCACTAATATAAGGACCACATTCACAATAGAGCTCCAAGTTTGAACTCATGCTAATCAACTGTCAAGCTCTACTGTATTTATACCAGAACCTCAATCAGACTCATGAGAAATGCAACTGGATTAGAATAACTTTACTTTCCATTGGGTATGTTAAAAACTACTAACCATCTCATATTTCACTTATAGTTATATAAAAAAAAAACATAGCTATAACCCATGGCCTTATACTGTAGAGTTATTTTACTGCACCCAATAAGGTATACGATAGCAGTGTGAGACGACAGCCTTTTTCTTGAGCATACAGCAAAGTAATTTCTAGTCTGGTGTTTCAGTCTAGTCAAAAACATTTTCATGAGCATTTATTCAGAAGTAGAAGAAGAAGAAGAAGAAGTAGAGTTTATTTTAAGGGCCATGCTCAAGGGCCCAATGGTGGCAGCTTGGCGGTGCCAACACAAATCATTATTGGACACTACCAACTGCATTTAAAACAGGTTAGAAGACTGCTATACTTTTATAATATCTACTTTAATACATGTAATCTTTATAGTGTGAATACATTATACTAATAGATTGGTTATGGCTCTTTATTGAAAACAAAATACTAAAAATAGTAAAGTATACTTTCATATGGTCTAATATCCATTGTAATACAGTGTAAAATACTGGTGAAAATGCTTCTATTTTGCATTTATTTTCAAATGTAATACAACAATGTTCATAAACTATATTATTAACAACAACAACTGTCGCCTTTTTGTTTAAACTGACAGACTTAAGCTTATGATCCATTTTAGATCAAATCCATCAGCGTCATCTGAACACATGCACCAATAGAAGAGATTAGGCATGAGGACAATCTGACCTTCTGTACAAATCAGTTAACATGGTCAATATCACAAATATTTAAATAGGGACCTAAAATAGTGCAGAGTTGAATATTATATAATCAGGATAATGAATATTTACTTTCTTTGTTTTAAGCATTTCATAATTCTTATACCTTCTGTTCATTTCCAATTTTAAATGAAAATGATTTAAATGCGTTTAAAGATTGAAAAATGTCCTATAAAAAAATAAAATGTATTCAGACACTTTTATAGAAGGATAATTGAGATGGAAGACCTAAGGCTTGAGCCTTGGACCAAAGAGCAAATACTACATTAAAGATTATTGTGGTGGACTTTCATCTGTATTGATCCGTGTCCTCACACCTTCCTTTCTAGATCAAGGACTCCTCACAGACGTCTGCTAACTGTTTAAAGATGTGTTTACTGAGCCTCCATAAACATTGCAAAGCTGTATTTATTGTGATGTTAGTGTGTATTTAAAATTAGAAGATATTCAGATAGCACTTGAAAGTCATGTTGCATATCAAATAAAGGTTTTCATTTCCCTTATTTTACCTTGTATTTTCACTCTGGTATGTTTAAAGGATTTGTACCCAATAGTGTACTTATCGTGCCCTCCATTAATATTGGCACCTATTGCACTGATGGTGGAAATTGACATTTTCTTACTTACTTAATTCTGACAAGACAGAAATACTTATACTAGAACCACATGCAGTTAGAAGTAGCTTTCTGATTACATAGTAACTCAGGGTGGCCTTTCTGTTTCATCATGTGCAGCAGTAAAAGACCTTAGTGTGATTATTGACTATTATCTTTAGGCCAAATTCCCTTAGTCAAAACAATGGGTAACACCAAGGAATATAGCTGTGATGTGCGGCAAAATGTTGTTGAGCTTCACAAAATGGGAAGTGGCTATAAGAAAATAGCACAAGCATTGAAAATGCCCATTTCCACCATCAGGACAATGAATAAGATCAGTGAACTGATAACTGAGGACATGTGTCTATATTGTCTCAATGAATTATGAAGAGGATTGTAGTTAAAAAAATCTCCAAGGATCACAGCTGGAGAATTCCAGAAGTTAGTTGCGTCTTGGGGTCATAAAGTCTCCAAAACTACAATCCAAAGTCACCTACATCACCACAAGTTGTTTGGTAGCGTTTCAAGAAAAAAGCCTCTACTCTCATCCAAATACATTTGTCTGGCAAACTTCAGTTTGCCAGACACTACTGGAACTTCAAATGGGATTGGGTTCTATGGTCAGATGAAACCAAAATAGAGCTTTTGGTAAAACACACCAGACGGTTTTGGAACACACAGAGAGGTAGCCATACGGAAAAGTACCTCATGTCCACGGTTAAATATGGTGGTAGCTCTTTAATATTTTGGGGTTGTTTTTCTGCCAGAGGACCTGAACATTTTGTTAGGATATATGTCATGATGGACTCAACTCTCAAAATCTCAAAATCTCAACAGATATTTAATGAAAACTTGACTGCCTCTGCCAGAAAGCTTAAAAAGGGCTGTGGTTGGATCTTCCACCAGGACAATGATCCAAAACATGCATCAAAATCAACAATAAAATGGTTTACTGACCACAAAATCCAGATCCTACCATGGCCATCCCAGTCCCCTGACTTGAAAACCATTGGGGTGAACTGAAGAGGAGAATCTACCTTGAAGGTCCAGCATGGATCTTGAAATTTGAAGGATCTGGAGAGCTTCTGTATAGAGGAATGGTCTCAGATCCCTTGCCATGTATTCTCCCACCTCATCAGACCTTATAGGAGAAGACTCAGGGCTGTCATCTTAGCACAAAGTATATATATATATATATATATATATATATATATATATATATATATATATATATATAGAGAGAGAGAGAGAGAGAGAGAGAGAGAGAGAGAGAGAGAGAGAGAGATAAACCGGTGTTTTTTGGCACCTATTTGATATCCATGAGAGCAAAGAATTTTTATGATTTTCTAAACAAAAGATAAAAAAAACAATAAAGACAACTTTCACAGCTTTTTTTGCTCATATTTACCAAGGTGGTAAATTGGTGGAGGGCACTACATTTGGCATTAGTGTGTCAGTGGAAAAAAGTGGTATATTAAGTGGTAGTTTTTTTGTTAAGGAAAATAGTAAGCAGTTGAAAATGGATGGATGGATGGATGGATGGATGGATGGATGGATGGAAAGTAACATATTCAGTGATAGACCACTTTTTAGATTAAACATAATTAATTACTTAATTTGTTAGTGTCAAACACAATACAGATATTCAGCAAAGATAACAAACATTTCTTCAAAAGAACTGTGGCAGGTTCTCCAAGATGTTGGAACACCCTACCAGATGATTTGATTTAAACTGCATAAAAGGCAGACTCCAGAAAATTATGTTGTACTATTTATTGATATTTATTGTATAGTTTTTAATTTAGAAAGATTACAATTCAGTATTTGAGAAGACAGCTTCAGTACCATGTAAGCTTTTCACACAGTACTACATGTTTCTTACCTGTCTATGAAGCCACTCAAACCCCCCAAATATTTGGGGTTCATGAGAAAGCCCTTCACTCTTGTCCAGCTTTTCCATTATCTCCTTTTTTCACAGTGTGATAAAAGATAAGCAAAACTGAAGGTATTTGATTCCTCAGAATAAGCAATGGCATTTCCCTTTTCACTGGGTTGTTTAGTATGGCTGGGGGTCAAGAATGTGTACTAAAAGACTGATGCTTGCCCACTGTACACTGCATATGCAAACATCCTGTCAGGAAACAAAAACAAAAAGAATAAAACCAATGCTTTATATTTTGGTTCTCTTAATTCACATTATTAACTGCATTAGATAACATTAACATTAAGTGATATAACATAAGTAATGTTATAATAACATAACATAAGTAATGTTAGCAAAGTTATCGTAAATACAAGTGGCAAATATCAAAGAATACAAATGTTAATTACTTTGTTAAAGTTATTAATGGGATACTAATGAAGACATTCATGGTTTGTTTATGATGAAGTCTCAAATCTGATTGGTCAGAAGGTGTTTATTAATAAACAGCAGCTCTATAGTGTTGGCCGTAATTCAAATCACAGGTTTATTTAACATGCTTGTTCTACATTGTTGCTTTAGAATTCAACATATCAGAAAATTTTCTGGGACTTGTACAGTGAATGTTCAACAAAATCTAAGAATATAATTAATTGAGTTTTTTTTTTAATTGTTATAGTTATTTTGTCACAAATTAGTAGTAAAAAATATATTATTAAATGTTTTCTGCAGCAAGGAAATCTTCATAACACAATACATTATGAGCTTTCCCTTTTCTCAGCAACAATTTTGTTTGTTTTATTCATTTACAGAGAGCGGAAAAAAAGAGAACTTGGGGACAACTGTTTATAACTGCTTTTACATAAGTGATAACAAGAACTAACTTGTCTTTCAGATGTTCCACATACAACACCATTAATTGGCCTGTAAATGGATAAAAAGAACAATGTTTTAATAAATTGTAAATTCTAATCATTCGCAAATTGCCATGGAATAAAACACTTAGCACACCCAGTCATGTTTCACTCATGTTTTATTCCTTACTTATACAAAGTGTAATTTTATTCAAGTGGAATTTTATGCACATTAGAGGTGGATATGTATAATTTATAGTTTTTATCTCGTTTTTCTTCTATAAACTATTTGTGTGACATACTGTAGTGTCAGGATCAGACTCAAATGCACTATAATAACAGCCTGAGGATAAGATGCAGTGATGCTAGTATGAATCACACCGAGTAGTGATTCAGAGCCTCATGACGTGTGGTCTGCCAGGATTTTACTCAGGAAAGTCTTGTTCAGAGTTTTACTCAGGAAAGTGTTGTTCAGAATTTTACTCAGGAAGGTCTTCTGCGTCTGCTTCCGCCTGAACTCTAACACAGTTTCTCAGGATATGTGCTTTCAAGTGGAGTTACATTCATTCTCTGCATTATAGCTAATAATAAAATAGTAAAAAATAAAATAAAATAATAATGCAAGAGTCAAAATAGTTGTTGGTTCAATATCTTTAAGGATTCGATCACATGACATTGCACATTAATCTTTGGACTGTACTCGTAGGGTGTAAAAACGTTAGTCGTAAAGGAGTGTGGAACAAGGGTCCAGTGCTTGGGTCAATTATAAACTAGGCAGTGAGGAGCCAAAATCTAATTATTTCAGTGGGTTCAGTGTGAAGCACATAAAGAAATCTACTGAGACAATAAAATGACACGACGGTTTCAATTTCATTCTAGACCAGAAATGCATTATGAATAAAAACATGCCAGCAATTTATGTTTATGTATTTATATATATATATATTAGATGTAGAAACCAACCCATGTACTTTAATTGTTCATCTTAACTGCAGGCCTGTAATCAGCAGCGGGTATAGTATCTGATCATCAGATGATCTTTCAACACTGCATATGCTTAATCATAGAGCAACAATAACCATCATACATTACCCAGATAACCTTGGTTTATAATTGTAAAGTTATTGAATAACCTGTCCCAGGTTTGGCTAATGTGCAACCAAAACAAAAACACAAACAGCGTTCCAGCATGCAGCTTTTCTCATAAGAGCAGCAGAAGAAATGTTTTACCAGTGTTTCATCTACGGTTCTTAATCATTTCAGCATAAAAACTTGTACAGAAATGACTGTTGGTTAAATTCCTTCATGGAAGCCTGTTTCCATGAGCTAGCAGGGAACTCGATTCTTCATGCTGACTCTGGTAACAGCACAGACAGTGGTCGTTGTATTTACATTAATAGTGACTGGACCACTCGAAAATAATTGTTCTCCAGATGTTGAATATCTGGCACTGAAATATATGTCTTTCTATTTGCTGAGGGAGTTAACTGATGCTATTATCCTTGCTGTGCACATTCCATTGCAAGCAAATGCTAAGTTAGCACTAGCACAGTTGCACTCAGCCATTAATAAACAACAAAGCTAACATCCAGATGCACCTTCATCATAGTGGAGGACTTTAATTAAGTGTACTCAAATATTAAGGATATATACAAAGCCCTACCCTACCCCAACCAAGACAATCTGATCATTGTTTCTAACCCCAGCATACAGACCTCTCTCAAACACAGCCAAACCAACCATAAAGACAATCAAGGCCAGGGCTGAGGGGGCCATATCTCATCTACAGGACTGGTTTGTTATTATTTGCGCAACAGGCAACACACGACCATCAGAAGACAAATAAAGATGTTCCAAAGCCGAAACTGTGTATGAATATGGAAATCTATAATCTGCTGAAAACACACTGCAGCTTTCGAATATGGTGGCATACAAATCCAGCCTGAAAAAAGCAATAAAGAAGTTCACAGAGAGGGGTGCATGTGGCAAGTTTTCCAGTCCATTATTAATTTTCAGATTATAACATCAGCTATGCTCTACGCCAATCTTGCAAATAAGCTAAATAACTTCTATGCCTGCTTTAACACAAGCAATGAAGAGACCACAACAAGAAGCTTATACTTCATGGACAGCCAGGCACTCACTCTAGACATGTGCAAGTCAATAGCCAGCTATGCGGAACAGTTGGCAGAAGTCTTCACAAAATCTGTAGTCTGTCTTCCTCTCATGCAGTTGCTCTCAAGTGTCTAAAATATTCCACCATTGTATTGGTGCTGGAAAAAAAACAATCATAAACAACTTAAACAACAACTTAAATGAATATTGCCTAATGGCACTCACTCCCATCATTATAAAGTGCTTTGAGAGATACATCACAGCCATGATGCAAAACCAACAGATCCATGGAGGATGCAATTTCCTCCTCCCTCCACACTGTACTGAACCACCTGGAGAATCAAAGGTCATATCCCTTATTGTAATTAATTGACTACAGCTCCACCTTTAAGATGATTGTTCCAAGTAGGCTAGCCTCCAAACTGTATGACAGAGACCTTAGTGCACACAGCTCTAATATTCTGGACTTCTTATCACACTGACCTCAGGCATTCAGACTTCCTCTACACTGCCACTGATCACTGGTATACCACAGGAGTGTGTCTTGAGCCTATTCTATGTCCTCTTCACCACCAACTGTGTACTTGTACAGGCCACAAACACTCTTTCAGATGACACAATGGTGATTGGACTGGTGTCTGACAATAACGAGTCATAGAGGAAAAATAACCTGATCCTCAAGACTATTTGCATCTATGAACTTCCGTATTGTGATTTCTTTAGCCCAGATTGATTGTACATTTGTGTGTCTGTGTGGCTATGTGTTCTTGTCTAGTTTTAGAGACCAACACAGAAGGGTGATTTCAGATATGTTTATGGTATTAGCACTGGCACATTTGGCAAACTGTAACTACTCAATGGCCTTCAGCTTTCTGACTTACCAAAGATAATCCAAGGATAATTAGAGTTATTTTTTAATATTCAGTACTCATTAAACAATGTGCAGTCTTTTTTTCCTATAATTCTTCCTACACTAACATTTAAGAATTTTTGTTTATTTTAGGACTACAGATGATCATGGAATGATCTCATTAAAAGGTCAATAACAACAAAACATTTTCACAGCACATTTATCCAGCTCACATTATTTACACATCATTATATTTTACCAAAGCAGTGCTGCAGTACATGAACAGAAAGAGTACATTAAATTTGCTGAGGTAGTTTCTAAAGATAATTCTTCATAAATTACGCTTTTGAATACTTTACTATCTTCCTCACTACACCTCACTACCTTCTCAAACAAATTTGATTACAATAAATGTCAAAAACATTATTTTATAATTAAAGATTATATTTATTTAAGACTTGAAAAATATTAAATATGTAAACAGTGGGCCAATATTGCTTACACACAGCACCATCATCAACTGCAGTAGCAAGCACTTTTGACCATGGAACAACATGGGATCTGTGATTTAAATGACAACAAGTGTTTTATTTGACACCAAATAAAAGGCTTGTTGTCAAATAAATCAGGAGATTCCATGTGTGTAACAGTCTCAGTGAACTGAAGCAGCTAAACAAACTGAGGCATTTTTTTTAAACATTTAATTTAATTTAGTCATATTTTAGCATTATTTTTAAATATATTTTTTTTCTGGAGGAAGGATTACATTTCTTGTTATCTGCCAATTACCAAGGTGGAAAATATCCAGAATCTTGCAGAACCTGTTTTTTGTTTTCCATGAAAAATAAGAGTGACCAAAAAAATAACAGAGTGACCAATGGACAGCAAATGAAAGTCATGCTGTGTACAGAACTACATTTTAAAACGTGCACCCATAAAATGTATAAGCATAAATGCTGTGTAAATGAATGCATTTGTTGCCTCACTGTGTGCCTCTAATCTAATAATCACTGTAGCACTATATCACTGTTTACCAAGAATAATTAATATGTTCACACTTTCATACTCTATTAAAATGCATTGATCAACCTCCAGGCATAAGGCCAGATTGATGCAGCACTGGAATGTCAGCCACACAGGAAGAGCATTTGAAAAATTTTAAGAAAACAAGTTCAAATATAAACATCCAAGTTCAGCTGCCACAGCAATAAAGACACAAAACATGTGACAGCAGGCCCTGGACTGTAGTCAATCTTCAAGGTATGTACTTGGTTTTTTCCCCCTATGAGTGTAACCTACTTTTACAAGAGTCATTATTTTTGAGCACTCAAAGTTCTTCCAAAACACTCTACAAATGTATGTAAATGAAGACAGATGGAGACATAACTTAATGCATGTGTTTTTACTATAAACCTGAGACAGGGCGCTTTGGTAATCATTACTCAACTGGCACTGCTGAGGTTATATACTAAAACCCTGGACACATCGACATGGAATGGAATGTCTGTTAATCATTTTGCTGCCCTCTTGTCCTTAAAATAATGAGACATGTGATTAGCTTTCAAGTTCAAAACAAGGTCATGCAAACAAAACAATGGCTATGGCAGGGGTTCTCAAGCATTTTGTAGGTAGGGACCGCTTTAACTATAAATTGCATTAAAATTTAAAATGAAAACAGACCCCCTCAGAGCTAATTGATTTCATTAACTTTATTTAAATGTGTAGAATCATGTTTTGTCTATTTATTCAAGCCACAGCCCTCACTTTGAGAACCACTGGGCTATGGCACTGTTTCTTCATTTTATGTTGTTAATCATTACCTAATTTCTAAATACAATTATTACCTGGAGCTGGAAAATAACTACATACTAATTCTGACATGGTCAGGCATAAGATCACATGATTCACACAAAATTTGTAAATCATGTGTAAAACCATGATGAAATAGCATCAGCTTCTCATAAAATAAAGTATGCACTTTCTTACATCTTTAACCATTTCATCAGTTACATTTACATTTATTCATTTAGCAGACGCTTTCTTACAAAGCGGCTTACAAATTAGGAAATATATAATTTATAACCTATATGATCTGATTGATTATGTCTTTACTTTCATTATTACGTGAGAAATTTAATCTTATTAAATTATTATTGTTTCATACTACTATAACTACTACTACTACTACTACTACTAATAATAATAATAATAATAATGATGATGATTCACTGAGGTAGTGCAGCGGCCTCGCCTTTGACCAGCAACCTATCAGAAGCGAGTACGGCAGTGACGTAGTTATGCCGGATGTGGAATAGCTCACGTCCTAGGGAAGACGTGCAGGACGTGACTCCCCGGTGTGCGTGGGCGGGGCGTGCAGCAATTATTCATGTTCCAGACCGGTAAATTAGTTTATAGTAGCGAATTTGAAGAAAACGGTCTTTTAAGTTTTGTATTTTTTCCTGTGCAATAATACGCTAAATAATAATGTTCGCTGTTGTATTTTAGTAGGTTTACTATGTAAGAAGCAGAAGAAGAAGAAGAAGAAGAAGAAGAAGAAGAAGAAGAAGAAGAAGAAGAAGAAGAAGAAGATAACTACATTCATTTATATATAATTTATAATTTGGTTATTATATTATTAAATATAATATTACAACATAATCTTAAATTATATATTGTTAATACATTAAATTTTAGTTTACTTATTTTTTACTTTTATTATTATTATTATTATTATTATTATTGTTGTTGTTGTTGTTGTTGTTGTTGTTGTACTAGTGTTTAACAGAAACCAAATTAACGTAAAACATGTATTTACAAAATTTATTTAACTAAACATATATGTCTTGAGATATCGTGTGTTCAAGACATATTTGGTGAACACGAAATAAACTAATCAACCTCATATGCCTGAACTTGTCTGAAACAGGTCAGGAGTTTTCACATTACTATAGATAGATACAGATCACTAAGAGATAATAAGTCAGCTTCCCATGTGTGTTGCTGATTTGTTGCAACTCGCTGAGACACAATACAGCTGTGTTCACATCAGCCTGAGACATTCCCTCTGAGAGAGGACGTGCAGAACTGCGTGCCCTCAGTGAGATCATTCTTAATGTGCAGTTTGCAAATCTGAATCACAGGATTGCGAAACTTTTTTGAGAGCCTTATATCAGCAATAAGAAAAAAAGTCTGATTACCTATGTGATTTGACCAATGTGTTAGTTTGACCCTGATCACTATGGATGTTAGTTTTGACTAGAAGAAACAAATGCCCTTGCCATTCTTTTTTGGCCATTGACACTGTGACCTAATTTCTTTCTGTTACAGTCACATGAACTGTCCTAACTGAAGCCATCCCAGGTTGACTCCTACTGGAAGTGGATGTCTCACAATCTACTTTGACCATCAGTAATCCTACAAAGCACAGGAATGTTGTAGGCTGTAGTTGTGAATGCTGATCCTGCCCAGTTTAGTGCCTACACACATTTCCTGATCAAATCTGCAATAGCAGTAGCTACACTGCTTCAGGTCACTAGGATTTATTATCGTTTCTCTTTTAAGAGTACAAACAGTTTCACCTGTTATCACTAAAATATTATCAGATTTGCACATTTTGCTTGTGTGGATATTGATACCTACTGAGCTTTTCTGCAATCCTTAACAAAGGTTAATATTTAAATACAAATTGAAAAGTCCCCATATATGTATATTTTTAGATAATGCAACTACATCCACAATAAATCTAAAGAGAACTAATCGATATCCCATAAATATGAAACAGTATAATCAGTCAAATTTTGTTACATAAAGAGCACAGATTGCATTATGGAGTCATTTACAAGGTATAAACCCTCTACCTATAATAATATTATTTACTTACCCCTACTAACTTAGTATTACTCTACCTATATATATTATAATATAACTGAGACCATTTCTTAGTTGTTATTGTAAAATCTGTTATACAGTTGCAATCAAAATTATTCAACCTCCATTGCAAATCAGGTTTATTGTCTGAATTTACAGGTTGCAGCCGTTAATAGCTTCCTTTTTCTGTACACTCAACAAACCTCTAGCCAGTTCAGGAATTTCATGTGTTCCATCTCAAGCACACCTGGTGCAACTAACTTGAATCATTCATTGTGTTGAAACATTTCAATTGCTTTTGTTTGATTTGTTCACTGCAAACAGCTGAAAGTCTGTAAATTGAATGTGTATGTTGCCCCCCCCCCCCCCCGTCGAGGCTTCCTCTGGATATTCCGGTTTTTTCCCCCATTATTCCAAAGACATGTGTTCCCTGATTAGCATCTCTAAACTGACCATAGTCTGTGAATGGACATGCAAGTGTATGTGATTGTGCCCTGCAATTGGTTGGCACCCATCCAGTGCCCGAGTCCCCTGGCATAGGCTCCAGGCTTGTATAGGATAAGAGGTACAGAAAATGGATGGAATATCATTATTAAAGGAGAGCACTCTTTTTAACACTCTGTCCATGCTGAATTACTTATGCTAGATGTTTATAGGCTACCTTACTGGCGCCACATTTAAAACTTAGTTTTGATTATTGAAATTAAAGCCTTGCCTTCCATTAACGCTTATTGCCATCTAGCGGCCACAAGAATGCAGGTCATTCTTAAGAGATGATGAGACGTATCTAAAGGCTTATAGCAGCTTTGCACACTCAATGCCTCTTAAACGATGTGCTAATGGACTGTCAGCAGACCACCCACATTTGTTAGTCATACAAAACTTTGAAATGTATAGGATACAGATAAAGACACCACTCAGTTTTAGGGTTCTCAAATATAATGAATTATCAATAACGGTCTTATTAATGGTGGTATGATTCAGATTTATTTGGATTTACTGAACAGTAAAGTGACATAATAGGATATATTGTTATTTAAAAAAAAAAAAACCCAGACCCAACCATCATATAATATGCTTCATTTTCTTTTGCGACTTATGATCAAATGTTTAATGGACTTTACTAAAAGAAATGTAAAAAAAAAAAAAAAAAAAAAAAAGAAATGTAAAAAAAAAAAAACATTTACAAGCAAGCAAAAATCAAGGATGAACATCTATCTCCATTCAGTCAAAGTGCAACATTTAGTCTGAGAAATTTACAATTTCCTGTACCTGAGCTCTCGTGTGTTTGGTGGAGAGCTCGACACTTTAGTGAATACAGCCTGATCATAAAGAAAGTGTGGTGAATACAACAATGCATGATGTAGCTCAGGAGATGAGTCCATCCTCTGGACAGGCTTCCTCCAGCTGGCCTCCTCCACTGATCTGTACATGTAATGCCAGCTGTGCTGTCTGTTCTCTCCGTCTAAACATGTGAGTGAGTCTGTGGTCGCTGTTCTGTTGTAATGCTCATCCGGAAAGCAGGGGTTAGTGTTGGGGGCGGTTTCAGCTGCTTGTTGCTTGTTGATCTTCACCTGAGGGACATCATCCTTCTTTAACAGCGACTCTATTGAAAAAGGACCGGTAAATTTGGTCGGACGGTGATCCATCTTGCCGGGACAGACTAGTGAGGGGGCAGGTGGAGGTGTTGGTTTTCTGTCCCATTCGGCAGGCAGTCCGGGGAAAAGCTCAGCCATATCACTGAAATGACGCCTCACCATCCTCGGGGTGATGCTGCTCTCATCCACTTTCCAAAAGTTCCTCTTAGCATTTGGGTACTCCGGGTCAATGGGAACCTGTGAATTCAGACACTGTTGGTCAATTCAACAAAGCTTAAAAAGACTGAGTGGTGCTAAAACAGCAAGACCAACTCACCTTCACAAAACACTTGTTGGATGACAGACAGACTCTGATGTTGTTTTCGAGACCTTTCCTTTGCCCAGTGACAAGCACCTCCATTTTACTCATAATCTGCAGAATAAATAAATAAATACAAGGTCAATTACAATGCATGCATTTAAAATGTTTAACAGCATTCGTATTGTTAAATGTTGACTCTTATCCTACCTGTTTGAAGGTGAGCATCTTGCTAGGAGAATCTTGAATGACATACGCAATAAGTCCAATGAATGTTCCCTTCATGTGTCTTTGATATTTTCGGGTCTCTCTCAGTACAGGCCTAAAACTTCCATACACTGTTTTAGTCATGGCTAAAAAGTCGAAGTCTGACTTCAGGTAGGTCTGGATTCAGAAAACTGTTCGTCCACATTTATAAGCCTACCAGAACAACATGTGTGCATTCCATCCTAAATGCAGCTGTTACTTAATCTAATGAGGTGTTAATATGTGGGCGGCACCCAAAGCACTCAGACAAGAGACCTATAGCATATTTGCATGTGAACTGAGAAGTATCCCATAAATTCTTCATTTTCTTAATAACATGCGTTTTTCTAAAAAAAATAAATAAATAAATTAATTAATTAAATAAATAAAAACAAATGTTTTTTTCCATAATATTATTTTGGCACTTTGTTACAAAAAAAATCCAAATAATTAAACGGAGGGAAAGGTCAATTTAATTTGATTTAATGTACACTCTTGCACACCTATAAATAATTTTCAGATTGATATATTAAAGTTACACATTATGCACCTTTAAAGGTAAAAATAGCCTATATTAAATGTTGGAAATATGTACCCATAATGTCAAAGAAAGGTACGCTGTTAGTCATTTTTCTCAGTGTAAATATATAACTAATTACATCATGGTGTTTATGAGATCACTGTTATTACAACTCTCAGGGGAAGTCTCGGGAAGAACTGGATCTGAGACTAAAGCTGTTCAGAGGATTTAAGTGGTTGTAGGTAGTTATTGAGTGATTAGATTATTAGATTAGATCTTATCTCCCCTCCCATTACAATATCACACTGGTATAAAATTACTGACTGTAGAAAGGGTCCACCAGAAGCTTGTTGAACCGTGTGTTGGATTTACAGTATAAACACTTTAATGCAACATTAGTCCTGGGGTCAGAAATTGACACCAATGAAGGGCTGAGGAGAATTTACACCACCACCACCACCTGAAATCATTCAATTATTAAAACAATAACATTTAATAACAGGGGAGAAGTCCGTCTATAGTTTTTAGCGGTCAGATGGGTTTTTAGTAAATTATGGAGTTGTAGGTTAGTGATTTGCTAGAGATGACCAACCAATAAACCTTTATCAATTCATTAATAAAAATAATAATAATAATAAAAAACGCAGCTAATCGATGAACCATGTGAGTATTCTGTTGGCTGTTTTGTAAAAATCCATAAAAAGTTCAGGAAGGTTAAAAATGTTGAGCCACGAGAGGTGCCCAATAATTTATTACTAATAGTTCCTATCTCGTCCATCTCATGCAGTGCAGATCATTGTTTAAGTATTCGTGTTTGTGAGCATTTATCTAGATGCTCCAGTTGTCACCTTTTTAAGATGATTATCTCATTGTTTAGTTAACACGCAGATTAAAGCTGGAATGTCGCAGTTATTAGACTCCGGTACTAAAACATCATTCAGAGTTTCCTTACGGTCGTGAAACAATGTTGCACACTACTAAACTAAAGTAAACGAAGAGAGCAGGAAGATTCGTATTTTCAGCGCTTTAAATGTATGACATGAAAACTGTTTCTGGAAATAAAATCAGATTTGAAGTCAGTTTAATTTAGCTGTACACGGGCATGTATGAAGAAGGTGTTTCTTCAGAATACACAGCTATCGCTCCAGCCAGGGCGGACTGTGTGTACACGAGCTGTTACTGGTAGGACTCGATGTTTTCACACCGCTTCTGCATTTAATCATGTCTTCATTTATTTGAATGAAGTGATGGAGTTCATAGTTTATAAAGTGTTCTCATGATCACGCCTCTGCATTGTTAGCTCCTGCATCAGATGTGCAGGTTTGTGCTTCACAGTATTCCTGTGTCATAGTTTTACAAACAACAAGTTTAACGATCAGGGAGAGGTGGTAAATATTTAAGGCAACACACTGCTGGTGAATAGGGTTGTGTGGGTTTTTAAACAATAGACATTCCGGTCTGTCTTTGCCAGTGGATTGCTGATATGTGTATTTGTTTATGTAAATGAGGCGTCGTCTATATTCGACATATTTGCATACTAAATCAAACCAAACATATAGTCTTTAGAGCATGTTAGAATTAAAATGTTCGTTTCACTGTGATAAAGACTTTTATACAGAACAGTTTGTTGGAATGACATTTCTGTATTGTTTAATCGAGAAAACACCTTGCACCGTTGTTGTTTAAATGCAAACTTTCTGTATAAAATCTGTCATAAATACAACATTTTTGAGAAATTCCTGGGCAGTATGCTTCAAACTTGGGAAAGAGATGTAAATGTAATTTTATGAATACAAGTCATCATGAAATGAAGTGAAATAAAACTGATTTTGAGATGATAAATGTGATTTCATGTGTTTAAGTAAGTGTGGTTTATTTATAACATTTATTTATTTATTTCATAACATAAACGGATGCGTAAGTATAATCACGAAACAAGCCGTTCAGGGGTATATGACATGACATGGTTGTAACACAGGCAGTGCTTCTTGAAAGCTTCCAGGTAGATGATCTCAAAGATTATGAAAGATTATAACATCTTTCTAGAAATAAAAGCGAGAAATGTGGCTGTTGTCAAAGTTCCCAGAGACACGTGATACTTTAATAAAGATACATTTACATCTATGTCGTCTTTTTTTTTTATGAATTTTCTTCTACAGTGAAGAGAATGTGTGGAAATTGTGTGAACATATCCAGGCTCAGGAGATGTGTCCACTGGACGAAGTGCATGCAGTCTTCATATCGAATGAAAATAAAGCGGTGGGTAAGGATTAATGAGAAAAAACATTGCTTAAAAGATTTTGACAAAAGGGTGTAATTGGCAGACAATATAGGATTGACATTAAGCTGTTCTGTTTAGACACATCAAAAAAAAAAAAAAAAAAATCATGGTTTTTGTCCTGTGTAATGTAGATCCCTATTTGGAAACAGAAATCCAGCAGAGGGGGTGAACCTGTGATATGGGTACGCAGATCTCGTCACAAAAATGAAGGAGGGAGAAGCATAAAGTGAAATTTTAATGTGTAACAACATGTGCTGTGTTTTAGGATTACCATGTTGTGTTACTGCACTTCAACCCACAAGCGCAGAGTTTTGTGTATGATCTGGACACCACCCTCCCCTTTCCGTGTCCCTTTGACGTGTATTCCAGGGAAGCATTTAAATCTGATGAGCTGCTAAAACCAGAATTTCGAAGGCAAGTTAAAGCTGTAGAAGTTTTTTTTTTTGTTTTTTTTTGGAGAAGACATGTACTTTCATCTTTTTAAACTTTGGTGAAAATGTCAAGTTTATAGACATTTAGTCAAATCAAGATGTGCTATTTTCAGGAAAATGCGAGTGATACCAGCTGTCACCTACTTAAAGAAGTTTGCGTCAGATAGATCTCACATGAAGAATTCTAACGGGACATGGCGTATGTCCCCACCACCATATCCTTGCATAGAAACAACAGGTATGTGCCTTTTCCCGCTCATTCTCTTTGCATTCTCTCTACGTTCTTTTCTCTCTAACAGCTCATGAATCTGATTTTGTAGAGTGCAAAATGAACCTGGATGAGTTTATCAGCATGGACCCGAATGTGGGCTTTGGAAGAGTTTATAAGCTTCCTGAATTTGTGATGAATTTTGAAAGCAGCAAATAAACTGTAGCAAAGGCATGCTGAAACATAGAAGACGAGTTGGGATTGTCGAGGTACGGGATAATAGCTAACCGACCAAATCAGTGGACGTGTCTGATTCTGACTCTACAATGTCACAAACCCCAACGCTCACAACACAGTGTGAATAAGGTGCTTATTGTATGCAAATGGTTCCATTAAAGAAGAAAAATCCGCAGCCACTGGAGACTGGAGGTTTATTTTCAGATTGTAAAAATTTAGATTTTTTCCCTGTAATAATTGATACTGATTTATATTTATCATTTTAAGTAAAATCGTTATTTAAGTCATGTGTGTGGTGCTCCCTAATGTGAAACAATCTACTGTAGCATGGCCCATTGCCGAGTAAATTGCTGTATGCGGCTGAGTTTGTTATTGTTAGGCCATTACAGAGCCGTTTATCTTCACAATTGCTGTAATTGTTTTGCTAATGTGTTACCTCCTGCATTTTTCCTTAAACAAAGCAGCAAAAAGAGTGAGTCGTAAAATGTATTGATGGTCTGTGTTCTTGTACAAAGGAGAAGAGTAGATATACAGTACAAATAATAAAAATGCTGTTCAGAATTATACTGAGATTGTTGGTTGTTTTTTTTTTTAAACGAAGAAAAAAATACAAGCAGACTGTTATACAGCTACATTTTTACGCAATTGCTGCCAGATAATCCTTCACTTCAGCAGGTGAAAGTCTACGAAATCCAGCTTCATTACAGATGCCCACTTCAATGTTATCTTCTGTCATTTGTCCCTCAAAACTTTCCTATTGAAACATGCACATGAGAAAGAATCAATCATTTAAGTAATATAAAAAGACAACAACAACAAAAACAGGACAGATATTTAGTATTCCTATTATCATACATTACTGCTGTTGCTAGAGAAGGTATATAACTACTAAATGCTTGAAGGGACTCTAAGCTTTCCTTCATTCAAGATCTTGAACTCTGAATCATAAACAGCTCCTCAATATTATATTCACCCATATTATATAAAGGCTACATTTTTATGAATGGTATAATACAACTAGTAAGTAAATCCACAGGAAGTTTGGTCACTGGTGTCTGTTACAATAGCAAATCAGTTTGCAAAGCTGTAACACACCTTCAAGGTCAAGATAGCCGTGTGTATGGCGTCTTCAAGTTCCAGGTCCTCGTTGTATCTGGAATTATGGAAACAGCTTCAGGTGACATTTTTGTCCAAGATTTTTTTCTTCTTCTTTAAATTGCTAATAGATTTGGCTTAAAACATGTAGCATGTACGTAGATTATACTATAACGTGCAAACACTTGTAGTCTTCTGTTCTTCCTCTGAAGTGTCTCGAGGATTATCGTTTTAAAAATATCAGATTCTACAGAACCAACAAAAGCACTGCTAAACAAACTAGTGAGCTTAGTTACAGGAAAAATATTGTCAAATAATGAATCTGATGATTATTATTAATATTATTATTACCACCACCACCTGCTTACTAGAATTTAGCTCTGGCCAATTGTCTTGGTTGTTATGAAAACCAAAATGGTTAAAACTGGCTCCATTACCTTTTTTCAAGGAAGGTTTTACCGTTCACATAGTTCTTTCCCATTGCTGTGGCTTTCCAGGCGAAGTACGCACCCTGTGAGACCAGGAGAATCGAGTTATGCACTTTGGAAGCATTTTAAATTTATACACCACGTAATGAAAAAATAAAACTGAACAGATTACAACAAATTGTGCAAGTTCGTTTTACCGAAGGATCTGACTGAAAGAGATATGGTCGGTCCTCATCCCAACCAGCGATGAGCAGTGACACTCCAAATGGTCTTACACCTCTACAAAAAAATAAAAGTATATAAAAATTAAAAGCAGGTATAAATGGTCTAGCATTTTTAGTTTTTACAACATAGTAGCACTGATTCAAAATGTATCACAGAGAACTGAGATACACACCCCTATTATACACCCTTATGCATAAAATGTAAATAATTATAAGAATCTCAGTGAACGTACCCTGACTGCGTGTATTCTTGCATGACCGAGGCCACCCTCTGCACTAGCTGGCCTGTAGGAATGGGCTCTTGGTAAACCAGGAAATACTGCTGGGCCAGTTTCCTGGCTCTCCGGATCAGAACTCTGTCAGAAAAAGCATCATAAAACACAGCATCAGAATGCTAGGACATTTTGGTGACTTGGGCACAGAGATAATGAGTTTTGTCTTCTTTTACTCTTCAGATGTCTCATACAACACAGTACGCTTTCAACTAGTCCAAATTTATCTAAATCTTTTCAAGTGTTAATAATCTGATTATGTGTTTAATAAACAGAAGAGTGACCACCACATACCTGTAGTCAGGACCCATACCACTGTACACCATGCCAATGTTTTTCGTTATTGGTTCGACTTTGTGAACGCTTTGCTCATCATAAAGTATGGATTTTTGCTTCTTCTCTGTTGCCAACACCACACCATTGGAGGCTGAACAGGAAGGAAAAGATGGACATCAGCATTGCAATATTTTAAACTATAACTGGTTTATCCTGGTTAGGCTGGCTGTGGGTCCAGAAGCTAATCGTGGGAACACTGGGTACAAGATGGGAATACACCCCGGATGGGACATCCAGCCATTGAACAGCCTCCGACAGAAACTGAAGCAAACGATTACTTACCTTTAATTCCTACAGAAGGTGCACCAGCTGCCACAGCCGCCAACGCATATTCAATCTGTACCAGTTTCCCTGACGGGCTGCGGACAGAAAAGCAGTTTCCACACCATCAAGCAGAAATCTACTCAATTAAATAGTACTGTGGGTTACAGGCTCCCAATCCTGCTACTGGAGTACTCCCTGTATTTCCCTTGCATTAACACGTTATCTCTCTCAAAACACACCATCTGAGTTCATTAATAGCCCATCCTGAGCTGTAGGGGGCGAGCTAGAGCAGGAAAACACTACAATAGGCAGAAACTCCAGGACCAGGCTTGGGCACCTGTGCTGTAAGCAAGTTATTGGTGTTAATGTAGTGAATAACTACACAGGAACCCACCAATCAGCCAGACACATTTACGGCAAATAAACATAAAATATTTCATTTATCCACCGTTCAACTGATCAAACTCACACATAAGAAGTGTTTAATGCTTTCAGTTTCCAGCCACTAGTGTTAGCGTGACAAAGCAGCTCACACTCCCTCACAGATAAACACTACACAGATCTCTAATCCAGCGCTATACTTCACTGTGCTTATACAACACTTACTGCGCTAGAAGCATGTACACACCACGAGAATTTCATTAAAAAAAAACACAACGCTTTACCTAAAAGTAGTAAGAGAGAAACTATATCCGCGCTCTGCCATTTTTTTATTTCCTCCAGTGTGAACGCGCTCACTAACAACTTCCGGGTAAAGGTCATAATTCCGCCAAAACAAAGCGTTCCTACTTGTAGGAATTTTGTACACTTTTATCCTTGTGTGTATTTTTTTATATATATATAATGGGTCATAATTAAATTACATGTATTAAATTTAGCGTGAATTCAAAAGGGTCACATTGTAAATGGACTCACGAAAAAAAACGATTTATCAAGTAATGTATACATAATTGTCCTGGATGTATTCCACGCCTACTTAAAAAAAATTGTAGAAAGTTTGCAATTGTTTAAATAAATTTTAAATGCCATATCTAGAGTTTTATTTTTGCGTGCTAAAGATAAAAGACGAACAGTCAGTGACTTGTATTGTGTAGCGTTCCCGAAACGGAAGTTGAATGTGTGATATCCGCTCTCCTCCTCGTCGTCCCTTCGACAGGCTCGCCTTCTGAAACGCCGAGGTATTATTTTTAAACAAGTATTAAAATGAATATTTAATTCTACGACTTATCTGCGCTGTTATTACGTTATTGTGTTAGTCTATTTCTGGTCGTGTTTGCGCTGTATTCACGGAAGAACAGCTGAGAGAAGGAGAAGTAAAGCAGGCGGGATGGTAATGTCGGGCGAGGAGGAAAGATGGCTCTCAGGCTAGCTGAGGTGTTCGCTCATGCTAACGTCCTAGCCGGATTACTAGGGCAGCTGATTCAGTCAGATAACAGCCAGACTGAGGTGTAGATGTTTAGGGCGGTCAGTACTGTAGAGATGTTTACAGTTTCAGAACAGAGATCGAGCTCGCTAATGCTGCAGTGTTAAATATTATATTTCTTTAATACTTTAATCTTTTTACCTGTAAAATCAATTCCACTGTTCTCCTTACAACGTAATCCAACTATTAGACTTTAGGATGTAGATTAATAATCCGGATCTGTACTGATCTGTTTTTGATCCTGAACTTTCCACCAGAGACAAAAGATGTTGTTGTCTTATTGTGGTTTATTATTTTTATTTCTTTTCTACCACTGTGTTTTTTAAAAAATAAATAAAAATCCATTGTGATCCTGCCATGGAAGAATGAAGTTGTAAGTTATTAAAGATCATATTTGCAGTAATTCAGCTGGAGAAACTGGATCTCCAATGGAGTTGGAGGTCAGAATTAGAAATGAGAAGCCTGAGTCAGTTCCTCATGAAGATGAACAATAGATTTAATTATGGCTGGCTGATATGACCGTGGGAGATTAACACTGAGAAATTCTCACTGTAATTTGAAGAGTTTCAGTTTCATGATATTGGCTATGTTTTACATGCGCATCGATTAATCTGATTTCCCTGATTCGGATTACGACGATAATCTGATTTCCCAAATCCAGATTCCCGCCCTGGTATGTGTCTGTTTTATTTGGAAATGTATTGCATGTATACACCCTTATTCAGAAAATCCACTGAAAGGAGATGTATGCTGAGTCTGTACAGAATTCTGGGTGCTAACAGATGCTTACTGTAGCTGTAGGTGAGGTATTTAGGAATAGCAACTTGGGCAAAATTACAACAGCCATGTGTATAGGGATATTCTGATGCCTGTACACGTATAAACATCGTATTCGGAATATGGCTGCAACCCGAACGTAGACCTTAAACTGAAATAGACTCACACTAACATGTCACTGATCAGATGTTAAAATTTATTCTTCACCGGGTGTTTTACATTTTCACTTTTGTTCCTTCCTTTATTAAAGTCTTTAATTTTTATTCACCAAAGAACTTCACCATTAAACCTTCATCAGGCTCCATCGATCACTATTAACAGCTCAAAGATATCTGACTTGTAGCACTTTTTAACTACTTCATTGCCTTTTTGGTAATTTTATAATACTGAAACATTTTTTGCTATTTTAAATTTTTTTTACACTTAGAATTTTATCTTTCAATCACTGATATTCTGTTTCATGATGTACCCATTGTTGTGCTACTTTTTCAGGTTTTTTTTAATTACTTTAATTTATTAGTATAAGTATTTAGTTTTTTTACACAACACTGTAAAGGACTTTTGTGCTGCAAGTCAGAAAGTATTAATTATAAACTTAAGCATTTTTTTAATAATGTTTTATTTTGTGGCTATGAAGCACAGGAAAATGAAATAACGATGTGTTAAGCATCTTGCTATGTATTGGCCTTTTTTTTTTTTTTTTTTTTTTTCTTCAAATAAATGTTGTGGGCTTTTTTTTCCTTTGCGTAAGGCTGTGTATACGTCAAATCCTAATATTTTGTGTATTGATCCAGAGAGAATTGTGATGCAGCTAAAAATGGTTTCCTCCTCCCCACCCAGAATTAGGGTGAATTATTTCTGGCTAGATGTTTTCGTGTGCTGTTTCATTATTACCACGAGTCAACTGGATGTGATGTTTCCAGGCAAAGGCAATGGCTCGCGGGCAGCAAAAGATTCAGTCACAGCAGAAGAACGCCAAAAAGGCAGCAGAGAAGAAAAAGTCACAGGGAGCAGATCAGAAAACTGCTGCTAAAGCAGCACTCGTCCACACATGTCCTGTCTGCAGGGTGAGTCTATACACTTATACTGACCACTATCACACATTAAACACAACAGCGTCTTTATTACTGAATCTGTTATTGCAATGTGTTGTTGTGACCTTTTTTTTTTTTTTCCTTTTTTCCCCTCTCTCTCTTTTTCTGTCCATGGCCTTAATAGACACAGATGCCAGACCCCAAGACTTTCAAGCAGCATTTTGAGAGTAAACACCCAAAGTCTCCTATGCCCCCTGAGCTGGCAGATGTGCAGGCATAAACTGCTCTAGGAGCTTCCCTTATCTGCATCTGGGGTAAGGTAGCAGATGTGTTTAGCAGATCACAGTACATATACAGTTCAAATGAAAACGTGTCCCATTCTGTGTGTATCGTCGTCGTTTCTCATTGCGTGTGGTGTTTGTTTACAGACCCTGGGGAGAAATGCTGCGATTCAGCTTGGCCAACTGATTCAACTCCTAGAAACAGACTCTGGATATGATGACAGGAGACTTAATGATGGACTAAAGCACACCAGCACCCTTTGATTTTATATTTTTATATGTATTACCCTTCATTTGGACATGCAATCAGTTTTAGTGTGCCGTAACAGCCTCATTATCACCTTCAGTCAAGACCGACAGTGTTTATCCACCACTGATTAATATTTCCCTTTCTCTCATTGCGCATTCTCACTTTAATATTCATATTAATGCAGATGGATAAATGTTCTTTTGGTGCATACAACTCAGTAATGCTCTGTAAACATGAGCCATAATAGGAATTGCATCACTGTGTGAATTAATGATATCGGCCAGGATTGTGATTGGATTAGATGAATTCAGTTGGGGGAGAATCCTCCTCAAAGCTAAACAAATGCTCCTGTAAAGTACTTTTGGGTGTTGAATAGAGCCTCTGAAATTGCTTAATGTGTGCTTAATTTTCAATCTTTTGCTAAGGTTTTCAATAAATGTGTAAGCATATAGTCACTGTGCCGTTGTGATCACCTCAGAGCTGGGTAGTGGTGTAAATGGAACAACTTGATTGGGGAAATGAATTAGAGCTGTGGTGGTCCTTCACTCTGGATTCTTTATTATTTCAGTTTCCTGAGTCATGATGAATGGCCTTGGAATAATGGCCCAAGTTGTTTTCTTCTATAAAAAGCATTAAAATGTGGTGTTATTTAACAGATTCTGTTAAATGCGGTGAAGTTTTCTATAAGGAGACCGTAATGTAATATTTATTAGTCTGTCAAGGATTTTGCAGAGGTTTTATTTGATTGTTGTGGCCAAAAATGCTTTTTGCTGCATTTTTTTCCCTGCTTGAATTGATGACATTGCATTCCCACAGAATTTGTCTTTCAAAGTGATGTGTTGGTAAATGAGACCTTTTTAGCTATACTCATGTCTGACTCATGTGAATCAAAAGGGGCATTGGCTGAATATGTGCGTAATGTCACATGACCTGTCTTGGTGAAAATCTGTAGTAATTTAGAAAAATGTGAATCTATTTTGTGTTAATTTCTGCGGTCACTAAATCCTGGAGGGACTGATTTATGGCAGGAGTCTCTAGTGTCAGCACTGGTTACCCCATGGGAGTCTTCAGGACCGAGGAGATTGTGCTTACTGGTTTCTCTGTAAAAGTAAGTTCCTTTTTTTTTTTTTTTATATATATATATATATATATACATACACATACACACACACACACACACACACACACACACAGAGTGAGGGGGGGGGGAGTATTTGATCCCCTGCTGATTTTGTGCTTTTGCCCACTAACGAAATGATCAGTCTATAATTTTAATGGTAGATTTATTTGAACAGGGAGAGAATAACAACAAAAAATCCAGAAAAACACGTCAAAAATGTTATAAATTGATTTGCATTTTAATGAGGGAAATATGTATTTGACCCCCTCTCAATCAGGAAGATTTCTGGCTCCCAGGTGTCTTTTATACAAGTAACAAACTGAGATTAGGAGCACACTCTTAAAGGGAGTGCTCCTAATCTCAGCTTGTTACCTGTATAAAAGACACCTGTCCACAGAAGCAATCAAATCAATCAGATTCCAAACTCTCCACCATGGCCAAGACCAAAGAGCTCTCCAAGGATGTCAGGGACAAGATTGTAGACCTACACAAGTCTGGAGTGGGCTACAAAACCATTGCCAAGCAGCTTGGTGAGAAGGTGACAACAGTTGGTGCAATTATTCGCAAATGGAAGAAACACAAAAGAACTGTCAATCTCCTTCGGCCTGGTGCTCCATGCAAGATCTCACCTCGTGGAGTTCAATGATCATGAGAACAGTGAGGAATCATCCCAGAACTACACGGGAGGATCTTGTCAATGATCTCAAGGCAGCTGGGACCGTAGTCACCAAGAAAACAATTGGTAACACACTACGCCGTGAAGGACTGAAATCCTGCAGCGCCCGCAAGGTCCCCCTGCTCAAGAAAGCACATATACATGCTCGTCTGAAGTTTGCCAATGAACATCTGAATGATTCAGAGGACAACTGGGTGAAAGTGTTGTGGTCAGATGAGACTAAAATGGAGCTCTTTGGCATCAACTCAACTCGCCGTGTTTGGAGGAGGAGGAATGCTGCGTATGACCCCAAGAACACCATCCCCACCGTCAAACATGGAGGTGAAAACATTATGCTTTGGGGGTGTTTTTCTCCTAAGGGGAGGGGACAACTTCAACGCATCAAAGGGACGATGGACGGGGCCATGTACCGTCAAATCTTTGATGAGAACCTCCTTCCATCAGCCAGGGCATTGAAAATGGGTCGTGGATGGGTATTCCAGCATGACAATGACCCAAAACACACGGCCAAGGCAACAAAGGAGTGGCTCAAGAAGAAGCACATTAAGGTCCTGGAGTGGCCTAGCCAGTCTCCAGACCTTAATCCCATAGAAAATCTGTGGAGGGAGCTGAAGGTTCGAGTTGCCAAACGTCAGCCTCGAAACCTTAATGACTTGGAGAAGATCTGCAAAGAGGAGTGGGACAAAATCCCTCCTGAGATGTGTGCAAACCTGGTGGCCAACTACAAGAAACGTCTGACCTCTGTGATTGCCAACAAGGGTTTTGCCACCAAGTACTAAGTCATGTTTTGCAGAGGGGGTCAAATACTTATTTCCCTCATTATAATTCAAATCAATTTATAACATTTTTGACATGCGTTTTTCTGGATTTTCTTGTTGTTGTTCTGTCTCTCACTGTTCAAATAAACCTACCATTAAAATTATAGACTGATCATTTCTTTATCAGTGGGCAAACGTACAAAATCAGCAGGGGATCAAATACTTTTTTCCCTCACTGTATATAATAGAGATATGTGAGTGAGAAAGAGAGGCTGATGAGAGGATGGGTATTTATAGCTGTTAAGTCATAAAAGGAAGATTCATGGGTATTTCACAACAAATGACACCACTTCTTAACATGTTTCCACGTTTTAAAGAACGAGACATTATGTAAGCTTTTCTCAATTCGCAGTTGCAGCTTATTTGTTAATTTTTATGCATAAATCTACCTTAACAGCATGTCTCTTAAATACTACATTCTTACTACAAACTGTAGAACCCTTACTGATGTTTTGGTTGTTCTCCTGGGGTAACACTGTTCCCTTAAGCGTTTATCTAATTCCATAAATTAGAGAAAACCTTTTTTTGTTGTTTTTGTATAAAGAGAAGTGATATACTGAATATCAAAAGTTAAAATGTAAGTTTTTAGTTTTTCTGTAAACAGATCATAACGTGTATATCTAATATCTCATTTTTTATATTTATATATATCTCAATCAATCACACAGAGAGAGAGAGAGAGAGAGAGAGAGAGAGAGAGAGAGAGAGAGAGAGGGGCAGGGAGGCAGGTTTGGTTATTAATCTCAGTGTGGCATAACCAAGACACTGGATGGTTTTCTACTGGAACCCAAGTTCCTGTAGACTAAGGGTGGTTCGGGGTCAGTCTACATCAGGGCCAGTCATGATGGAGCATGTCCCAGTAAAGTGAAACAATCAATCGTGACTAAAATGTATTTCTCAAATTCTGCTATTGTTGATTCACTGCAAACGCAATCTGAAAACAGGTGGCAGTATAAGACCGAGTGAATTCTCACGACCTTTGAATGGACTGATGAAGATTTTACACACAGATACCAATCATTTCCAGTGAGAGAGATTTTTCTTTTTTAATTTCGAGATTCTACCTGAACTCCTGCTGTGGGGTATTGATATCCAAGGAAAGGAATCCGTAGCTAGAAAGTTATATGTTGTAAACATCACAATTAAATGATCATGAATTGTTGCATTTTGTTCATCGGTCATGCCAAAGTATGCTTTAAAGAATAACTTTTCTTATAAAGAATCATTTGTGTTTTAGTTTAGCACACAGTCCAAGATATTGGAAAAGCTGGCCTTTACACTTGGACTTTATAGTCAAGACAAAAATGAAAAACCTCTTTACTGGCTCTTTCCTGTCCGTTATAATTGCAAATCATTTTATTCCATCAATAAAATACACCACACACACACACACAAACTGATCATCTCACTCACCCGAGTGCTGCAAGACATTCCACAGAATTAAATATACAAGTACAGTTAGTACAAGTACAATTGGTTACATTGTGTTAAGATGAGGAAACCATAATCAATATAACGATATACTACATCTGTATTCATTAAACTGGAATTCCTGAATATTTCCTAAATTATTACAAACCACAAGGACCGGATGTTGAATCTTTTTTTGTTTAATAGCTTATTTTTAGACCAGTAGAAACATACATTATATAGATATAAGATCCTTTTGAAACAATAATTTTGTTTGTTAGAAATAGTGCAGTAGGGGACAGTGGCAGACTGGCAACCACTAAATAAGACAGAGACACATGTTTATAGGCAGCCACAAGTCTTAACCACCATGTTTCGATGTTTCTTGAGTATTACGTTGTTGTTGTCATCATAGAAGAGCACAGAGATGGGGCTGAGTTTGGTTGGTGCACAGCAGGCCTTCGGGACCTCGTCAGGTTTTATAAGGTGAACCTGCCAATGACACGGAGTCACTTCTTTAATTCAGTTTGATATATTACTATTTCTGGTTATTTTTTGTGACCAGTTTAAATTCATCTGAGAGAATTCAGAGCCATTAAAAAAAAACCTGGCCACAGTTGAAGAACCCATACACACAACCATTGCATGATGTAGATGCTCACTGACTGATTAAGCTATAAACTAATTTTGTGATAGTCTGTTGATTTTATGAGTCAGGATGTTCAACCTCCCAAAAGAGTGTGTGTGTGTGTGTGTGTGTGTGTGTGTGTGTGTGTATATACACACATACATACACACACACACAATGTATGTATGTGTGTGTGTGTGTGTATAAATAAACAAAAACAAACCACTCATTGTCAGCTCCAGCTACTAAATTTAGGCAGAAATCTAAAATCCTGCCTTCACCAGGAGGTGGTGATGTGATCTCATGCAAACACAGTGCTTTAACACTTTGTGACTGTAGTATTATAAGCTTCTGTCTGAGTGCAACACTGTTTTGAGATACAGGGCGTCAAAGTTTTTCCATCCCAGCTAACACAAATGTGAAGCTCGACAAGGCTCACAATTTAAGGTTGCTTCAAATTTATATTATTGAAATTGTAAGACATTTATATAAACTACATTTTTAACAGTATACAAATTCAGATGAACATTAACATTATTGTTCTGTATGCTCAAATGCTTTCTGGCTGTTTCTTGTTAATCTTAACTAATAAATGGCAATCAACTCAGCAGAGAAAAGACATTCTGAACCTATTAAGACACATTATTAACATATTTACTTTTAAAAGTATTGTATTTTTCCTAATGTATTCTGTAAGATCTAAACATGTGTTGTTTTGTGTTGTACAGTATTGTGTGGGTTTGGGTTCATGGGTTAAGGCTAGGCATTAGGAGGTGTAGGATGGATCAGGTCTAGCTTCACCCCCGGGACCCTGTTGTTCTGCAGCAAGGACTCTCTTAAAAAATTGTTTTTAAGGAGATTTATGACAGGTTGAAAGGAACATATTTAAGTGCCAACAATCCAACATTGCTATATATCTAAACATAACAATTTGCCTGGAAAATACAACAGTATGCAACATAACAGCTTTATTTCATCTATATTACTGATGATAAACAGAATCTAGACAGAAACCCAGGCTAGTTAGTTTTCTGATACTAACTAGAACTGGTAGGAGTGTTGTTATGGTTACAGTGTGCGTGTTGCTGAGACGTTTTTTTTTGTACATCAGCACCAAAAATAGTCAAGTGTGAAAGCACCCTAATGCAGAACCTAATGCTGTCTCCTATTTCATCATTCGCTGGGAAGTAGCAATATGGGAAGTACCATGTCTTATGGAACTGCTGCTTCAATAGTGTTGTAGGGTCACTGAAAAGAGATTAGGAAAAAGATAAGTGATAATTCTGTCTACATGAGCTAAGAGACTTTGTCTAGTGTGACTCAGGACAAAGAGGAATTCCATCTCTGCCAACCAAGGAACTGGGTTATTATACTCGGACACATTATAATTCAAACTCAGGATCTCCTGATGATAGGGTGAAGGCTTAGACAATTGTGCTACTTGGGAGTAGATCATAACACACAGTCCATCATTGTGTTAAATTCTCTATGCTTGCAGAGACAGGTGTGTGATCATCTGTGTCACATAACCTTCGCTGGTAAATAGCATTCTCTTATTAGCCTGGAAAGCATGTCATCCAGTTTCTCACTTTCTGCTCTTTTTTATTTTCAAGCTCCAAAGATTGAAGTTGTTTTGAGGGGAAATATCATATAATAACCTCCCAAACTCATTACAAACAGAGGATGCCATATCTGACCTACTGCATCACTTTCTGTTATTGCTGTATGTTTTTATTTTATATATAGGTGCTACCTAGTTTTGATTTAGAAATGTAATGGAAAAAGAAAATGTGGTCAGTCACAGGACTCTGCACCTGCTCATAAAGGAAAGCTGACTGTGGTGACCATCTGGTGCTACAGTGGAAAAGAGGCTTGATGTTAAAAGTACTAACCACAAGCTGGATCAAGGCATGATTAGTAGCGTTCATACAGGAACCAAGAGGATAGTCACATTCCCCATCGCAATAATATGCAGAGTAACCTGGAGGAGCCAAAACCCAATCCTGAGAAAAAAAACAAAACCCCCCCCCCAGAGTTTAGAAGAAGTCGCTTTAAACAGAACACCTGTACACCAGCTGTAGTTATGCAATTATCCAATCAGCCAATTATGTGGCAAAATGAGTGCTGGTGCCAGATGGGCTATTTTGAGTATGTCAGAAACTGGAGAGTTGAAGATTGATAAAAGGTCAAATGATGTCTTTCCCATTTTCAACGCTCTAGTTTTGCTGAATCTGTGCACACTGTCTCAGATTTCTGTTCTTGGCTGATAGGAGTAGAACCCAATGTGGTTTTCTATTTCTATTGTAGCCCATTTATCTCAAGGTTCGACGTGTTGCGCTTTCCAAGATGCTTTTCTGCTCACTGCATTTGTAAAGACTGGCCATTTAAATTACCGTAGCCTTCATGTTAGTCCAACACCACTCTGTTCATTCTCATCTAATCTCTCTCATCAATGAGGCTTTTCCAGCCTCAGAACCAGCACTCACTGGATGTGTATATTTCCCACACCATTCTGTCTAAACTGTAGTGCATGAAAATCAAAGGAGGTCAAGCCAGCCTGTCTGGCACCAACACCTGTACCACAGTCAGAGTCGCTGAGATCACGATTTTCCCAATTCTGATGTCTGATGTCTTGACCTGCATCTGCATGACTGCATGACTTTCTGCTGCCACATGATTGGCTGATTAGATACAGCATGAATAGCATGGATGAGCAGGTGTACAGGTGTTTCTATTAAAGATCCTTTGATAGTGTATATTAAGCATAGCTTAAGTTAGCATAACTAATGCAGCTATTGTTGCATACCTTGTTTCAAAAGCAGTGATATATTGACAGTGATATTGCAAATATAATTTTTTTTGTAACCTAGTGTTAATTTAGGGGATATGCAAGATTTTACCTTCCAACCCAGGTCACTGAAGCTGACATATAACTCATGCTTTTTACAGGCATGTCGCCCATTACTCACAGGAGTTTGGTCTGAAATGAAAAAAGAAAAAAAAGATAATTTATGAGCAAATTGTAATGACTCAGATTGTGGTTTAACAGACTTGTTTAGCTGTTGGATAATGTGGCTGTGTTAATGATATGTCAGTGTGAGAAACCATATAATCTTGCACAACACAAATTCTATCATATTTTATTAAAATATTATCTTATCCTTATTACAAATTGTGAAATTTCAGGAAAAACAAGGCTAATGAACAAGTCTGTTGGTTTAATGTTAAAGAATAGATTAAAAACAGCTCGATATGAGCTAGAATCATGTTTCTGACAGAAATCTCTCCTACGTAAAATTTGAAAATGAAATGCGTTTGAACTCATCACTTATTAAATGTGTGTCGAGCCTAAACACTATACCTTAAACATATTCATTTGTCCTTACCAAATAAACCCGGTCTGTTTGGGTGAGGCAGATCGTTTTTGTGTTTTTTCCTGCGCTGTGTGTTGTGTCTGAGAGCACGAGGTGGGCGGCAGGGGGCCTGGCTGGCTCTGAAGAATGTCACCATGAAAGGCTGTTTGGAACGTGGCCCTCTGCGGCCCACCAGACCCACCCAGCCGGCAGATAATGAGCGGTCTGAGAGCGGAAAAGACCACAGTGAAGATATAAACAGATATCACTATTCTAAACTACCATTTAACATGAATACAATCAGTTGAGACACAATCACACATCAAAATAAAACATCTATTTGAATATTTTTTTTAATCAGTGCCTAATGAGAGCTCACCATCTTCCATTTCCACGTACAGCCGGATGCCAAGGTTGCTTCGTGGTTGCAGGAGCCAGTGGTTGCTGGCAGATGTTACGTCGAAGGCCAGCCAGCCCTCCTGCCCTGCTGGAACTGACTGCATGTCCAGTAAGACTAGCTCAGGCTCCCTAAAATCACACCAGCAAAATCAGGTTTCAATATTCAACATAATATAAAGATTCTAAACATTTTCTTAATGTTGTGCAAGAAGCATTCCAACAAGGCCAGATAAAAATACTCTTTTTAGTAAAAGCTTCTATCTAGCACCATGAAGCTTTCTTCATTTTGTCCCTCTGGTGGAAACCTTCAAGTTTCTATGTAGAACATAGAAGTGTCCTTTGATAAAGGTTTATACACTGCAAAAACTGATATCTCAGTACGTTTATCTACTATTTCCTATTATAAGAACACAACTAACCAAATATAAGATTATTAAACCTATTTCTAGACATGTTACTCATTTCATGCTTTACATTTTCTTGTTCTATTGGCAGATGATTTTGCTGATTTCTAGAAATAAGTTCTTAAAATGATCTGCTAATAGAACAAGACCATTTCAAGCTTGAAATGCACAAAAATGTCAAGAACTAGTTTTTAGTAATCTTATATTTGGTTTCTTATAATAAGAAATACTAGATAAATCGGACTATATTCAAGACTATTTTCACTTACTGAGATATCAGTTTTTGCAGTGTATAAACCTTTATCAAAGGACACTTCTATGTTCTACATGGAAACTAAGGTTTCCACCAGAGAGGGACAAAATGAAGAAAGCTTCATGGTGCTACATAAAACCTTCACTAAAAAGAGTATTTTTTTCCAACCTAGAGAACCCTAAAATTTCTTCAGTTAGCCCCTGCTTTGGAACTTTTAAAGGTGCTATGTAAAACCCTAAAACAAAAGCGTTCCCAGTCACAAAAGGGAGAGTAGCTAATCCACCTGCTAGCATATTTTGGGAGGTGGGAGGAAACCAGAGAACTAGGAGCAAAACCCAAGTGGACATGGGGAGAACACATAAAATCCAAGCTCAGGATTAAACGGCAGACTCTGGAGCTGTCTGGTGGCAACTTTACTCACTGCATCACTGTAGTATGTTAGATTATTATTATTATTATTTTTTTAATCTTTAACCATCCAAATAAGACTGAATAATCCTTTTGTGGAACATTTCATTGCAAGATATTAAATTCTCAAGAAAACTATACAATAAGAAAAAGACAAGAAAAGAATTTTGTGAAATTCTCAGGGTTTTGGCAATATTTTATGCTTTCTATAAAACTAAATTCATAAATATCTTTAAAAATAAATAAATTATATATATATATATATATATATATATATATATATAGAGAGAATATGAGAGAGAGTGTTTGACCTGTGTCTTTTTTCCCTCTGGATCTCATAAACAGAGATGTGGAGGGTACGGTTAGCTTTCTGACCGACAGTCAGGCTTTTATAGATGCGGAACTCTGCAGCAGTGACTGTCTCTCCTTGAGGAAGTGGCGTCAGATCAAAACGAAACTCCTTCCAGTAGGGCCGCGGCTGGAGTAGATCCCGCTCATGCTCCACTGAAGGACAGAGAGAGAGCAAGAGGGGAGAGTTACTGAGAGCTCGCAAGTTTCCGTCTGCCCATGACCCAATCTAGTGGATGAAAGCCCAAGAGATGAGAAGCGAATGAGGAAGGATGAGAGAGAATATCACACAAACTGAGCTCTAGGTGAGAGAGTAAATGAGCTTATCATCCAGAGGAGAAGAGAAAGGTCATGAGCAGCATAGACTACATAGATAGAAATGAAGGCGAAGGTGTTGGAAGAGTGAGTGTCCTTCATGAATGGGCGTATGGGATGATGAGAGGATAAAGAGAGAACGAGATGAACATTTGTCCTTGTAGAGGTCTGTGGACCAGACTGACACCCATGGCTATGGCTGCACTATAGGGTAATTAGAGGCTCTGTGGGGCCGGCTGCTACTCAACACAAAACCACTAATTACAGCCCTGTAGTATATTTTTAGAGGAGTGCCTGACATTATTTTCATTTTCCTCTCCCTCCTTCTCTTTCTGCCTAGCAATGGAGCCTGTAATTCTGCACAGCTGTGCGCATTCAGCATCATCCTATGCCTCCTGGCCTTCATTCGAACTGCATACAAGATCCCAATCACTGTTTCTGCTTTATTCACACTCATCAGAGTCCATTTCAGTCATTACATGTTAACACAGAGAAGAGCTCCAGTACAGCAGTCAATTTATTGCTGAACATATCCTGCAGGTTACACCGGCAGTGATGATTAGAATAAGAGAACACGGATATCCTCCGAAGAAGAAGACACAGGAGACAGATAAAGGGAGGAGGCCACTGAGAACGGCATGGCTAATTGCAAATTTGAGACAGATAAGCATCGTCTTGTCGACGAGACAGGAAGAGATACTAGAAAGATAATGTGGTTCTCTCAGGGAAATTAAACATCAATCCTAGCTCTCACGATGGTGTGTTGTGCTTCTTGCTTCAATGCCAAATCTAGCACACTGTTGCACTGCATTACATTTATTTATCTTGGAAAATATAATGATGTGTGTTTGTAGTAATGATTTAATGATGAAATGCAAGACAAATAACAAAGACAACCAAGAATCAGAAAAATAACACTGGTGTTGCAACATAACCCTTAGTCCTAAATCAAATCATTTCACCCTCACATTCAATTCTAGCCTGAATTCCCTAAACTGCTATTTGAAGTCAAGGTTAATTCAAGTCCTTAAAGGGAAAGTGCAGATATTGCTATAAGATATTGCAAGTAAAATTCAGTAAAAACAAATCTGAATCCAGGTCAAAGTCGAAGTCTCCAATCGTAACCAAGTTCAAGTCAGGAAATAGTAACTTGAATAAATATTCCAGTGTTTCCAACCTAATCTCAATCCACCACCTGTGTAGTGTTTGGCTGAACACCACAAACAAGAATTTCCCTGAACACATTTCCCGGCACTGAGTAAAGAACAAAACAATGTAGGGGTAGTTGTTGCTTGACCCAACAACTGCCCTTAGGCTTCCATTACAAGTGAGTCTTCGAAAATTGGTCATCCATTCTATTCTCAGTACAGAGAAATGTGTTGAAATTATTGCCAGTGGTAATTACCCATACACTCTTAGAAAGATATATTTTTTTTTAAATAGTTAAGGTACAGAAATAGTTTTTAGCTTTTTAAAGGAGTTCTACTTAAAGTGGAACCCTCTGATCTATATAGAACAGAGGTATTGATTCTGTTTTGAACCCGTAAGTGTTCCCCCAACAGATAAGCCAATCCCCTTAGAGTTTTATATGTGTCTTTTTGCAGGAGATAGAAATTATTTTGAAAAAGAGAAAAAAAAACAAAAACATGAACCCAAACAAACCCTGGACTGTTCCTGTAAGTTAGACTTAAGTCTAGGACTTGGACTACAGTTGCATCACATATAGCTAGGATGATTACTGTTTTAAAATCCCTCAAAGTATTAAGCAAAGCTAGTTTTAGAAGGTGTGTGAAGCTCTGTACTGAAACATCTCTCCCTGGACAGAATGAAGCTGATGAGTTGACTTGGTATCATGTGCATTGTAGCAGAATTGAAGAAGCAAGAAGAGCTTTATACATAATTGAAGGTTACTGGTGCTTGTCTTATCTAAGGCCATACTGGTTTAGTATTTATGGAGTAAACCAACGCATTTCTGTCACTCACCCAAGTTAACGAAGCTCATGACGGTGTCTGCCTCACTGACCACCGTGCCAAGTGGTGGTGTGTGTGTGCTCAGGGTAGGTAATGCAGCATGACTGACACTTTCAGGGATGAAGCCCACACTTAGGCCCTCGTCCCCCTCGGCTGACACAGCATGGTACAGGTCCAGCATGAAGAGTGGAGCAGATGAGGGAGGACGCAGTGGCGGGTGTGGACGAGGCCGTCCCGGGAGTCCCAGGATGGACAAAATCTCCTTTTGCATCTCCTTCTTCTCACGGCCACTAAGTCTGCGGAAGCTTGAGTGCACCATCCCCTCCATTTGCCCACAGACACACACAAACATGCATAGAGGGAGAACGATGGTCAATATCGAGAGCCAGCGTCCACCTGCGATTCTGTTCCCACAGCTAGCTGTCCTCCTTCTGCCATGCTGTGGGGACATATAGTGGACCAGGAGCTCCCATCGTCCTGCAACTATACTGTCCTGGACAATAACCTGGTTATCCATCTGTGTTGAGGTTAACCTCCTGCTAAAATTTGGACTCTTCAAAATACTCAAACTTACTTTGCTGTGGCCAGCTTCAGTCCACAAGGCTGTTGAAATGTCTCAGCAAGACAAGCTGTCCTTGATTTCATACACCTGTGTTCAAGTGTAACAGTCCTCCTGTAAGTTCTTCAAGAGTGATCAAAGTTGCTTCCCCCCCATCAACTTATCTTTTCTACCCTCTTGTGTGTGTCTTTTTTTGACTGTTATCTCCAAAATAAACCTGAGTTCCTCCTTGTCTCATGCAGTATCTTCTGTTTACTTATGGAGTGTTACGCTGAAACACACCACAGCAGGAGCAATAAGTTCTGGCAGCGCAGAAGCAACTTATAGGAAACCAAACAGTTTCTTAAGACTTTCCACTCATTTGAAGTGCGACTTTAGAAGAGCCAGAATAAAGTAAAGAGCAGGTGCTGAGTAAAGGCTAAGGCAAAATGGGAAGTTAATGTCTAAGGGTACAGTAAATAAATAAAGCAGCTCTAATGACGCACCAGAAAGTCTTTAAAGAGTCCACAGTGAAACGCAACACCTGCCCTTTCTCCAGACGAGTTACAGCTTAATCCAATAAGATTCAATGAACTCCAAAAGAAGAAATGCCATCCAAAGAAATCAGAAATATTTTGTAGATTGACAAGTTCTCACCAGCTTTCCTTTGCCTTTGGGTTGTAATCCACAGTGTAAACTGTTCATGCTTCCTGAAGTGTCCTTCTGAGGAAAATGAATTCACCTATGGATTTCTTCAGAAGTACAGCAATGACAGCCTCTGGCCTTTTGCACTGACTGTAATCTGAATATGAGACTTCCTTCTCTTCGTAAAATGTAGTGAGGGAGTGTCCCAAATGGCTGAATCCTCCTCCCTCTCCCTGCCACTACAGTGCTTCCTCCATTGACTATATCATCTATTTCATCTTTCACACACCCAAAATTTGTCCAGTCACGCAAGGATATACAACCCCAATTCCAAAAAAGTTGGGACGCTGTGTAAAATGTAAATAAAAACAGAATGCAATGATTTGCAAATCTCACGAGCCAATATGTCATTCATAATAGCACACAGAAAACATCAAATGTTTAACCTTGGGAAGGGCACCATCAATGCTGAAAATATATACAGGTTTTAGAGAAATATATGCTTCCATCCAGAATCCATCCAATCTTTACTTCTGAGAGACTCTATCAGATACTCTTTTTTTTTTTAAATTTATATCCAGTCATGTTACTGACCTGTTGCCAATAAACCTAATCAGTTTCAAAATGTTCCTCCAGCTGTTTGTTTTTAGTAACACTTACTTTTCCAGCCTCTTGTTGCCCCTTCCAGCTGATTTGAGACTTGAAACCACTGGTTTATTTAAAAATAGTAATAATAATAATAATAATGTATTCTCTCACTCATATACACACATACGTGTGTGTGTGTGTGTGTATGTATGTATATATATATACACCCTGGAGCATATTGCAGGGTACAATGCGTACACACACACACACACACACACACACCTAGGGACAATTTGTTTTTGACTGTCCACGTACTGGAATGTTTTTGGGAAATGAACCCCATGCATACATGGGGAGAACATGCTATGAAACCCCACAGACTGTAACCCAAGCTCAGGACCGAAACCTGGAGCTGGGAGACTGCAACTCTACCGACTGTGCCACTGTGTCATGTGTATTGTCCCTGTTAAGGAAATAAGTAAGTAAGTAAATAAATAAATTTAAGGAACCCTTTAGGGGTGCTAAATGGAGCCTGTTTAGTGAGAGTATGAATATGCTTAATTTATCACATGCTACATTGTTCTTTTGTTATTTTGAAACAGAAATAAAACTGAAGTTTAAAGTCACTGTAAAACTCTTCACTTTCTTCAACACTGTCCATCACATGCAGCAGTGCCTTCCCTGCTATGTATGGTACACCACAGGAACGGCAGACTTCTGAAGAGGGTCTGAAGACGTGACCGAGGTGAAGAAGTGGGACAGGAGCTGCTATGGGTGCTGAGGAGACCGTTTGGAGGGAAAGGATGTGAGTCGGTTTAAATATTTGTACATAACCCCAGACACACAGCTGCAGTGTGCAATGTGCGTGCAGCATGAAACGCCACCCCTCCCAAACCCCATCCGCTCCATCCAACCACCGAACCTATACACAGTCCAATACAAACACACTGACACACACGCCAAGGGCTTATACACACATCAAAAACAAAGGTTCTTTATGTTCTGTAGTGTGGAGCTCCTTCGAAACTGTTTAGTAATTGAGTGGATATGATCCACATAAACCCATCCTGTTTGAAGGTTTAATTGGCCATCGTTATCTCTTTGGATAATTACTCCCTGCGTATAATTATCATGAAATTTCCTGTGGTATCTAGCGCACACAGACACACACTACTACCCTTGTGATAACGTTCCACTAACACCTAAATCTAACCTTAACTTTAGTCATCAAAAAGAAACATTATGGCCGTTTTAGTTTTGGAAATAAAAGCTGCAGTTTTTAACGTGTGTATAAAAGCAGTTTCTCATGCACACTAGCCAAATGTTTCCCAAAAGATCAAACCAGATTTGTCAGATATTCCTATAATTATGAAGACATTTGTCCCGAACAAAAAAAACCCAACATCCCCCCCCCCAACACCTTTAATAAACAAGAGCAGATGAGATTTACTGCAAGCATAATTTTAATACAAAAGAGAACAAAAAAAAGACTTTTATAATCTTAACTTTTCACAATCGCACCCTGCTCTTTTGTCTCTTCATCATACCGAGAGAGTTGCGTTGCACAGACTCAAAATGTGAATCCGTTTCATAGCCCTTACCCCCCTCCCCTCCCTTAGACACAATAAATAAATAAAAATTACCTTCCGATTTCACTTTCATTTGATATTCATATGCTTCAGCTTGTCAAAGACAAGGCTATATGTATGAACGGTCGTTTCATGGGGTATGTGGTCAAATTCCCGCGATCCGACTCGTACTCTGTACGAGCTTCCGACAACAAAGTGGGAAGCAGTTCTTTTTGACATGATCTAGAGGCTGTGATCTCTGACAAAAAGGCCACCATTGAAATCAGTCAGCTTCATGGTCCATTATATCAGAAATGACCATTATCAGAAAAATCATTAGCACAAAGGCAGAAACACAACAACAACAAAAAAGCACAAAAAGGTTATCAGACATAATGTAATACTAGAGTTGCCCAGAAAGTGATATTATACTGTAATGAAAAATAAATACACAAGCAAAACAAAATACATTAGGATTATAAATTAACCATGAAACATTCACAATTTCTTGAAGAGTTTCTCCACGTGTGAAGCAACTAAAAGACCTCTGTAACATGATATGTGTAACTAATCATGGTTAAAACACACGGGTGAGTACGCCCGATTTTATTAGCATCAGGCTTCAAAGGAAAGAAAAGGTCAGTGCATGTGTGAAATTCTGCCGTACGAGTCACTTAAGTGCTCTCGGGATTTAGGACTTTCTACGTTTGTTGAATGGACATCGGATGCCGTCAGTAAGTGTTAATGGACACTTTGTTGAGACAACAAAAATGAAGCGGTGGTCACATGACCAAGCTTCTGAATCACTAGCAAGGATGAGATGATAAATCACTCCTCGCTTCCTTGAACTGTTATTCAGTTTGTCAACCATGAAAAAACTAGCACACAAACCACACACACACACACACCACATGGTCTAGGTGCAGAATATTTAGTGAGGTTCTCGAGTCGTTTCAGAATAAAATCTGTTAAACAACAAGTAGCTTTGCATACAGTGGAGAAAAGGTCAGAATCGTTACCACTGTGAAATCCTAAAGGAACGTGTGCCTATGAGAGTCAGTATTGGAATCGTGGCTGTACCATCTCCCAGTCTCCGCGCTAAAGAGTGGCTTGCCATTGCATATTGACAGGGCTGAGATAAAATCCCAGTTCCAGTAGTAGTGCCACTCCACGTGTCCATGTGCGTACGTGTCAGTAGCTTTCCAGCTCAGCCACATGTTCAAGAAACTAAGAAGTCAGTCAAATTGTAACACAAATAAGGCAGCACTGTTATGTTAGTTGTCGAGGTGGTTCTGGGGTCAACACTGTCTAGGTAATTTTAGTACACCTGGAGTAGTTAGAGATGCTCCAGTTCTCTATTCTCATTAATCCTACATGCTTGTGCCAAGCAGGTTGGTGCAGCATCGACATCAGTACCCTGTGCTCCTGTCCCTCGTCTCCACCTATGGTGAAAATCCGCTACTTCTTAGTCGTCGGCGTTTTGGGACTGGGAGTTTTCTTGGAGATGGTAGGGATTTTGGAGGGTTTGGCACCTGGGCGGCGCGGTGTGTCTGAAGTGTCAGAGCAGGCTGAGCGTGTCTCCATCAGCTCAGAAGTGTCCGAGGCGTCGCTGCCCCTGCGACTGCTGGTTCTGCTCCCTGCTCGGCTGCCTGCACGGCTAGCGGGTCCGCTGGCTGAGGATGCAGTGCGCTTATTGTCTGCGGAGGAAGAGAATGAAAAGATCAGCGTCGTAAAATTCAGGCAGTTTAAGGAAGCATCATGAAACGAGGACTAAATGAACAAAGAAGGTAAAAATAATATGCTGTACAAAATGGTTACATAGGCTGGTTTCACATGGACATTTTAGTATCTCTCTAACACAGATTCACTCAGCTTCAGTATTCGCTTTGTTGTGGTCGGGGTCTATCATAAGAAAACAAGCAGGATGGGACAAGCAGGGCATCGTTCATACCCAGGGGTGTGAACTGAACTTAATTTAACAGGTTCAGGATCAAATGGACCTTTGTCCAGGGTGTACCCCGCCTTGTACCCGATGCTCCCTGGGACAGGCTCCAGGTTTCCTGTGTCCCTGAAAAGGAGTAAGCGGTAGAAGATGGATGGATGGATGGGGGATCAAATGGGGAACCCTGGGACAGTGAGGAGGCAACTGTCTTTCCATGTACTTCAATAAAACACAATGTGTAGAAAGACAATACACACACCAGTGCATGAAATAAATGTTCCATCATTTCCTCTAAGTTAAAACCCGCCAGCCGGTAGAAGACAATCTGGGATGGGGATTTAGTCATTTAACCTCTAAATAAGACAAACTAACCACAGTTGTACAGGGCCAGCCGACTGCGAGCCTCAGCTCATCACACCAGTGTGTACACAGGATTAGACACACACTACCTTAATGAGACAGATACAAAACCGACGTAACAGCGCTACCAAGCTGTGATGAAATGCTAAAGATGGTCTTGCTAAAATAATAATCCTGTAGAACTTTATTTTCTACATATGCAGCAATTTTGTATTTGTTAATTATTAATGTTGTCAAATTAACTGGATTTAAGCATTGCATCCACAGGCTAGCTCAGATAGCAGTGCGTTAGTGACACAGCATACTTTAGGGCTGTACTTCAGGGGGAATGTTTTCTTTTTATTTTATTTCTGTACACTGCAGCAATTTGAACAAAACAACACAATTAAATACCATAACAGGCTGGAGAATACAATGGAACAGATTTGCACTCTTGAACTTGCTCTGTTTGTACTCAACTCTCATAATGAATATAGAGTAAAAAATGACAAAGATCCCAAAAACACACCCCCAATAAATCAGCAATGGACATGAATGTTTTTATAGACAGATGACAAAACCTCCTTGTGAAAGCAGCCATATAATACATGGTATGCAAAAAATTATTGGATTTGATTGTACTGAACAGCTCTGTATTTCTGAAACAATCTGCAAACTGTGGGGTTTAGAAACCCTTCAAGCGGTGAGCGGTTCCCCACCAGAGCGCGCAGGTTTAGCAGCAGGTGTGGTTCCACCGTTTTCTCCCGTCAAAGATCCACGGCTGGAATGTAAAGGTGGCCTTTTAAGCTTGGATGTGGAGCCTCCCTGCAATTAGAGAAATCCAGAAATTGGCCTGATGTAATGCAGCCTTTACTATGTCTAATCCTTCAAGGATTAATGTTCTGGTACAATTCTGAATGAATAACACACACACTTTGCATAGATTAATCTTTGGATAAAAACATGCTGACTGTAACCTGAACTTCCACATGATGCACATGCAAACGATTGAAATGCTACTCATAATTTGTTTTCTAAATCAGTGTTTCAGGATCTGCTGCTCTGACATTTCTATTTGCTAAATTACAAAGAACAAAATGACTTGCTGTTTGTTATTGGTGTGTTCAGACACCTTTCCTCTTCAAGCTCTTGTCTGTTAGTGTGTTAAGGCTCTTGGGGAGGGGAGGCAGTGCGTTACCTCGTGCCCAGGGGCGTGGCCGTGCTCAGGGCAGGACTGGCACTTGGTTGGAGTTGGAGTTTTACTGTGTGCCAGCCAGGGCTTGGCATAGCCCCGCGATTGAGATTGGGAGGACTGGGAAATGAGCAGGCAGGGAGAAGAAGGATAAGGAGGAGTAGGAGAAGGAAGAAAGTGAAGAAGAAGCATTGGGAGAGAAGCGAGGAAGAAGGGAGGGGAGGGGTTGGGAAGCGAGCGAGTTCCACAACACAGTGTAGTGCAGTGTATTAGGCAGGTGGTGATGAATACAAACACAGGGTGAAATTGTGGAGGAGGGAGAAGTTTTAAAGCAAGGGAGGGAAGGATGACAAAAAAAAAAGGACAAAAAGAGACAAAACCCCAGAGATGACCAAGTGATTTTGACATGCAGAAACAACAATAAACACAATAACCCAACGTGAACCAATGAAAATGTGAACACAAGTAACAACAATCACATGTGATATAGGACAGGAAAGACAAGATCTTTATAATGGAAGGTAACATTAAAACAGATTACGGACATACAGCAGGACTGTTCAATCTTATCAGCAAAGATTTCATACCAATCAATCAGGAGTCACATGTGATGTATTGGAATGAAAACCTACTGAAAAAACCACTGGCCTTTTGCGAATAAGACCGACAACCCTGATGTATGGGATTATCATATTTCTATAATTATTTTCAGTATTGAGAATGAATGTGTATGAGCATGAATGTCAAGAGACACAAAACACTGAAGAGTCAATCTAAGGACTAGTGATCTAGAAGAAGAAGACTGTGGTCTGGGGACCATGTAACACTGTGTACAGATGTGAAGCTTACCCTTGATGAGGCAGTGGGCGTGGCAGGGGCAGAAGGCACCGAGGCACAGCTCTGCGCACTCTGAGAGGCTGAGGAGGAGGAGCGTGTTGGCGAGGCCGTGCGTGATGAAGGCTTGGAGCGTCGGCCACGGGAGCGGAAGGCTGCCATACCCTGGGAGGCTCCTTCGGGAAGAATGAACTTCTCCCGCAGCTCCAGGTTGGTACGTCCACGTGCTTCATTGAGACAGAGGGACAGGAAGGGACAAAAAACAAATAAATAAATAAAAAGTGTTAACCAGTTGGAATCAAACACGAACATTAGGCTGTCAGCAGCTCTGGGTCAACGGGCGCGTCAGTAAATCCACATTAATAGTAAGTGACGGACATAGTGCAGGAGTTTAATAAGGGACATGAGCAGTAGGGCAAGCATCCTCACTCTGAGGGTTGCGCTCAGTCAGTGCCAGATACAGATGCTACTCCAAAAGCATAGCCTTTAATCTCAGAGAATCCACCACTGTGCGTGGCTGGTTACGGTTCAGGCACACAAAAACACTAGATACCTCCAGTCCAGAGAGCATTCTACAAAAAACAGATACCAAACGTTGCAGGCCTAGCACACAACACACAGCCCAGAGCAGCCAACCACAGACAGAGGCAGGCAGAAAGACTGGAGAGAAGAGAGAGGGAGAGAAAATGAGAGGAAAAGGGCAGAGGGGGAGAGGGCTGTGCGCAATAGCAGCGGTGAAACTATAGACGTGGTCACTAGCTGTCTTAAAGACTGCAACACAACCCCATTTTCCATGGTCTCAAGCAACAGCAGGGAAGCTGTTAATTGGCGGCACACCATATAATTTCTTCTCCATAAGCCAGGTATAGTCTGTAATTCGTTCCGCATGAGCAAACCCTTTTAAGAGCTGCTTGGAGCAATATTAGAAACCCAGCCTTGCCACACCCAGTTCTTGCTTTTTTGATTTTGCAATGCTCATCAGGCACACGCACAAAAGAAAAGAAAAATAAGAAACAAGCGCAAAGACCAGGCCCGGCCAAATGAGAATGAGAAGCATGACGCCAGCTGGGACAAGACTGAGATGTCCCCATACACGTACCCTCACACCAAAACACCAACACTCACACACGTACAAAGACCGAGCAGTGAGGAGATGGATCTGACGCTGGTCAGTGGATTAAGAGTTTGAGTATTGACAGGATGGAGAGATGATGTCAGACAGAAAGAGTGAGAGACAGCCGGAAAGGAAGAGAGAGGAGGAGTGTGGTACCTCTGCAGCAGAAATAGCCAGGAGTGACTGCCACTGAGAGACATAAGAGACAACATGAAGTAAACCCGAGCACACATTTAATCCCGCTCACACAACTTGGAAGAAAGATTTCATACGCTCTTTCTCTCACATACACAGACATACTATAGATATATATAGCCATAAAGTCCATGTGCTCAGTTTACACCATCATCATGTCATTTAAATGAGGTCTCTGGAACATGTGGTCCAGCCCTTGATGCTGTAAAACACATAGCCACAATATGAGCACACAGCCGGGAGAGGACAGTTAGTTTTAGTGCTACAGTCAGCCAAGCACAGCACAGCACATAGGAACTGAAGATGATTTGAGTAAAACAGAAGGGAGACAAAAAACCAAGAGGGAGTGAGAGAGTGAGAGAAAGAGAGAGAGAGAGCCAACCTATACGGGATGATATGGAGCAGCTGGAGTCGAAGCGAAGGATTTTAAGTCCTGGATATTGCACTGGGGAGAGAGAGAGATAGAGAGAGAGGGAGAGGGCGGGTAAGGGGAAAAGGGAAGGAGAGACCCAAGGAACATGCATCATGCACTATGATCCAAATATAGAGACAGTGAGAAAAAGTGAGAGAGAGAGAGAATGGAGCCAAATATACAAATCATGCATGTAATAATAAAGGCTGAAGACATGGCAGATGATCAGAGGTCTGAAAGGTCCAAAGAAATAAAGATATATTTCAGAGATTTCCACAGCAGAAAAAAGGAAAATGGACTGATGGGTGATGGATGGACTGATGACATAACTGACGCATCTCACAGTGTCTTGGTAAAATTAAAATTTCTCTATATTGTAGCGTTACAACCTGGAACTGAAATGGACTTAATTGGAATTATATGTAATGAAGCTACACAAAATACTATTGGATTGGTGTGAAAAATCTATATAAATAAATGAAAAAAAACCCATGTTGTAGTAAAAATATTTGTTTAAAAAAAAAAAAAGGTTCTCTGGTCTGTTGAAGCCAGGCTGTACGTTTTCCAGAATTGGGCAGAAACCCAATGCTGCTCGTCACCCTTAAAACAATCCTCAAAGTGAAGCATGATGCAGGTAGCATCATGCTATAGGGGTGCAAGATGGGTGGAGCCAAATGCAGGGCAATTCTAGAGAAAAATCTGTTCTAGCCTGCATGACACTTCACCTTCCAACAAGACAATGATTCTATGTGTACTACAAAGATTCAAAAAGAAAGGCCTGACATGGGCTAGAAAAACCTATAGCAAACGTAGAAAATCGCTGTTCACCAATGACCTCCATCCAATCTTACAAAGCTTGATCAATTTTGGCAGGAAGAATGGGCAGAACTTTCAGGCTTCAGATGTTTAAGTGCTAATAGGGATGTATCTCAGAAGACTTGCAGCTGTTATCATATACAAAGACAGTTCTACCAAGTCCAATGAGGCTGAGGAGTGTAAGGACTCAACCTCATGGGCCATGGTAGAACCATCTTTGTATATGATAACAGCTGCAAGTCTTCTGAGACTTAACCTTTTTGTTACAGTGTAAATATATTTTGTACCTTCAAATGGGTGGAAAAATCCTAATCCTGTCAATTTCAGGTTGTAACACAGAGTGAATACTTATTCAAGGCACTGTACATCATACAGAGGAAACATAATAGCAAGTATGTGTGTGTCATTGTGTCTGTCAGGGTTTCAGACCCAATTTCAGTGTCTGGAACATGTCTTACCCAAGCAAATACATCAGCTTCCTTATACACAGCTGCTCCTGATGTTTGTGTAAGCGGGTGTGTATGAGTGTGTGCTTGTGTAAATAAGCCTTACCTCTGCAAGGGTCATTCTTGACCAGGAACTCGTCCAGCGCCATCCAGCCCCCTCCCACACGAACCATAACTGTGCTGCGCAGGATGCGCACCAGACGCAGTTGCTGAGAGTCCCCAAACTGCGAGAGAGAGAGAGAGAGAGAGAAAGTGCAGAAAGGAGCAAAAGGAAAAAAAATGCAATAAAAAGAGAGGTAAAGGAATAGCATTAGAATCATTTGATGAGTTGAGATTCTTAAAAAATAATAATAAAAAAAAAAAGGCAATTTTTTAATTTATTTTTTTTAATTAAAAATTATAAAATTACATTATCATGCAAAAAAACATGCATTTTAGTTTCTACATGATTCAGGATCAAGCTCAGCCCAAAGTCCCACATCTCCAAAAGTGCTAAAACTTTTACCATAGTATTTTAAAAGCTAGTGTTAAAATAAAATGTAGATTTATTACATTAATATTTTTATTGATTTGTTTTGAATTGTTTATTTAGATTCACAGATGCTTCTCTATTTGCTCTTTAAACGATCTGATTTTTTTTTAAAGTAATAAATGCAATGCAAGTTGGGTGCTGCAATTAGCAAAGCTAACTATCTGATTTGAAAATGGACAGAGTCAGACCTGTGCAGTCTGCTTTGAAAGCAATTGTGTGGGGACAAGCTCCGTCATACCAAGAAAATAAATTAGGAGAAACACGCCATTTTACTCTTCCCGCCTAACAAAGAATCCCCCACCAAGTAAATTACAATTTCACTTTTTGCTTTAAAAGTTTTACAGTGGTCACACTGTAATAAAATACTATAAAAACGTCTAAGTAAATACTATGGTAAAAATATTTATTGATGAATAATAAATAATAGTATAATGATCGATGGTTCATAAGATGTCACAAAATGTCAAAAACACAACCTTTGACAGATTGCTCCTCCACCAAAGAAATTAGAGAACATTTCACAACAATCAAACCACAAAATATTTTCAGAATCATTAAAATACCACGTTAACATTCACCAATACAGAAATACAACAGGGCCTGTGATATCTGCTCCGGAGTTGGAAGTGGACACATTCCTGGCATATTTGGGTAATGGCTATGTAACCATGCAAACCAGACAGGAAATGCCCAGTAACTGTGGCTCAGAGAGGTTCAAACAAATATCTGTACTACATTCAATAGCACGTAGTGCGGGCTGGCTCTCTGTGCTGTGGTCAGCATAGACGCTGCCTGGTCATTCGTATTCAGGGTCACGATCCTTAACCAAATCTAGAACAGATTTCAAAGGCCGTATCACAAACACGCCAGTCACTTTACCTGGTTCCCAAGGAAGAACTACAAAAAATCCAGCAGACATGGAGAAGGACAAGGAAACAAGGAAAAGAGAGAATATGAAATAACACGTACAAACACAAATGTAGAAAACAATTCATTCACTAGCCTTAATTACTGTTCGAATTTAAAATAAAACTAATTCAATAATGAGTCAGTATTTACATTACTGTAAAGAGGGATGGAGGAGGATAAAGATGCATTTTCCCCTAATGCTTGTAAATGGATTAGAGTGCATGTGAATAGCAGAATTAGAAGAGCAGGTGAGAGATGACAAAGGGATGAAGGCAACAGACTGACACAAACAGAGACACACAGCTCAGTTATTTGAGTGTGATGGACCCGAGGCATGTGAAGTCCAGTGGGTGAGTCTTGCTGTAAGCATCATTACTCAGTGGATAATGATGTAGAGAGAAAACACAAACAATGCGGCTCCTTCATTCGCTGGATATATGGGATGGACATTAGTTTAGTGGTGAGCAGCACACACTGTATACACTGTTGCGTAGTGATGCAGTGGTAGTACAGTGAGGTAGTTCAGTCATGTAGCAGACTCACACACACAGCAATGCACCTTTAATCCAAAATGGCATGAGATAATACGTTAAGGTGTAAGGTTATGATGGTTAGAACCATAAAAGGTGTGAGACAGCAGATGTTTAGTAAACAACTTCGTTAATATACTTTAGTACAACTGTAATGAGCTGAAGTCCATTTCTAGTAATAAAAAAGCCAAAAACACACCATTAATTTTACTAACTCATAACTCACCCTGTACTTGTTCTCCCCAATCTGCTCAACCTGGAACCTCTTCGCACACTTGCACTGGGCCACTTGTCTGGTGACCTACATGGAGAAAATATAATAAATATTATCTTGTAAATAGTTACAAGGGGAAGATGGGAATACTAAAGGATTTGATCAGTTGATATTACCTCATCTTCAATCTTGTCAGCATCTGTAGTGGGTCTATAAGCATCCTTATTAGGGTGCAGAGCTGCTACAAACTCGTAGTAATCAATGTAACCGTCACCATCGCGGTCAAAGATATCAGCCACTGCGGTCATCTCTAGTTTGCTGGTGGGGAATTCTGGTTAAGAAAAATAAATAAATAAATAAAACCCGAAGCTCATAGCATTACATTAATGCACAGCTATAAAACACAAATTCACTGTTTTTCAAAGGCTAATTCAGTCAACAGGTGTAAATCCCACTGAAAACATATGGTCTGAATTGAAGTCACATGCACACACTTAAAAATATGAACATTGAGCATGGAGGAGCACTGAAGATCTCCTACAAGTGTCTCCACCCTTCTTAGACTTTAGTGTAATCAGTTCAGTGAATCTTCAGTGTTGATATTCAGTGAAATATTAATTATCATTTTTTTTTTTTTACCATTGTTCCCCCTAAACATTTACTACTTTTCATACAAGATAAAACTGTTAAAATAAAACTATACTGGGACACTTATTACTTATTTCATGTTGTATATGTATATATTTTTTTCAATAGCCACATTTTTATGGATTTGACTAATTACTGCAAACTAGGACTTTTCGAAAGACCTCACTTGTTTATATATATATCCGTAATTTCCGGACTATAAGCCGCTACTTCTTTCACACGCTTTGAACACTGATGCTTAAACAGTGATGCGGCTAATTTATGGATTTTTACGGGCTAACGAGTTTCATGCTGCCAAAACATTTAGCCTCGTCACATCGGACCAATAAAATTACCCAACAGGTTACAGTGGATCAATGAAACTGTTCGAATTAAATCTAACGCGCTCACACTACATTCTTCAGATCAGTGGTTTTGCTCTTCATGCACACTCCCTCATCAGGGAAAACACACGAAGAAATGCATATTGGTGACGTCATGTCTCCGCCCCGTCTTGTCATGTGTTGTCGAGTCACGTGTGTTTGGTATTGCCCTCAGCTGTTAACAGTTTGGCTGGTGTGTGTATATATCGGGAGCCATGACACACACAACGCGGATAATTAGATACAGAGTTAGAATTAGATAGCGAATATAGTTAGAGTCTTTGTTCATGCCATGTGTCTTAGTTCTTGTTCATGTTTCCTAGCCATAGTCCATGTCAAGGCTAGTTAGCTTATAGCATAGCTTATAGCTTAGCCTGTAGCCTAGTAGTGTATAGCATAGCTTATAGCCTAGTAGCTTGTAGCATAACTTATAGCCTAGTAGTGGATAGTATAGCTTAGAGTTGTAGAGACTTAGTTTAGAATATAGATGTAGAAGTGGTTTATAGAATATAGATATAGAGTCTTTGTTTCATGTCATAGTTAATGTTTAGGTTAGTTGGTTTAGTTAGCTTAGTTCATTGAGTTGGTCATGTTCTGTTTCTCTTGAGTCTGCTCTCCTCTGTTTCAATAAAAGCTCTCGTCCTAACTGCACTTGCATCCTTCCTGCTTCGTTTACATCACAAATCGTGATAGTTACAACGTGGACACCTGCGGCTTATAGACAAGTGCGGCCTATATATGTACAAAATTGTTTTTCTTTTTAAAGTTAGTGGGTGCGGCTTATATTCAGGTGCGCTCAATAGTCCGAAAATTACGGTACTTATTTATATCAATATGCATATACATACTTGAAGCCAGGATGCCATCGATAAATTCCTGCCGAGTGATTTTGCCATCTTGGTCTTTATCGATGCGTCTGAAAAAGTCCATGACACGAGACTTCTTATGATTCATCCAGCGCATGTACTTCTTCCTCCACACATCAAAGTCGAAGTTGGCAAATTCTTTCAGCTGCAACATGAAGATGTGAGAGACACAAAGGAAAAACAAGTCAACTGAGGTAAATATATTAGATATTAGTATGCACATGACAATAATTAATCCAATCAGCGGTAGCTCACACATTGGACTACTGATCAGATGATCGTGAGTTTAAATCCCAGCACTACCAAGCTTCCACCCTTAACCATCAACTGCTCAGTAGTATAAAGAGATAAACGGAAGTCGCTCTGGATAAGGGAATTTGGCAAATGCCCTATATGTTAAAAATAAATATATATATATCTCAAAATCAAATTTTCAAAAATCTAAAAAAGATTTTTTTAGAAATCAAAAACTAATTCTGAATCCTTATTTGATTAATAAAAATAATATTTAAAAAAATGAATTACATGATTTATCATTCTTGGGTTTGCGTTGCTTTATTTGGTTGTCATGAAATCCTGATGATGCCTTTATCACTTCTACATGATTAAACAGCTCCACTAATTAAACTATACCGATTTACATTATGCATCCTGTATGTGTAACAGATACCATTAAAGTAAAAAAAGAAAAGGAAAAAAAAAAAGTAATGTCTTTACCTCTTCTAGCCTATCGAGGGCATCATGGAGCTTTCGCTGGCGGTCCAGGGCCAGTAGCCAAACCTGTTGCCATCGTGAGCAGAGCTGGTTGAGACGAGGGTTTCCTCCGGTTACCTGCATGGCAGGCTGCTGCTGCTGTTGCTGCTTACCTGAGAGGAAGAGAAAGCAAACAGATCCAGTAACAATCTGTATTCACACTCACCACACCTACATTACACAAATATTCAACAACACACTGCAAGTACACTGTGCTCGGTTTATGGATGTGAACGCAAGTCATGCAGAAGCATAAGAAAGGCCACTTACGGGCACCTCGTCTCTCAGCAAGACTGCAAGAAGTTTCTGATGGTTTTCTCTTGTAGGTTTTTGTTACTTTATCTACATCAGGCTGTTTACGAGTCATCTCCTCCATGAAAACCTGACAGAGGTGTACAGTTATAATTTAAAGGTTTAATCATGGTGATCTCAACATATAAATATATATTATACACACACGTCCACACAACAGATTCAATTTTAGACTATCATCATCTTTATAGGGTTTGTTTATACAAAAAAAAAAAAAAAAAAAAACCCTGACACCTCATGGTCCAGTGTAGCCCCACCCACCTGGTGCTCTGTGATCAGTGTTTTAAGTTGAGTGATGTCCTGGGGGAGGGGCTCAATGTCACGTTGCACTAATGTAGTCTCCGCCCACTGTAGCCATGATAACAGGTCTTCCAACAGTGCTGCATTGTTGAGTAGCTCTGTGAGTGCCGTCTCCAGCCGCTGCTCATGCTGCTTCGCCCATGTTAGAACCTGGAGCATGCATAAGACATCGAGTTAGGTGCGTTTCTGATAATAGCAACAGGCTGGACTTTGGAGGTGGGATTTAGATTGCGGAGTGATGGGGCGTCACACATTGCTTGTATTTGAAGCACTGCACTCAAGGTCCAATCAAATCCAACTTTGACCGTTTTCACTCATGTTTTAAAGCACGACCATGGAAATAAACTGCAGGGTGTGACATTGCACGAAGAGGAGTAATTAAGGAGTAATTCGCACCTATGTGTAGCAAGATATTTAGCACAATTTTAAATATTTTCCATTACAATGGCACAAAAAAATACTCTGCTGAGACAGTGTTACAAAATAGCACTGATATGTTGACACTTTTTCATGTTGATGCACTGTTGTAAAACCGAACCCAAATAAATTCCCCGCTAATCTGCGGTGATGACGTGCAGTTGCACCTCATTAAACTCATAAAGATCAAAATGCTTTTCATCTTTTTCCCTTTTAAAATTGGACAGAACCACAGCTAATAATCCCAGCTGCACTACCTCCTCAAAGCGGGCTCTGATGATGGTGATCCAGTGTTTGATGGTGGTGATACAGTCAGGATGGCACACTGACAGTATGGCCTCCCCCATGCCAGCTGCTTTGTTCACATCCGCTCTCTTCTCCTCCACGGTCTGCATGAAGTCACGATGCGTGTGTAACAAGGCCTGTAAGGTTTCCACCTCCTCTGGCAGGATGCCTCGGAAACGCAGGGTTTGCTCTGCCTCCGAGAGCCACTCCAATAACATCTGCACTGCTGTGCGGAACTCCTCAGCCTGTGAGGGGACACGAGAGTGGGTAGGAAGTAAAACGAGATGATTCACAACTGTGTTCCAGTCATAGTTTCATCTAGTTAACTATTACAGTACTGCATTTCTTATAGTCGGAGCTGTTTTTTCACCTGTTTGAGAGCCTGTTGGAGACGGGTCTGTTTGGAGACAGACAGCGCGCAGACTGTCTCCCAGCGATTGCTGAGCTCCTGCAGCTGAACTTTGACCCAGGCGGTGTCATCACGGCCAGTCTCCATGAGCTCCCGTGCAGAACGTTTCAGTGCCTGAATGCTACTGGTCCTTTTCCCCAGCTCTTTTTGGAAGGCCTAAGGCAACACCAACAGTGTTTTGCACAATAATAATCAGACAATAGTCTGTTTTAGAACGTTACCAGGTTATTCAACAGTATACTATGAGATCTTAAATCGGATTATAGAGATTAGATCAGATCAGATTTCAACAAAGCAAATAAAGATAGATGCCTGAATTTCAGCCTAACTATAGGCTCCATGATACCTCCCTAACTCATATTTCACTTAATAGTGACTTTTATCTGCAAGTCACGTGTACCTTATGGGAATCCATGAGATTAGAGACAAGGTCCAGGTCTCCATGGACAGGCTGGTCTTCAGCTAACTGTGGCTCTATGCGGTACAACCAGTCCACAAGAGCCTGCAGAGCCTCAGCAAACTGACCCGAGAACAGCAGGGCCTCCTCCAACTTGTGCTGCCTGAGAATGAGAGGGACAGTACAAACTTGATTTGACCTTTTATCTTCCCTTTATTCTTTTATATCCACTTCCACGGAGTATTCAAATGACTCTGTAGTATTGTGGGCTTTTTACCTTTCAACACTCTTCCCACACACAGTGTCCCACTTGTCTCGGACCTCCCCGAGGAGGTTGTCCAGTTTCTGTGTGTCAGCTGGCAGTGTAGCTTTGTCTCTCATGGCCTTCCCAGAGCGCACTGTGGTGTCATATACTGGCTGCTTAGAACCAAGAGCCTTCTGAAACTCCTACAGTGAGTGAATTACAGCAAAGAGGACTTGTCATCATACTGATGTGTGTCCACACAAATAAACAATGTGTGAACAAAAGTAAATAAATAAATAAACAGAAAAATCTAGCTATCTAAAAATAACTAGTTAAACAAAAATCTAAAAATATGAAGCACTGAAAGGTTTATTTGGCCCAGCAGGTGGCACCAGTGAGCAAGATTAATATGTAGATTTATTCACGGACCTTGAATGTTTATCAGTTCTTTACATTTATACCTTATGTTTAGTGAGCTGCACTTTGATTTTATCAGGCTCATTGGAGATCTCCAACTCAGAGTCCAGTCTTTTCTCAGCCTCCTCCAGCCAGTCTGTCAGCTTCCTCCAGGCCTCATGGAACTAACCATCAAACACACATTATTAATAAAATGTTCACCTAAGCGTGAACTTAGGACTAGAACTTAAATGAAGGATAGGGTTACCTGTTTGGCTCTCTTGCGGGCCTCGTCCAAGTGCCGTCCCCTGTCCAGAGACCTCTGCACTAGCTTGTCCCAGCGAGCTTGCACACTCAACAGCAGGTTCTTGATGAGTACCACATCCTGTTTGAGGCTGGCAAAGCGCAGCTGAGAACCAGCCTTCTCCAGAGCCAGTACCTGCTCCCTGTGTGTGTTCACCTCATTCACAAACACCTGAGGAGCACACAGCACCAAGCAAAAAACAACAACTAAACATCAGATCTGTGTGGAGGCCTTTGCAAACCCTTCATATGGTTAAATTCTGACATTTTCTACTGTAACTAGCAGTCTCAATCATTAATACGTCCTCATGCTAGTTCACTGGGTCACAGAGTGACCCAGAGTATAATAACGCTTGGTCCATTTATTACCCCATATGATCTTTACAGGAAGATGGCCAAGGCAAGAATGGAACGTAGATCAAAACCACGCTGTTCATTTTGCTAGAATATATTCATGGTTTCTTAAAGCTGAGGTGTTATGAGGTATACAATGTAATTGTCTTTTTTTGGCTTTGCCAGAATTCAGCCTTAGCAACATCCAACAGGTTTTCGCAGACCACCACAGATATTTTCTCAGTAACTGAGGATTTCAGGAGAGACGCAGCACTATTACACCACTAAACCGATCGATTGTAATAACCAAACTTCACCTTGTGCTCATCTATCTGGAAGAGGACCGTGTCAAGGATGAGGCTAGGTGGCTGGGCCATGTTCAGAGTCTGCTCTGCCTGTGTCAGCCAGTTGATCGTGTCCTGCAGTGATGACTGGAACCCTGTTGCCAGTGATACAGCCTCCTCCAGCTTAGCCTAATAACAAACCATAGAAGAAGCATTGAGAACCAGATGGCTACACAATGGCTAATTAAATATTGATTCAAATGACACTGGGCTATAGTAGTTACAAGGCAAGTTATCATACCCTCCTGTCATCCATTTTGGCATTGAAACTGGCCCACTTGTTTTGAAGCAGAGCCAGGTTCTGCTGGGTTTGAGTGGTTCCAGGGCTGCCTTCCTCACCCCCTCTGGCCAACAGCATGGACTCTCCCTGATCTAGCAGTCGGTGGTACTGCTCACCACGCTGTGTCAACTGAGCCTGCAGCTCCTGCAACACAGAGTGCATTTACATGCAAAAAAAAAGTGTCTATTAAGAGAAAAAAAAAAAACCAATACAATTTTAGCACAATTTAGATAAACCTGATTAGTGGACTACAATTCAAGTGTTCAAATTAGCTGTGACCAGATTTCAAGAAATATGAAAGCAGCTTTAAGGTGTAGAATGAATATTGCCTTATGCAGTTTACACAACTCCTTTAATAATATGCCAGAATCAGACCATGATGAGGGCTGAGTACAGCACAAAGATCATCGTTAAATGGTAGCGTGAGCATCACATTGAACACAGATTACTAGCGTGCATGTAAACACAGTTTCAGATCTATTTGTATGTTGCTGTGTACCTTAATGTAAATAAATTGTGTGCGTAAATGGCTGTATCGTTAAAATATCAAATATAGAATCATTGTGAACAAAATTTGGTGTTCACTGTTTTCCTTTTATGGACTACTGTACTGCATAACTGCCTTAATCTCACAGTATATAAAGCATATGGAAATGAGCATGGAGTTCTCTATACAGGTCTGTAGTGAAGTGTTTACCATGTGCTGCTGCAGCTGCTCCCTGGCCGTCTCTGGAAGGCCACCTGTGGGTTTGGCTGCTGATAGCTGACTCTCTGTGCGCCGCAGCCACTGCAGGAACTCCTCCAGCTCACCATGGAAACCCTCCGCCTGAAAAGAGCACAGTCGACTGACTAACAACGCTCACTAGCATTAATATTAAAGAGAATGTCTGTCCTCGCTGCCAAGTACCCTTTCAGAGTCCAAAGTACATTTAATCCTTTGAAATTCTCACCACAGATACTACACAGTTTGCTCAAGGACAGGCAGTAATGTTTTCTGTAATGTGTGTTGCAGTAGAGCACCTGCTGCAGCGCAGTCTCTAGTAGTTTCTGTCTCTCGTCTGTCTTCAGGAGTAAGCTGTCCCAGCCGCGGTTAAGCTCATCCAGCTGGTCTCTCAGGTGGCTAGCCTCGTCTCCAGGACTGGACTCCAGCAGCTCTGAGCCCGCACTGTTCACCGTCTCCACTGTGGTTCGATGGGACAGGACATCATTCCGCAACACCTGGGAAGTTAGCAGAGACGAAAATGAACGCACACTATATGAAGAAAGACAACACATAGGAAATATATACATAGAAAGACAAAACACAGAAAATATATTCATAATTGTTGAACACCTATATATATATATATTTTTGATAAACCTGTGTTGTGTTTTCAATTGTTTGACATCCATGAGAGCAGAGAATTTTGAACAAAAGATTAAACAATAGACAATTTTTCACAGACTTCTTTGCTCATATTTACCAAGGGTGCCAATAGTAGTGGATGGCACTGTATATATAAGCAGATAGTATAAAAATAAAAACATATACTGAATAGTATAGGGAGTGAATCTAGCTGAAATATGTACTTACATGGTGTTTCGCCAGCTCAATTTCGATGGCTTTGGGGTCGGAACTGACGGGTCTCTGGATGTCCAGAGTGGCATGTGTGTGGCTTAGCCAGGACTGCAGCTCAGAGAGTGCATGCTGAAACTGACCCAGGGCTAGAAGAGCTCCTTCAAGTTTGTGCTAAGAGAGCAAAACAGAGAAGGCATATAGCAAACAAAATTGGTATCAGTAATAATCATTATCCATTACGGTACACAACTAAGTTGAGGCAGGCTAACCTGTCTGAGAGTGATCTTGTCTCCCAGATTGTCCCACAGGTGCCTGAGCTCAGTGAGAGGCTCCTGGATCATGTCTCTGTCTGCTTGGTCAGAAACCTTTTTGAGCAGTAGCTCCCCCTGGTGGCACAGTTTCTCCATGTCTATCTGCTGCTGGTATACTTCAACCTTGAATTGCTGTTGGAAGAGAAAACGAGTTCAGATTTGGTATAATCTGCAGATTCACTGAAGTAAAAAAAAGAAAAAGAAAAAAAAGAAGCTAATCTGATAAACTAATCCAAACCTTGAGCTCCTCTATCTGTTGTTTGACGGTGCTGAGGTCAGTTCCTACGGTTTGCATGTCGCATAGTTTGATGACAGCGTTGTCTATGTAGTCGAACATACCCTAGAGAGCAGAAATCCTCATTAACATTCTTATTTATTCTTTACATCAGGGTTGCATCAGTTAGCGGTTCAGTATAGGTGCCAGTGCCACCCACCTGCAGAGCGTCCTGGTACTGCACAGAGGCTGTCATAGCCTCCTCCAGTTTCTCCATCCTCTCTCTCCATGTGCGGTTCAAACCTTCCCAGGCCGCATTCATCTAGAGGAACGGTAAAAAGATCCAATTTTAAGCAAAAGGAAGATATTTCATTTTGGATGCATGTCCAGCGGTATAAAAAAAAAAAAAAAAAAAAAGAAGAGGTCACTGGATGTTTTTGCTCTTACCTCATCGATGGTCTTCTTGACCTCGGGTTTCTCAGTTTCTCCACAAGCAAAGATGAGGTCAGCTCCCAGTGTGCGAACAATCTCCAACTCCTCCCTCAAGCCGTCTGTCTCTGCTTTGATGGCCTAAGAGAGCACAGAGAGGACACAGACAGTTACGCTGAAGAAATACAGAGAGAACCATTTAACTTGCATTATGTTACTTTGAGCTATTTTTGTAAAATACATTATATGAATATAACTATATTAACCACGGGATTCTGTTCACAGCTTAGTACTGATGTGCTCTAGATCTGACCACTTAACAATACAACATTAATATTGATTTTAAAGACCCCAAGCTTACATAAATAATGATTGGAACAGACGCCCCAGAACCCTCGAGTATTACATGAGGATCCCCTCAAGCAACACCTTTATTTCATCTTACCTTAATAAAAAACAAACTCTAAGCTTCACCTGAGTTATAGAAACAGGATGTGTAAAAAACCATATTGCTTGTGCTTATTAAAGAATCTAATATGAGCACCTAATACATGTTTAAATGGTTGTTATATTTATATATATAAATATATAAATATATGGATTGTTTTGGCTGGAACAAAACATTAAGAGCAATATTTGATTATTAACCCTAATAATATTATTAATAATGACATTAGCATTAATAAGTAATAAAAAAGGTCCAGTAGTGTATATTAAAACAATAGAAATTATATAAATTGAAACATCTGGATCTCCCTTTCTGAATGTGAAATACACATTCTCTAATGATCTCTGACTCAAGTCACTCTTCATGACATTTCTGATTTCAGCTCAACAAAGAGGGTTATGACAAAGCAACCTGTTTCCCTTCTTTCCCCATCCAGAAATGATTAGATATATAAAACTTTGCACTAAGCTTTATACTCATTACAAATCGCCCTGTTGCACAAGACTTACTTCCGCTGCCTCTATCTGCTGCTTGATCAGTGACGGATCCACTCCAGGGTCCTCCAGCTCTTTCACAATCTCCTGAGAGTCTCGCAGTGTGCTCAGCAGGGCTGCCATATCAGCCCAGAACTTTCCAGCCAAGTCCAGTACATCCTGCAGTTTTCCTTCTTTCTCCTCTGCCCTCTGTCTGATCTCATCCCACAGGGAGCGGAGTCTGAGGAGTCGAGAGCGCACCGCTGCAGGGACAGCACAAAACTGGTCACTTTGTGTCTACACATATCAAACTTCACAGAAATGTCACCATTATAAACAGTATTTCAATACATGAAATCCACATCATTCATGTGAGCATGCTGTTCTGGAGCACTCACCCTGAGCAGCAGGGTCGTGATGTGCTGCGCGGGTGATGAGCTCTTCTCCACGGGAACACAGGGCACTAAAGGAGGGCAGCAGTTTGTCCAGCTCCAGCCCGGCCGCCCGGTGCTCTGCCAACTGTTCACGGATCTTCTCCACCTCAGCTGCCACAGGAGGAGGCTGCCGCAAACGCTGCACTGCTCCCTCCAGGGTCTCCAACAAGGGGTCCATCTTATCATGGAACTGAATCAGAAGAAAAAGAGGGTCATCGGTCAAATATGCACTCGATGCCGAAACTTCTGCATCGTAAAATTTACTTCCGGTGTAAAATTTTAGAGATTAGACATTACAAACTGCAGTTTTGTCATCATTCCACACAAGCAACATCTTTATACACAGCACGAAATCGAGGTGTTTTTCCACCCTCTTTTGATTGACAGGACATAATCGGCCCTGATCATCTGATATAAAAATAGCCTTTATCGGCTGATACATCGGTGCATCTACAATAAATATAAATATTTTTTATGTATATATTATATATTTTTATCTGTCTGTCTATCTCCATCTGTCTCTTTCAGTCTGTCTCAATCTGCCTTTCTGTCTACCTCATCTCTCTTTTTCTCTCCATCTCTCTCTTTGTCTCCGTTTCCATCTGTTTGTCTTCCTCACATTCATCTACACTGCACTTTTTGTCCATTTTCCAAATGATTTTCTTTAATAGAAGAAAAAGTTAGACTTGTAGCCTAGACTAGGATTATGCTCCACCGTTATGCTCTAATGTTAATACTACATTATTTATGGTGGAAACTCCAAATTTCCTCAGAATGAAGATCCACATTGGGAATCCTTCAGAGACTGGCTGTGTCCAAAGGTGCATAGTACCATGCTAAACAGTGTATCTTTACTGGCATATATACTGGTACACCATAGTACACCACTTTGAAATACTATTTAGGACAAAGACCCATGAGAAAATTAGGAGAAGGGAAAGCATTTACTCAGGGAGTATTAACAAAGAAATATGGTTTGTCCTCATAAAATACAATTTTGGGAAGACGGGGATTCTGGAATTTATTCACAACTGTGTTTAATATTTTACATTTCCATGTTCCATTTCTAAAGATGTGTGTTTTACCCCCCAAATTGATGATGTTAATCAGATTTATAGCTGCTTTTATGCTGAGAAAATAACACCATGCATTATAGAAGAAAACATAACATGCCAAGTTACTTACAAAACAATAGTCGCATAGTGAGTAATGGTGTTCTTACCTCTATCAGCTGTGGGTGTTGTAGAAAGCAGTGATGGTGAACACACAGCACATCCACAGTGAGTGATGAGATGGAGGGATGGATTGGACACGTATGGGATGGAGAAAGTAAGGGGAGAACAACAGGAAGATGCAACAAGCCAAGGAAAGTAGTGGAGTAATAGAGGGACGAAGACAATAAGTGAACACCAGGGGCATGACGAAGGCAGGTGGAAGTGGAATGAGAGGCGAGTGCAGAGATGAGTGCAGTAACAGTACGATACAATTAAAGGGATGGGGTGGAGAGACAATACAATGTGTTAATCAAATGACATGCAAACAAGCCAGCAAGCAAATCAATAACAAACATTCAGCCAAGTGCTGAGGTGATATCATTTCAATAAGGAATATAACCGATTTCTGAATGATGAGCGAGTCAAATGTAGCAGATGGAGAAGGTAACAGTGAAACTATAAAGATATAGCAATGTGCTTTTAACGTGATAATCTTGCCAAAACAAGAGAATAGAAATATGATTATCTATAAACTAGGACCGCAACCATTATTTTTGGTAATAAACGATTTATGTGATGCGTAGTTTTCTAATTAAAGGTTATTGATTGATTAATCAATTAGTATTGTATAAAATGTGAAATAAACAGTTTGTATAATACATGAATACATGATACTATAATATGGTCAAAACTAATGAATACTTTCCCCATTAATTACATTAAAAAAGTCTTCTTTTAGTGGATTTTTCCACCAGCAAATCTCAATCCCAGTCCTAAGGACCCACTGCCCTGCACAGTATCAGGTTTTATCTGCTCCCAACATGTTGATAATAAGCTGAGAAACTGTTACACTGGCTCAGGTCACGTGTTGGAAGCAGAGAAATCTATTTATTATCTAACAGTTAATTAATGATCTCAATTTCCTCTAGAGATCAAAACAGAATACTTTCAGTGTTATAGGTAGCTGGACTGCAGTGCAGACATGCAGACAATAAGAACACACACCTGTGCAGACTGAGAGAAGGCCTCATCCAGTGCTGCAGCTCGACCTTTGACATCCTCTTTGATGGCCAGGTAGCGTCGTTCCGCTTCGCTGAAGCGCTGCCTCAACTTCGCCCCCTCCTGGGCACTTAGCTCAGCCAACTGTGGGCCAATCTTCAGCACCTTGTCAATATGGGGCTTGTGCTCAGCGATAGACTCTCTTAGCAGCTGCAAGGAGAGCAGAGGTTGGATGAGAAGGAGTGTAAAAAAATAACTACTGTCATATATTCACAATAGAAAGAACTCTATGGGAAAATGAAAACTTGAAATTGCACTGAAACACACACTGACCCTCATCTGGTCCTGCTGTTGTCGGAGAGCCTCGGTGTCAATGGCAGGAGGAGGCAGCTGGGTAATCAGTGCCTCCGTCTCACCCAGCCATGGGTCCAGCTCCTCATATGTCTCCCAGAAGCGGGCCACCAGCACCTGAGCCTGTTCCAGTGCTGAGAATCTTTCGGCATGGTTCTGACTCACTGCCTCATAGCAAGTACTCAGTGAATCCGTCTTTACCTACAGGGCCATTAGGGATGCAGCTGAATTTGGTTTCTCATGAGCCATTAATGTGAATGTTATCTATAAACTGTTATAAGAGACTTAATGTACTTGTACATTAAATACATTTAATATAGAAAAATAAGAGAAGAAAGAAAAAAGAAACAACTGCTCAGTTGTCTAAAATGGTTGCATGCTGCTCCATACCCCCAACTCTCTCTCACTCTCTCTCACTCTCCCGCTCACCTTCAGTGCTTCTCTCTGCTGCTCACTGCAGCTCTCCAGGATATCCTCTCGAGTGTGGAGGAGCTGATCTACCGTATCCTTGTGTCGGATGATGTCGATGTTGAAGGCTCTTTGGACTTGGAGCTGAGCCACGGTCACGTCAGGTTCCAGACTCAGAGGCCCCAGGGAAGCCAGCTTCCTCTCCGTCTCCCCCACCCACGCCAGTTCCGCATCCACAGCCTCCTCATACTGCCACACAATTGTTTCTTGACTTAATAGTGTCACTTTCTAACAGACAAGCCATCAACTTAAAAAGGTAAAACTCATAAAAGTGAATTAATGTAGTACATTTGTTGAACAGGGTTTTAAGTATTTTTCAGTCTCAAAAACAAGCTTTACAGATACTGGCTATGATTACATGCCAAGATTTACATCAATGGCAGTTAATTTATTTTTCACTGCAGATGCAGAACAACTTGTTAATACAGTACCCCGCAATAATATTGGCACCCCTGGTAAATATGAGCAAGGTTGTGAAAAATTGTCTGTATTGTTTACACATTTAATCTTTTGTCCAAAAAAAGTCACAAAAATACTCTGCAGTCATGGATAACAAACAGCAGCAAACAAAACACAGGTTTATTAAAATAAATAAATAAATAAAATGCTAAATACAAGTGTGCAACAATTATTGGCACCCTTTTAGTCAATACTTTGTGCTACCTCCCTTTGCCAAGATAGCAGCTCGGAGTCTTCTCCTATAATGACTGATGAGGTGTGAGAATACATGGCAAGGGATCTGAAACCATTCCTTCAGAATCTCTCCAGATCCTTCAAATTTCGAGGTCCAGGCTGGTGGACTCTTCTTTCAGTTCTTCCCACAGGGTGTATATCGGTTTCAAGTCAGGGGACTGGGATGACCATGGCAGGACCTTGATTTTGTGGTCAGTAAACCATTTTTGTGTTGATTTTTATGCATGTTTTGGATCATTGACCTGCTGGAAGATCCAATCACGGCCCATTTTATGGTTTCTGGCAGAGACCGTCAGGTTTTCACTTAATAGCTGTTGATATTTGAGTCCGTGATGCCATGTATCCTAACAAAATGTTCAGGTCCTCTGGCAGAAAAACAGCCCCAAAACATTAAAGAGCCACCACCATATTTAACCGTGGACATGAGGTACTTTTCCCATATGGCTACCTCTCTGTGTGCCAAAACCACCTCTGGTGTTTATTACCAAAAAGCTCTATTTTGGTTTCATCTGAACATAGAACCTGATCCAATTAGAAGTTCCAGTAGTGTCTGGCAAACTGAAGATGCTCGAGTTTGTTTTTGGAGGCTTTTTTTCTTGAAACCCTTCCAAACAACTTGTGGTGATGTAGGTGACTTTAGATTGTAGTTTTGAAGACTTTCTGACCCCAAGACTAACTAACTTCTGCAATTCTCCAGCTGTGATCCTTGGAGATTTTTTGGCCACTCGAACCGTCCTCTTCACTGTGCATTGAGATGATATATACACGTGTCCAATTCCAGGTTGATTCATAACAGTTCCAGCTGATTGGAAATGGGCATTTTCAATGCTTGTGCTATTTTCTAATAGCCACTTCCCTTTTTGTAAAGCTCAACAACCTTTTACCGCACATCACAGCTATATTCCTTGGTCTTACCCATTGTTATGAATGACTAAGGAAATTTGGCCTATGTGTTACCTCATATTAATATCCCTGTGAAACAGCAAAAAAAAAAAAAAAGTTTAAACAATAAAGATACAGCCGTCTACGCCAATATTAGTGGAGGGCACTGTATGCATAGTAAGCTCAGCAAGCCAATAAAAATCTTCAATCCAGACAATATTTATGTGCTTATCATTTAAAGTGAACAATACAGCCAGAAGCTTGAGAATGCTGCTAGAGTGTAATACGTTCAGCAGGTTACCAGAGTATTCAGTTGACTTGATAGCATTTATAAATCATAAATTACATAGGTCTCAGCAAAACAATGGCCAAGACATAAACGGCTTAGTATTAAAACAGATTATCCACCCATTTTACCACTTTAAAAGGATGCAGTACCTGTTGTGACCTCTGGATCGCCGCCTGCACAAGTAGCACTCTCTGCGTAATGGTCTCGTCGGCCTGTCGGTAGCGTTGGTTGGCATCGGCCACTAGACGGTCCAGACCTTCACGTGCTCTCCAGGGCACCAGGTCTAGCAGTGCACTCCCCACCTCATTAACTGTGTCCAGAATGAGACGCTTCTCAGCCGACACACACTTGAGGTCCTGAGACAAAGCCCACACACAGAGAAATGAGAAGTATGTTACCTACAATTTTTTTTTATAGAATATCGATGTATATTACAATAACAAATACATAAAAGGCCTAAATCCCACAGGGTGGGTTGCACCAACAAAGAATAAATTGAGAGTTTTGAACTAATCACGGATTTACTTAACTATGCTTTTTTCAAATAATTAAATTTTTTTAATATTTTAATTGATTTAGTTTTTGATATAGTTGGGAAAAATCATAAAAACCATTATACCTTCTGTCTGTCTTGATAGGCTGGCGCTGTGTCTGGCTCCATGTTATTAAGCTCTGCCTCCACAGAGTCGAGCCACTGGTTGAGGTCCTCATGGGCACTGGCGAATCGTGTGGAGAGCTGCAGTGCCTGCTCCAGGTTACGGAGGGCCTTGCTGCTGCCTGCTGTCATCTCCGCATATCGCCGCTTTATTTCATCCAGTTTCTCCTGGATGAGCAGCACTTCTTCACCTAACACACAGGAGGAAGAGAATAAGAACCATACAAACTATAATAATAGGCAACAGAGAGAGTGCAGGAGTGCTTGTGGTACCTGTGGTCTGTTTCAGCAAAGCCTGCCCATTCTTAATGGCCTGGTCCACTGTCTTCTTCCGACTCACAATCTCCTCATTCAGAGACTACCAGAGTAGTAAAATGATAAAATAAATAAATTAAAAAATCTGAAGTTTACTTTTTAATATGTAAAAAAAAAAAAAAAAAAAGACCAGAGATTTTTTTTTTCCTACTGCCATAATTTTTGAGGAGCCAAATCTACTGCATCTGTAAAGTGCCTCCCATGTCCTACCAGAGTGTATTTGTGCTGCTCAGTCAGCAGCTCGGGCTGGTAGCTCTGCACTGAAACTTCAGCCAGGCGCTGGGCCACCTCAGCCAGCCAGTTCAGCACCTCGACCTCCTCCTCCCCAAACAGCTGTGCATTGGCCAGGGCCTGCTCCAACATGGCCGCTCGCCGAGAGCACCAATTACGCAGCTCTGTGTGCCCGCTGCGCACTGCTCCCACTCGCTCACTGAGCCAATCGTGGTCTACTGCACAGCTGAGAGGGGAGAGAGATTGGGCAAGGGCCTCTAGATGTTCCACCTCCTTTTCCCGAGACAACACCTCCTCTTGGAGGGCCTGGGGTTTTGCCCGCAGATGAATAAGAAAGGGATGGGGAGAGATGGCATGGGGGCAAAAAAGAAAAAGAAAAAAAAAAGAAAAAGACAAAACAAAGGAAAAATGACCATGCATGGTGAAAAACAGAAATCCTAATGATTGAAACACACTAATAAACAAGAGTTAAATCAAATATAATAAAACATGGTATACATAAGATATAAATGTAAAAAACAAAAGGAAACTAAACAACGCATATTGAACACAAACAAAAGCCAAAATAAATCACAGACATATAAATAAAATGGACAGGGTGGGTTGTACAAGCTTGGGCTTGATTAAGAGTTTTCCCAATTTTCCTTGGCAAATTTCCTACAACTGGGATATTAGAAGAGTGTTGCATACTCTAGGTTGTTCCTTTCTACTTTTTTGTGATAATCTTCTAGGAAAAGAAAGTAAAGCTTTTTCCTTGCGGTTGACAGCAGAGTCTTCATGGCGGAGGTGTACTATACCTTGTGACGGTTGATTTGCTGGCTAATTTTGGAAGCCTGGGTTCCCATGGGCTCAGCGGAGCTCAGACGTCTCTCTGTGGCATTTAGCCACTCTCCCAAAGGCTCTACTGACTCATGGAACTGCAGTGCGAGAACCTGCAGCTCCTCTAGCTGACGTTGCCTGCGAGATAAGCAGAGGCTCAGCGTATGTGTAATAATTATTTTAATTTAAAGAGGCTGGCTTGAAATGTATATACTTTGTCACATTTCAATCAAGCATCAAGTATTTGACTTGTTTCTACAGGAATCTTCAGGTGATGGGCACTCTCACCTGGCATTGGCCTTCTCCAGCAGATCTGTCCATCGTCCTCCCAAGCTTCGCAGCTGTCTCTGGATCTTTTCTTTGTCTTGTGTGTCTGCTGTGCCTGCGATGCGCTCACCTTCAGCCCGGATCATCTCTACCGTCCCACGCCGGTCATCCAGCAAACGCTGCAGCAGCTGTGGAAATCGATAACACAAATTCAGCTTCATTTACAATGAAAAAAAAAAAGCGTGTACAAAGTGGAACTCAAATGTAGCACCAATCAACTGCATCACAAACGTCATGTCTTTCACCACAAACCAACGGAGCTAATATACCATTATTATAATGAAATTCATAATAAACTAAAATATAAAAGACAGTTTTGTTTTCAAATGGTTATTAATATACTGCAGGAATGTAGTATTAAATTACACTAAGTATTTTAGCATTAAAAAGAAATAAAACTTCCTTCTCTCATTGGGAAAAGCTCACCTTCTGTTCTTGGATTTGTGCTTTAACCACACGGTACTCAGCTGATGGCGGCTTCTGATTGGCTATCAGCTCCTCTGTGTCGCTTAACCAGCTTAACAGAGGTTCCAGAGCATCTTGAAACTTCCCACAATGCAAAAGGGCTTCCTGGAGCTGAGCGATTCTCTCGGCGACCTAAAAAGCCCAAAAATTTATTTCAATTGTACACGCCTATTGGTTTAAAACACCATTCTCAAACAGTGATCTGAGGCACTTGAACATACGGCCACCAACGATGGCACAATTACTTTGCCCATTAACATCTATTTGTAGCCACATAAACCACATAAAATCTATTCATACATTGTCAAAAAGCAGCTTTACAGAAATCCAGATATAAAATTTAAATTGATCCCTCATGAGCATGCCAGAGAATGAAAAAACCTTGAGAAGAACTTGAAAGGGAACCCATCCACACCCTAACTTCATAATGATTAAACCATCAGGAACTTAAATATATATTACAGATGTTCCCTTACTTTCAGAAGTGTATGCTGTGATATTAATAGTGAAGCATAGTACTAATAATAAGGAAACATTAATAGTGAGTCCATGAGGCTGTTTCAGTTCTACTGGTGCTTGTTTGAATCTGGCATGTTTCCCCATTCTCTTTGTATCTAGATTTCAATTATATAATGAATGATATTTTTCTCTGTTGGAAACATTTTGTTTTATATTTCTGAGAGCTGTATCCCACGAAGCCTAATCATTGAACTATTTGAACCATATAACTAGGCCAAATAACTACTGAATTAGATGCTGTAAGTTCTCAATAAAACAAACAAACAAATAAACAAACAAACGTGCTATAGTAGACCTGTGACATAATTTAAGTGTACATGTCATACCCTTTTGTTGAGGGAGTTCCACTGCAGGTTGGTGCTTTCCAGGTCATGCTCCAGAGCCTGTGTGTCTGTGTGTTTAGCTGCACTCTGGATTAGCCCCTGACCCACAGCATTCACGTGGTGCAGTTTGGGTTGGATGCTGTCTACCTGCTCTCGCTCCACCGCCTGCACGCACACACACACCAGACAGAGAAAATGGAGGAAAAGTGCATAATGTACATTACACACACTTTCCAGCAGCAAGACGATGAGGGTGGCAAAGAGTCTAAAAATTAAAGAGCATTTACTTTATGTCTCGAGTTACTCATAAAATAAATAAATAAATAAATAAAAGCAAGCCCATGGCTTCAATTAAGTACAAGAGTACTATTTAGATGACCAAGGATACTAAACCACAACACTCAGAGACAATATTCATATAAGTGGTTTGCACACAAGGACAAGGGAGAAAAAAAAAAAACCCTGACCACCATCATCACAACTGGGAGCTCTGGGGTGAACGGGATAAAACAAGGACAAGAAAGTGGAGTAAATTTAAACCCCTAAGCTTAGAGAGTACAGGCTTCTCTACAAATCCACTCATGTCCATGTAGGTAAATGAAAGAGCTACTTGATGGCCTTTGTGTTCCTTGGGTGCTTTGATGTCCTATGAATTGAATCATGTATGAAATGTTGGAGGTTAGAGACAAGAAGAATTTTTGATAGTGGTTACGAAATGACAAGTCAGCATCTGCCCTATATTTGGAAAATCCTGTTTTCACTGCAGTGTGTGTATCCATTTAGACACAGCTGTTTTGCAGAGAAGGCCGCGTTCATGCCTCAAACAGGATATCGGTCATTCTCAATAACAATGAGCTACAGCCATGAGCCACCACACCCTCTCCCCAACATAGCGTGTGCGTGCATAAGCGTACGCATGCTTGTTGTCTGTGTGCAGGAGAGTTGGCCCTTTTTTTGGTTAATGTTTTTATTAGCATTAGCTTTTACTTATTTTGTCTCTTATGTTTCTCCACTCAGTGCTGGTGCTGCTATAATCTACTTTTAAACAGTCCAACTAACATGGAATTAACTATTCGTTACTTCTGTTAAACCATGATCTTCCGTTGTCCCTCAATCTTTCTCAGGCCAGCTCAGGGAAGATGATGCTTCAGACCCTTGCCTCTAGTGCAGCAGAGCTCTGGAAATATCTGACATGCCTCTCATTCCTTTTCGAATCTCTGAATGTACCAGTAAGTTGGTCAGTCACTCTCGCACACAGTGTTCATCTTCTCTCATTATCCATGTTTCTCCTTTTACAAACAATTTTGCCAAACTCCTCTTTTGTTTCTCACCATGTCTCCACATATCTCACTTTCATTCCTGGCTGCTTTCCTGCCCAACATCAACCCACATCTCGATCCATTCCAGTCTTTCTTTTTTCTCTTTTAGTCCAAGCCACAAGCCTGAGCTATAGTACTGACAGAAGGTCGGCTGCATCAGAGCAAAGCAGTGTAAAGTTACATAGGTTACATCATTCTCTCCAAACATATTTAAGATTGTTTCATTTTTTTAATTAGATTTCACAGTTCATTATGGAATTTTTTTATTATTTAATGTTGTGTCAGAGTCTCAAAGAGAATGAGAAAGAGAGTGAGGGCGAGAGAGAGAGAGCGCGAGCGAGCAAGAGGCAAAGAGAAAAACAATGAGCGAGATAAGTAGGGAAAAATGTAAAGTGAAGCCAGAGTTAAATTGGCCACTTTCCGTTTAGTGACATTATCACTCAAACACTCCATTACTACAGCCGTCTCAGAGTTAATAAAAAATGAACACGCACACACACAAAACTAACTCATGGATCTAACGACAATGCATAAGCAATAATGAAATCAATAATTACAACATAGTATTTCAAGATGAAATGGGATCACAAAACACATTCTAGTAGGAGAGAACATACCAGAGAATTTTTTTTTCTTGAATAAGTGAAAGATTTTCTCCCTCATTTTCCTGATAATCTTTTCTCTCATTCCTCCTGACACTCTAGCATTCTTAAGCTTCAGTTAATTACCTTCATTTTTAACTTTATTTGCTTTTTGTAGACCCCAGGATAAGTTCAATTTAATTTCTGACCTAAAAATACAAATCTTTCTCTCAATAAGTCAATAACAAGTAGACAAATAATGTAGTCCAGATAGTAAATAATGCCAACTCTTCACACGATTTGTCATTTGAAAGTTCGGGAATAGAACGTTTTATGACTCCGATAAAAATCACTCTACAAACTGGAACAATGAGCCAAACATGTGAATAGTTTGATTATATATTCAGTAATTAAATCTTTACTGAGGGGGTCCATGGAAATTGTTTTACAGATAGAGGGGTCCCTTGCGGCAACATTTTTGAGAACCTGTTTTAGATGGTTGTTTGTTAAATAGCGCGAAGACAAAATATTTCGAATCCCAAATTCATATCTGGCGGAGAGCTTTGATATTGTTGAACTTGTGCTGAACTGTGAGATTATGTGTTTATGAGTGTATGTATGTGGTTGTCAGGCTTGAAGCCCTGGCCTCTCTTTGCCCCCAGCAGTCTCCTGACACAGGTGCTTCCCACAAGCAGTGCAATCATTTTCAAGAGAGTCAAATATGCCTGCATTACTATTTCTCATAACACAAGCTCTCTTTCTGATCATCTGCTCCTCCCATTCTATACAGGTTGCTTGTTTGTCTCTACTGTCTCATGTCTACCTGCAATCCACTTTTGTACAGCAGCTTACGTTTTGAGATGAGATCAGCTTTCCTGTCCTTTCCCTGGTTAACAACTTTATTGCACACGCTTATCATGAGCATTGCCAGGTGTTCAACCATAGAGCCATTTTATTCCATGAATGACTGGTCACACCCCAGAGAGTTTCCCATCTCATCTCAAAACAGCCATAACTTAACTATGCAATTTCAGTGACTGTTTCAACCCCCGAGTTTGCCTTGGCACATTACATGCATTTCCTCTGAGTTAGGTGCCCACCCCTCTGGTGTTGCAGGGGAAAGTTGAATCACAGAGCCTAGGACTGATAAGCTTGGCATGTTCTTATCATCTATTTATATTCCCAACAACTTTATACAGTGTTTGTGTGTTACTGGCAACAGCAACTCCCCTAAAAAAAACAAACCTTAGTGTTTATTTCTCACTACCCTATCTCAAAAACAAGGCCTTCATACTGCAGCAAGCGGGAGGCCTTTTGACAAGAAAGGGGTGGGGTAGGTTTGGGGGTTGTAGGATTATAGCAGAAAAGCGGGAGGGCACACAGAGATATATAGTGGGTTTTATAATGGTTTTGCTTTAAACACAGATGATCCTTAAGAGACATGTTCTCTTGGCCTTTTGTTCCTCTCCTAACAACCCGCAACAGATATTAAAAGTTTAAAAGTCAATTTGCTTGCTGATTCATGCTGGTCACTCAGTAATTATAATGCTCTCTGCCCTTCACTGATGGGTGATTATATTTGGGGGTCGATAGAGGCAGTGACTCTGCAGAAAAGCAGAGCCTCTCATGCTGAGCTACGGCTAAATGAAATGTGGATGGACAGCCAGGCTTGGCCATTACTTAGAAAAAGTAATGTAATAACAGGAGCACATCAGGTCTATATCAGCCAGACTCATGACACACACCACAGCAACTGTAACACAGAACAGACACCTGACCAGTCATAGCAACCTAAGAGACTGTCCAACACGGGCATATAGATCATTTTCAAAATCATAAGCAAAATAGCATCTGTCTCTGTCTCCCTCATATACAAACCTACTCTCTAGTTCTCCATCACTAAGGCATTTGGAATATAAAATGTCCTTCATGTGCACCATGCAGAAACAAATATCTGCACAAATGTGTTGACATTTGTAAACAAGTGGCCAGACCAAAGATTATCTTTATATGAAACCACTGTACATACACTATACAGATGGCCATGCTTATTTTCAAGAAATAAAAAAGCAATTCACAAACGTAAACATGCTTCTACACTGACTGAAAAGTGTGGTTGAAGTCAAATTAAAATGTGTACCTGTTTGTATAAACCACATTTAGGCAATGCGAATACAGATCCATAATGTGGTCATGGATGTACAATTACATACTACCGCTCACACAGAGAGGTCAGAAAGTGGACCTATACCTAGTTACCCAACAAACAAATAGTACCATAGCAGTAGAAGTTCTAATAAACATAATGTTTAAAAAAAAACACACAACTACGTTTCTTTTTGATAGTAAAGTAACAGTAAATAGTTATTGAACATGTATCTAAATAAAATAGGTCAAGTAAAAAAATGGACATTTTCCACTGAGATGTTTATTACACTGGCTTTTACCTCAGTGTTGAAGCATGCTGATACTGTCGTTTCCTCATCTGGATGCATCAATTGACAAGTGTCGTCCTTTTCATCACATGGTTCAGCAATTTCTTGTTCACACTGGTTTTCACTAAAAAGTCTATATAAGAGACCTGGTTCAAGTTGCTCCCACTGATCTTGACATGGGGGCACTGAAACTGGTCTTGACCCATCTGAGTCCCAGTCACTATCTTCATTCATCAACCCTAGAACAAAATCCACCCCTGATTGGCTAGTCTCCGATTCTGAGTCCAAGTCTCGACAGTCCTCACCAGCAGAACCCCCATCAGACACTAGAGGGAGACGCTCAGGAGCTGCCAGGTACACAAAACTATCAGAGGATATAAAAGACCCCTCTTCTGGATCAGGGCAAGGTTTAGGAAGTGGACTAGGAGGAGTAGATTCCATAAGTGGGGATGGAGGACATTCCTGAGAGTATTGTGATGGGACTGCCACTGCCAAATAAACAAAGCTGTCAGTGGGAACCGTTGAATCTGCATCTTTGTCGTCATGAGTTCCCACATTTGACTCCGTATTTATAGTTGATTTGGAGATTGGGGAATTGGGAGGAGATTGATTGTTGTTTGAGGGTACACTTACTAGAAGGCCTGAGGTATCAGATTTTGGGGGACTGGAGGTCCTCTGGACCTCATGAATGACCTCGCACTCAGGTATAGGTATGTCCTCAGCAGCAAAAACCTTTTCAGCTACCACTGAAAGTTCTTTGCACGTCTCCATAACTAACAACATCCCTTCTTTGTCAGAATTCAACTTAACTGAACCAGTGGGATCCAATTCCTCAAGAGATTCCACATTACTGCTACTGCCCTCAGTGTCCTTTGATAAATTACTGTTTAAATCAGACGTTCCAAGAGACAGCTGTATTATGTCCTCTTTTAAATTAGACTTGCACATATCAAACATATGGTCATTGTTTTCTTCATATAGTTTATCAGAACTTGGATAAAGGTCTTTATTACTCACTGAGGTATGGACTACATGCACCTTGTCTTTCACAACATCATCTGCCTGCTCTTGTTCAGAGAACACTCCACTGCCCAGGTCTGAATCAGTTTCTCGTCTTTCTTCTTGTGTTGTATCTGACAGAGTAGTTCTGTCCAGGTGGGATGTCTGAATTCCACTGGATTCAGATTCCAACAAAAGCTCATCCAAAGTGCATACATCAAGCATAGGTGTGGTATGATCCTGTGGAAAGCTGGCGTTAGCATCACTATCATAACTTTCACTAGCAGTCCAACTTTGAGTATCATCATTAACCTTGCTGGAAAGATTCTGATCTGTTCCCAAACCAGATGTCTCAGTCTGAAATGTCTCTAACTGATTTATATGATCTGTGTTCTTTGTCAGGCCAGCTTTATCCCTGTTATGCTCAACCTGATCCTCTCTCTCCTCCTCCTCTTCTTCTTCTTCTTCTTCCACTCTGGGTAGGGTATGGCATGCAACCAGGGGATCAGTAGGGGTAGACACTAAAACTGATTCAAGATTAGATGCCTCCTTTCTTTCCTCCTCATCAATACATTGTCTCTCTAATTCCAGAAAGAGGTCAACTGAACCATCCTCTGAACTTGGGTAAGGAGAAACACTGGCAACTTCTGAGCCACCAAAACCTACTGGAGGGGTCAGAAGAGGCCGGTAATCTGATGTACTGAGCTGTTGTGTCTCCCAGTCCTGCAGCTCAGATTCCTCCCCCAATACTGTCCAGGAAATATTGCTTGTTTCATGGCTATCCAGCTTTAACACCACCTGCCAGTTCTTTTCCTCCATCTCCAGCCGTTCATTTTCTTCCCTCTCCTGCACCTGTTCTTTCTCCTCCTCCTCCTCCAGCTCTTTCAAGATTCTACGCTCATCTTCCTCAAAACGAAGTTCTGAAGCAGTCCGCTCTCGTAGTTCACCAGTAGGAGGGGGCCATCCCAAAAGGCCTTCTGCACCCCCTTCTTGGCTGAGACACGGGGAGAGTGGTAGGCCTCCATAACTCAGTCCCTCCCCCTCCTGCAGGAAAGGTGAGGGAGGATCCAACAGGTACAATGACTCTTCATCCAGATCACTGTCCTCTCCTAGCAGAGGAGGCAAAGGTGGCAGAATTGGCAGGTTATGTGGTACTACCCCATGCCCAAACAACCTTTTACCACCTCTCGCAGTACGAGGCCAGGTGCGGGCTTTAGTGGGAGGACAAAATATAGGTTTTGGAGGTATCAGGGGGGCAGTATCCTGATCATACTCCAGGAATGGTGAGTCCCTTTCTGAGTCAAATGTTTTATTTGCAGCAATATTCCAGTGTTGGGGTTGTTCTTCGGACACACTTCTAACACAAAGTAAGGGAGTTGCTGTTGGCTTACTCTTCTCACCACTTCTCTCAACCTGCTTATGGATCCCAGGGCTGGGTTGTAGAGAGCTAGCAGTATCCTGCCTTGTTTGGAGTATTGGAGCAGTCTGTAAAGCAGGTCTTTCTTTAGAAGGAGAAGGCATGGGCTTAATTTGTTTTGGGTGATGAGGGTGCAACTTGGGGGACTCTTTTTGCTTGACTGGATGTGGTGGATGGGAAGACACTGGGGTGGGTGGGGTGAGGGCTAGAGAGCTGGAAACCAGAGGGGTGTGAGGGCCACCTGGGGACACAGAAGGGCTGTAAGGAGGAAGAGGTGGGGTGGATATAGAGGAGACTGGGGCAGTTAATAAGGAAGATAATGGATGGAGAGGTGAAACTGGAATTCCTGCCCCAGATAAACGTTTCTCTCCACTCTCTACAGGCGAAAGCTCTAGCCGCTCAGCAAACTCAGGATAAGTTGGAGGCATAAAGGCTTTCCAGGAGCGCCGATTTGGGTTGTCTTTTTTGTCACCAACATGATGCCGCCGCTTGGTCACTACAGCTGCCCCAACAGCAGCTGAGTTTGATGTAGGAATAATAATGCTAGAGCCAACACCCCCCACAGATGGCATGCTTTGAGGGTCACCAGTTAGCTTGAGAGCATCAAAAATCACTCTTTCATCTAACTTTTTTACCCCTGCATCAGCAGACCCCCCTCGTGCCACAAACACTCCACCAATGTCAGCTCCTAAAGTCCCATTGCTGGAAAGTGTACTTCCTTCCCCTCCTCCAGAGCCCAAAGTGCTACGAGATGGCTGGCTAATCTTAGAGCCCTGGTCAATCTGCTCATTAATCCGCATGGTGTCATAGATGGATCGCTGCGGTACATAGCAGTCCTCAATATAAGCTTCCTCATCATCACCCTTCTTAAGACATCTGGGATTTTGTCGCAAACAGTCTGGCCGGCTCAGAGGCTTCCCCATCCCATAAAAGTGTGCCCTCAAGGGGCTGGGACGGGGCACAAACTATTCCACAAATAGATTCTCCAATGTCAGTTTGTTGCTGAAATTACTAGTAGCTGAAGCCCTCAAGTCTTAGCTGTCCAATTATTTCTAATAAACATTGATCCAAAAAATCTCAGTATAATGTTAGGATACTTATAATCCACGGCAAACAATCATAAGCAGAGAAGGATTAGAGTCTGTGGCTCTAATATACAATGTTATTCCTGAACGTTCCTGGATGGAGCACATAAAGGAAAATGTCTCAGTCCAACTGACACACATCTTCTGCAACATCTTCTGCAACATATTAATCAGTCTTTTTGTTTAAAAGGCATGCAAGCAAGTAGGAGAAGGAGGAAACTCGGTTAGTTTCTGTTTCAGAGGTCCAAAGTCCAGAATAGAGTGATAACATTCCATGTAGTTTGAATCCCTTTTGTTCTCATTCTGATTTCAGTAGAGTCCTCTTCTTCACAGCCCTTTCCCCAACTTCCTTGCAGCTACTTCCTTTTGAGTCTCTCTGTCTCTAGCACAACAGGAAAATCAGAGAGAGGTCTTTGCTGTTTTAAAGAGAAGCAAAGAAAGGCTCCTTTTAAGGTGAGAACTCCATACTCTGTTGCATAAAAAGATGTTGAGGAAATGCAAAGTGTTCAAGTGATTTTGTCTTTCATCATAATGTTAATTCAAGCATGTTCTATTCCCTTAAAAAAACAGTCTAGAATTCAGATAGGCAATGGGGACATTTTGTCTTAAATTTTTGTGCCGTCAGATGACTGGCATGAAAATATGTCTCTTATTACTGCAGGAGACTCACTTGTCAGACAATCCGTCGCTGTTTGTAAATTTCCCTTGTCCTCTTTATAATTCAAAAGAGCTGGAAGACCAGTCCAAATCAGAGTTCAGAATACCCTGTTTCATATTCCTTTTCCTTTCTGTAATGACGAAGTCTTGATACTTTAAATGAATGAAATCCACACCATCTTAAAGTCTTAATCATTTCAAAAAGAACAAAAAAAACAGGGTATTAATCATCGCTCTGATCGCCTTCTATATTCCTCTCATCCAGAGTGAAGTGAAAATCGGTGAATCCAAATGACAGCCATGTCCAGAGGGGTTGCGTTGGAAGTAGGTAGGGAGAGGGTGAAGGATTCAGCCTGATCCAGACGCAGAGAGCATAGAGTTGTGGGACTGTATCCAGAGGGCAGAGACGCAGACAGTACCTCACACCAAATGCACCCTTCCACTCGGGGCACTCTGCTTTTCAGACAATCCCCAGACACACTCTTTCTCTTCCTATCTTCCTCTTTCTCTGATCCACATGGGAGCAAAAGAAGATGCATGCAGGCTCAGAGTTCTTCTTTTCCCCTTTTCTCCTAGTGCAGAATCTCTCTGTGTTCTCGGGCCACTGCGCTGCTGAAATGGTTTGCAGCTGCTAAAAAAATCTCCCACTTTTCCTCTCCCTCTCTCTCTCTCACACACACACTCCCTCTCTCCCTCCCACTTCCACTCGCTCACTCTCATACTCTCACCTCCCTTTTTCTCCCTCTGTTTTTGTTTGAATCCATCTCCGTTTGTTCTGTTTCCTGCTCTGGCATTAAAACACAGGAAGTGCTCCAATCATGCCGGTTTCCTCTTCCAAAAAAACACAAGACCAAGCTGAGAAATGGAGGCTGAGATAAAGCTTTTGGTAGGAGGGGCCACCCTACCAGGGGGAGTGACTAAGCAGGGAATTTTATGTGTTTCAGCAGAATCACTGGCTTATAGGATCAAATTAGCTCATACTAACGACTATATAACTTCTACATTACATATTACAGTTTCACATATGACTCATTTGTGATCTAGACCTAATACTGCCAGAATGAAAGCACTAGCAATACAAAAAGAAAGAATCAAAAGGAACCAACCCACAGGCATAAAAACTCTAGGGAAACAAAGAACAAGAGAAAGAGAGATACACAGGGAGAGAGGAGATGAAAAAAATGGATGGACGACTATGAGTGGGTAGGGTGTTAGTATGCAGGAAGTAAAGAGGCTTATCAATAACGGCTACCCTTTTCTCTGGCATATGTGTTTGCGGAAGCAAAAATCCCCTACTCATTCTCTTCTTTCTGCTCCTCCCTCTTTTTTTTCCTCTCCCAAATAGCCACTCTGTAATTGAACAAAACAACAAGGGAGGACACACAGAAGTCCACAATATTCAAAGTCCCCACTTGTGCATTCTCGTCTTCTGCTCTTCTGTAACCCTATCCAGCCCTGAACAGAGAATGCGTTGGGGGGGGGGGGGGGGTGTTTGTGCGTTTCTGCTTTACAATGAAAATGAATAGACACAGAGACAGCAGCAGCAAACAAAAAGTTTATGCACGAATGCCATTCTTTTGGTGTTCGTTTTGTCTTGTGTCTCAGGCTGTCCCTGTTTTATTTTTCTATTTGCTCTTCTTTCTTCATTGCCTTTCCTTATTCGGTCGGTGCTGGAGTATGTATAAAGAGCTCTGGCAGAGAGCAGACACTGCACTAACGCATGCTTGCTTACCCTCCCACTCACTCTCCATTGCTGAGTCCCAGACACACGCACATGTATAGAAGAGACACACACACATCCCAGTTGCTTCGTGAATCACCCACACTGTCCATGGTCTGCGTGTCCAACAAGCTAAATACTTTCTTTTTCAATTCTTTTTCAACCTTCCCTTGCTGTCTTTCTTCCTCTCTCCCTTTTTCTTTCTGTCAGTCTAGTTGCAGCTGTCATGCTTGCTTCCAAGACAAACCTCCAGTGAAAACAAAAGGGGTTTGTCTGTCTCTCACCCTCATGCTTGCTCTATTTCTTTCTCCTTCAGCTCAAACTGACCAGACACACTGCCATGATGCCCCAGTGGATTAAATTATATATTAATAAACATACATAATTACCATCATGGAAAAATCAGGAGGAAAAAAAATGGGGTAAAAAAAAAAAAGAAAGAAAAAAAAAGTGATGAAATGAAGTGATTAATCATATTTTGGCAACATATTCACTCTAAAAAAAAAAAAAAACAGAACTAAAATTCTACAAAGGGAGACTATCATTTGCATTTTGTAGTGCAAAACCACCCTCAATCTGTATATAGAATAAATGTGATCCTTTTAACTCACTGTTTAGTTAAAGTAAAATTCAGTGCCTGACCCGGTGTCCACCCCCTCCCCCTTTTCCCTTAGTCAGTCACTGACTGCTCATTTGGCTTCTAGTTAAAAAGTCACAGTCCTGACTCAGACAGGAAGAGGGAGGGCTCAAGCCCAAAATCCCCTAGAACAGACTGACTGGAATAGTGTGTTATAGCTTTTGTCTCCGATAGAACTACGCTACAAAAAAAAAAAAAATTACAGGCATTAATCTACCGTAAACACAAGGGGGCAGAGAACGCTATTGACTTCGCAGTGCAGTTTGTTTGCTTTAGGACAGCACCTGTTGATCCTGTTCTCTCCATCTCCTACCTGCTCTTGCTACCCCCCACAAAAAACACTGAGCACGGACTCTATTTACTCAACAACTGAAACAAGCTCAAAATTATTGTATGTTCTACATGCTTTTATCTCACAAATTCTACCCACTCCCTCTCTTCCCTCCCCTCCTTTTGCTCTTTGTGGTATCTAAGCACCCTAGGCGCTGACACGCCCCCTTTTTTCTCGATCTCAGCAGAAGTTTCATAATTAACCCGCAGGCTTTACCTGAAACCCCTCAATGTGTGCATTGTTCTCTTTACCAGACACAAAAGCAAACCAGGGAAGCCAAATAAAAGCACAACCAACTCTTCTCATTAAACTAGAAAATAGGATTTTTGGTAGAATTTCTTGCCGCTGTGTAATTGTCGGGAATTGTAAATTACACCGCAAATGTTTTATACGAAGTTGCATCCTTTCTTGTAACTGGTTGATTGACATTTAATACGGTGTTCATGAAGTAGTTCAAAGAGAATGAGAAATGGCACAACAGACATAACTCCTGTTAACCACCCTGAAAATCACGGTCATTACAACAATTATTAAGCTGCCTATTCATTGCAGACAACAAGAAGGCTCTGCTGTTTGTGCAAAGTGCTTTATTTATTTCAGTTGGTGAGCTAATAGAGTGTGGCTGAGAGGGAAAAGCGGGCTATGCTATGGAATGCCACAGTAATTCACAACAGCTGAAACAATACCAGGCAATGGGAGAGGCAACACACACAAAACACACTCTCTCTCACACACACACACACCCAACCTAGCTGGATATCGCCTCGGTAGAGTCAAATTAGCAAAATTAAATCATCAGCTTGTTCTAATTGTATTATGCTAATCTTATCAAACCCTGAGAACAAAGAAATTAAAATGGGAAAAACATTAAACAGGCGCAACAAAATCATATTAAATTCTAATGGATCACATTGCTAGGTGTTTCATGCTAGGAAGGATCTTCCCGGGAAAGAATGAAGACTGCATCAGTGTGCCATTACACATCATTAGGAGGCACTCAACCCAGAAATTTGGGTTTCTTAACCATACAGCTGGAAGAAGCCAAAGTTATAATCGACATGTCCTCATAACCATCAGGTAGACAGCAAAGAAAAGGGATTTCAGAAGACACTTCAAAAGTGGAATAGCTCTATACACAAGTACTATTTACCTTGTGGTCTTATGAGACTGTGTATTTTCAGCAGCCTTTTAAGATCATCTCTCATAGAATAAAACCTAGGCGGAATTCTATTCCAGAATTCAGATTATATGTCAGATCATATGAGAAAGATCCTCTAACGAAAGACCTTCCGTTTATCGCTAAAAACAGTTCTGCTTACATCAATGTGAAGAAAATTGGGAAGAAAATGGGGCAAATAACCAGAAACGAGCTCTGTGCTATCCCCCGCATTAGCATGTTTTGCTTATGTTGTGCCGTTGCAACTAGCATATCCATAGCTGTTCAAAGAGTCTATACCGTCTTCCTTTTAGATGAACGTCATAGCAGTGGGTAGACATAATTATCTGACACAACAAGAACTTTCAGTCAGATTTCAGTGGTTGCGACCGCACTAAATCAGCCACTGGTGAGCACAACGCATTATGCCAATGATTCTAAGAACACCGATCTCAACTTATGACCAAATCATTCTTTTAATTCTTCTTTAATGATGTGCGATTTTTGTCTGTGACAGCAAAACCATATAGTGTAAAACCAGCTTTAGACCACAATACAAATTAGAGAGCATTTATCTAAAAGCATCCACACCATAAAACTCAGTTACAAGCTCAACACAGCCACAGCATTTTTACAAATCATGTACACAACTATTAAGTGTATGAGAATCTGAGTTAAAGGAAAGCCCTGGGGGTTTGGGGTAGGGGACACAAAGGCCTTGACACATCCCCTGACCTTGTTATGCTTGAGGAACACAGAAAAAGCAAAGCGACTGACAAAAATAGGAGTACTGTGTGTAAAAGGAGTAAGAGTAAGTTATAGCAAGCAAGAGTGAAGACAGCATGCTGCGCTCGGCTTGATTTAGAAGCTATTCACCGGTTCTAACCAGCCCTGTACAGGAATGCCCAGTTGGAAAGCGCCTTTTCTCTGTGTCTGCGTTTCACAGCCCACCCTATTTCTCCAAGCTCAGCTGCTCCACTGTGGTGGGATGCAGACACATACAAGTGCACACAGGGCACGGGAATTTTAAGGAGACCACCACACCCTGTATGTGTGTGTGAGATTATGTTTGTGAGGGGTCGAGGATGGGGAGACAGCTGAAATTCCGAACGCTCCAAAACCCGGAATTAGAAATATCGTCCCGCTCAGACGTGAAGCCACACTCCCAGTACATACACACACCTAGTGCATGTGCATTATGCTATGGTCTGAACAGAGTCACACTGAGCTGGCATCTAAAGCACTCAGTGTGGTATATACATATGTTTAGTCAGGAAAAAAAAAAAAGACCTCCAGTGTACAAAATGCTGGTGAGATGATTCATGGTGTTAGGACCCAACCCATTATTCAATCACTCCCAGAATGCCTTGGGGTGCTCTATATTAAAAATGACACCTTCTCATCATGTATGCTGATGTACCAGCCAAGGTTCATCACAGGCCTTCATCGAGTGTACAAACAGGTCACCTCAAATACAAAAACACACACACACACACACGCCTGGCTTATTTGGGTTTATCCTGCCTCCCCTTCTCTCTAATCTCAGCGATGACATCACTACTTTGGATTGGGTGTCTCTGAAATGGAGTCTGGCTTGCATGAGAGGAGGGGGAGGATGGGAGTCCTTTTTTTTCTCCATGGCAGACAGGCTTTCTGGCCCACCGAATTACCTTCGTGCGTGTCGTTGTAAGTGAAATGGGGGTGGGTTGAGTATAGGAAAGGGGCCCAGACAGGATGGAAAAATATAGAATAGACAGCCAAGGAGGACGAAATACGACTACAAAGAAGTCTCTCCTCATCCATCTCTCCTTCTAGTATGCAAGACCCCATTCTATAAGTTTTCTAAAAATACCCCCATGCACACAGGCCATCTTTCTTAACTTACAGTAGCAGCCTGGCCTCCTTAATTAGCACTATTTACAAAGGCGTGTACAGATTTTTAGACATGAGGTGCCAATGAGCACACTAAAAGGAGGCACCAGCTAAGTAAGTATTACATATAATTATGCTTTTGCAGAATATCTGAGTTGATCCTCGGTGCAGGATGAATGGAGACAGAATGACATCATTGTTTTGGCTTTATAGTTACTCTATACTTCTTAATACTCAAAGGATTTTGTCAAAATATAACACATCAAGGATGATTTACATCAAGCAGCTGGACAAGGCAAACTTATTTAAGTTTTAACCTTTGGTAAATGTGGTGCTTCTAAACTAGCATAGCCACACCCCTAATCATATATCAATACTTGAGTTTAGAAGGCATGATATGAACTCGACAGTATGATGGAGTTGTTCCAAGTTATCTGAAGTTATCGGTTTATTTCAAACTATAGTGTGTACCGTCAGTATTTCTACATGACATGACCGATAACTTCTTGATAAAGTTTTACCTTATTGACTTTCCTTGTGTGCTCTTATTGTTGTAAATATTCTAAAAATTCAAACTTAAAAGTTTGAACCGTTGGTAAATGTGGTGCTATTGTTTTGCGATTAAATCTCAGTAAAACTAAATATCATGATGCACACCATTTACAATGGCGAGATCTTCCTACGTCATGCTACACAAACTCAGCTCATCACATACATGCTTTTTGTAATGTACCTTTCTCCTTGTCTCTTATTGAATTGCCTGTTTGCCTTCAGAAACTCGGCCCTCCAGCCTGCTGGGAAAAGGGAGAAGGTGGGGGCAGTGGAGCACGAGTGTGTACAGTAGCTGACACTGTTATTAACAGGAACAGTAAATCTGAAAGGAGTCTTAGACGGCAGGAATTTCAAACAAAGGAACACCAGAAAGACGAGACAAAGACCAAAGAAGAGGTGCAAGTAAGAAATCAAAGTGCAAGAAAAGCAGAAGCAGTAAAAGTGCAGTGAAAGACTGGAACATTCCACAGCTGAAGTATAGCTTGGATGAAGCATTAAGCTCTCTGCACAACCGTTCTTCGCAAGTTCTAATTAGTAACAGGTGAATTTTCAGATATGCATGACAAGCTGCCAGTGGATCTAACGCAAAGCCAACTGGGCGAGTCGGAACTAGTCTGACGCAGAGACAGTGGGAAGACGCATGGTTCCAGGGATTAGTTCGGCTCTCGGATTTAGCTCCGTGTCCGTCAACACAGTGACGGGTCTAATGAGCTCTCGTCGGTGGCGTCTAGCTGTGGCGAACAGGAGCAGCTCCAGAAAAATACTTAACAAATGACTTTAAGAACGCTACGCCATATTCTCCAGCCACACCAGATTTACATGCCATATTACTGCACAGCTCCCTGAGTGGAAATAACTCAGCAAGGTGAGCTGCTTTAAAAGAAGTCGCTGATTCACTCTCCTCCTGCACTAAGAATGCACCTCAAACCTCCACTGTGCCTCTCTTACTCCCACACTTCCACCACGCTTGACGCTCTGGAGGGGCATGAGTAAGATCCGGAGAGGGAATGATACAACATCAGAGGCACTATAAATACAAGAGCAAGCCAGGGAGAAAGTGAAGGGGTCATCATCAATCAGCCGAGGGGGTAACAAGACGAACGCAAGCTGCCTTCTCAGTAAAGCAGCAGGAGCGACTGGGTCATGCTGATTCCCTCCTCCTGCAGAGAAGCACGCAGAGACGTGGGCCCAGATGGGGGCTGAGAGTTGGAGGTGATTTAATAAAGAGGAAAGCTGTGATTCATTCCACAAATGCTTGACGGCCCTCACAGATTTGTCTGGCTCAGCTCACCAAGTTCTTCTAGTGACTAGGTGATCAAATCTGAAAGTATTTTGCTTTTTATTTTTTTTAAATGCCCGTTTTCAACCAACACTTCCATCAGTCTGAAAAACTTTGCTCTGATTTGCAGTGACTCTTTTCTCTAAGCGGGCAAGTAAGCCAATGGTTTTTCCTTTAATTTGCCACCCATTTGTATGTTCTAAATGAAAGATAAAACATGTAAAAAAATAAATAAAAAATACCCCCCCCCCTGCTGCGATCACATTAGAAAGAGCTCATTATGAAACTGGTGATAACATGGGTAGGTTCATGAAAACATCTGCTGGTTCCCTGGAGTAGCAGGTATTTTGAGCCTAGACTTGAAAACACCAGACGTAGCAATTACGAGTGAGGAAATTATTGAACTGTTCTATACAACTGAACTGTACAGTGCAAATTATATTCGACTGAACTATCTGGATAAAAATGATCCGCATTTACTATAACAGCAGAGAGAAAAAAACATTACGCAAAGAGAAACTATTTCGAAACCATCTTCAGCCCATGCCTCCACATGAGTCACTAGCAATGTCTTCTCCTAGTGCTCAAAACAATTAAAAACACAAAACAAAAAAACATGTTCGAAGCCACAGTATAGGTCATGGCAAAAACAAAGCTGCCCCTACCTTAAATTCCTGGAGCTGTTGTCTGATGATGTCCACTTCAGTTCCCACTACGCCTTGTGCATTCAGCCCTTCCTCCGCCCGGCCAAGTAGCCCCTGTAGCTCCGTGAGGCGGGCGTAGAACTCCTTCACTCGATCCTCAGCTTCTTCTATGAGTGCTAGGCGACCATTACCCCGCTCGGCCAGCTTGGCTGCCTGGCGACTCAGAGCCTCCGTCTCCCTCCTGAGAGCGAGGAGATCAGGGGAGCTACCCTCTCGCCTCAGCATGGCTGTGCAGGCACCACCGTGGCCTTCAAGCTCAGTCCGCAGGGAGGCCAGACGCCCCAGGAATCCTCTTATTGCATCTGCCTGTGAGGCTAGGGAGTCCACGTCCCGCCCCACAGGGCTCAGGCTGTCCAGCTCGTCGTCCAAGTCCGCCAAGCGTGAGAAGACATCACGGACATGTGACTGGACCTCTCCTACGCCCTGCAGGCGTGACTCTAGGGAAGAGCAGCACTGCTCGATCTGTGCAGCGAGGAGGAAGTTTTTTTACTCATAATTAAGCTCCTTTAATATAATTCAGTACCTCTATAAACCTATATTACGTAATTAAATCAAAGTAAGACTAAACCATAGACACATTCATTGACCATATTAGTCGTAACACACTCCTCACCTTCTCAGTCACTTCTCCAAACTCCCTCTCTGTGTCTTGAGCCTGTTGCACCAGCTTCTGTCCTCCATCTCCACTGCCTCCTGTCGTCTGAGGCGCGTCCTGGGCCAGCCCCTTGGCCAGATCCCGCAGATATACCACTTGTGGCTGTAGGGAGCCGAGAGCTTCCTGCTGGCTACGCAGGCGCTCCAGACTCTTGTTACTGCATGCCTGAGGACCCAACGCCTCCTGAACCTCCAGCTGATGCCTGGCTGCCTCCAGTCTTCTCTCTACCGCCAGTCTACCATCTTCAAACTCTTTCAACCTACTGTTCAGCTCCTCCAGCTGAGCCATGCGTCCATGTAATCTCTCAGAGAGGCCATCCAGCCTGCGGTTCAGCTGAGCTTTCTCATCCCTCACCTGCTCTTCTCCAGTCCGGCTCTGCTCCAGGAGCTGGTCAGCGGCAGAATTTAGAGCCTCCAATAGGGGGCGACGGCGATCTAAGTCCAGGCCAAACTGCCTTGCTTTCTGCAGGGCTTCTTCGAGGGCCGGGGACTCCAGAGAAGGTTGGATCTCAGTCTCTTTTTGCTCAAACTCCTTCAGCCAGGGATCCAGTTCATCACGATGCTGCCTGTACTGTACGGCATGGCCCAGTGTCTCTTTGATATGTGCTTGCTTTTCTGTGAAGTGCTGGTTTGCTTCCTCCCAATCCTGGCGGAGTTTGGTGAGTCGAGTCTGCAGACCTGAGCGCTCCTCTCCAGCAGGAAGTGACGCCAGGATAGATGCTCCCTCAGCTTGGATGAGCTCATATGACCCTCGCTGTTGTGCCACACCACGCTGGAGCTCTTCTTGTTGGGCAAGGAGGGATTGCAGAACTTCAGGCTGGCAGGGGAGAGGGTCAGACATGCTAGGTGTACTTGCAGCAGCCTGTCCATCTAACCAGGCACGGAGCTCCTCAAACATCTGCTGGAACTGCTGTGTGCTTGAGAGAGCAGCCTGCAGCTGGGACAGGCCATCGGCTGAAAACAAGCAGACAGAGAAAATGTAATACAACAACTGTGTATCATACAAGGATCCCATACTAATATCTAAATATACTACTATATTAACAATTAATTATAAGTTGGAAATGAGAAATCATGAATCTCAAAAAAAAATTCAGAACATTCAGACATGATTTCTTTTCAATTAAAAAAAGTAGGAGATACTGTGAAACTGTGGGGTTCCCATCTCTACTAGAAAACGACTAGTTGGTTTCTAAGAACCCAAACCTCTATCCTGCCTCACCTGCTCTTTCCTCCAGGCTGTTGAGTGGGCCACTGACGCTCTCTAGTCTCTTATGCAGTTCTTCTCGTAGGTAGGGCTCCACCACAATGGTGCTGAGCTCTGCACACAGCTGCTCTGCCTGGGCTAACTGGTCTCTCCTCTGCTCGAGCTCTGAACGGATCTCTCCTGTCTCCTTCAGCCTCTGGCGCAGGGCCTCAGGCTGGGCACTAAGCGGGGCCTGGGCATCCAGCTTCTCAGCCAACTGGGACAAACTTTGGGAGAGCTCCTTCAGCAGAGCCTGGAAGTCCTCACTGGTGCCGTGAGCACGCTCGATCTGGTCGGAACGTCCGGACAGGCGAGAAGTCAGGTCCTCCCACTGCTGGGTGATGGAGGCCAGCTCCTGCTTCACCTCAGCTACATCCTGACTGTCTCCAGAGCCCTGCACTTCAACAGGTGAGAGGATACCCTCTGCAGCCTGGGTCAGCTGGTCGAACTGGGCACGCCGGGTCTCAAATTCGCGCAGCATAAACTGGGAGGGAAAGAAAATGGGTCAAAGTGGATTTGGACACCAAGTTAGGGATATTCTTCCAAAAAAAATTTTTTTTTTCAATAAATTACTGTTGCAGAGGTTCCACACAACCAAATAATTTAAATACACAGTGTCATATGTTGTTATATAACGGCTCTATAGATAATGCTGCTGCTTTCTAGTCTAAGTCATTTCCTTACAGGAAAGAAAAGAACAGCTAGAAAACAGGAAATTGCACAACAATTGGAGAGCAGGAAAAATGTACAGATGAGTGCAAAGGTTTGCATAACAAAAAAATACCTTTTAATTTGATCACAACAAGATGTTCCAACAAGGCGTTACAGATGTAACAGATGTTTCACAGAAGTAGCAAAAATGTTCATCAAAATGATATCGGATAAATTGCACCGCCTTTTCTGTTTCTAGCCTCTTTTATTTATAAATCTCTTACCTCTTAGTTCCCACAGTATTATGTCCCACAACCCGATATTCCCCATAGAAACAGCACGCCAACCCTGAGTTCCCGGGCCAAAATTGGCCCCAAAATCAACATCTTCATTTGAACATTTTTAGGCCTTGAAACAACTTATAATAATGTATTTGTGTAATATTACTTTGAAAATGAAGCAGTTCAGTGTTTTTACTAAACTTAGAGCACAATTCTTAACTAGAGAAACTATGAAAAACGCTCACTAAAATTCTTATACTAATTTAGAAGTACCATACGAGCATCAGCGTGGTCAATGCCGTTGAATAAATGCATCAGACCAGCAGGTAGTGTTTTCACGAATGCACAGAAATTGTCATGTTATGACTCCAAACCCCTGCAGCGTCAGTCGCACTGGTTGATGCTGAAGATGAAGACATAAATACACTTATATAATATTTAGTGTGTAATGTTGAATAAAAAAAAAAAAAAAAGAACCCCTCGACTGCTAAATAAAATTTGACGCTTTGATGCCACGCATTTTACATCTGGGAGTGAACACGCTCATTGACAGCCACTGGGACATTAAACGTACCGAGGAAAAATGGTCCCGGTGTGAACATGGCTTAATGTCATACCTCAGGACACGCTCAACAAGATTTCTCTATACCATTTCAAGCGCATCTTTACTCACACAAAAACTATTTAATTTCCTCAAAATGTACAATCTCTGCACGACTTCTTATAGATACAATCTGTATTTAGAGCAAAATTCAAGTTGTCATCAAAGAAACAATCCAAGGTATTTGAACTGTCTGTCCTTCAACAGCTTGGCTGTTGATTACAACAGGCTGACATGTCTGCCCATATTCCCCAAGACTGTGAAACATGAGCTCTATTGTTTTACTTTCATTAATAAATAAAGCAGAATCTTGATACCACTGCAGTAAAAAAATCAACGTAACTCATATAAGAGCTCTCCAATTCATCATTAGCGTCATCATGGTCACTTGTATCAAATCTACTATAAAACTGGTTCAATTCACATTAACCGAGAAGATACTGTCAGGAGGGAAACTTTGCTGTTTATTCACATCTCCGCCCATCATAATATGGAGGCTATTCCATTCTTTCTTTTCCTTACCAGCACTGAAGTGTCTTTCCGGTTTAGTTTTATACTCCTGCTTGGACTTCTTTATAATTGCCCTCAATTGAAGCCTTTTATCTTTAAAAAGCACAATATCACATTTACAAAATGCTATTCTTTCCTCACAAAGACACCTCTTCATTTCCATTGGTCCCCTTATTATTTGGACAGATCTTAATGATTTTTGTACTCAATACATTACTCTCACAAAAAACAAATATATGACGTGATTTGCATTTGCATCTGTGCCATTATCAAAAAAAGATCAAAGCAGTGTCACAGTCTGTCATTACAAGCATCCGACCACTGTTTGATCTCCTTAACTACAGGTTTCTCATGTTTAATTCTTGCTTTATTCTTTGGCAGGAGGTGTATGACATTGTGGTCTGACTCACCCAGTGGTGGTCTGCACACCGCTTTGTAGGCATTAGGCACATTGCCAAAACATTTGTCAAGTGTCCGGGTTTGTTGAGTAGGACATTGAATTTATTGTTGTATATTTGAGATGGCAAATATTGTAACTGTTGACAAGGTACAACAGTTAAAATCTCCCAAAACAAATACAGGTTGATCCATAGAGCGTGAGAGAGTCTTGTTAAAACTCTTACTTAACGCGCAAGCTGCCTCTTCAAACTTCGGGCCTGGTAAATATGTCAGGACAATTGTAATCTGACCAAATTCTATTGGCAGATAAAAAGATAAGAGTAGTTCGTAATCAAGGGTACATACCTGTTCACGGATGTGCATCTGAGTCACCCAGTTATCAATGAAAATACACAGTCCTCCTCCGATTGATTTGTGAGTTGTATTTTTATCACGATCGGCTCTGATTACAGTTCAATCCGGAAAGGGTGGCTTCAGTCCCTTCCTTGAGCCAGGTCTCAATGAAGCAGATTAAATGACTTCTTTTTAAACTCATTATCAAATTTTAATCTTTCACCTAATTCATCAAACTTGCTGTTGATGGATCGAACACTGGAAAGTGTGAACGCTTTCCAGTTCCCTTGCTCGAACGCCGCCTCTACGTTTCTTTGAGGTTCGGAAAATTTCAGGGCAACTAAATTCCATAAATCCAATTTCTCCCTAATTCTTCCTGATATGCCAGGCTGGCAGATTTCTTCAAATCATGTTTTATGTTTTGAATTGCTGTCTTATTACAGTGTACTCACACAAATTAACTCTAGACAAAGCGCAAAAACACCTGCACTCGAGTGTGTACCCTTGTATATACCTGCACTTGTTGCTTCTGAGTGTTAAGCATGTTAGGGTCGATGCTCAGGGGACCGAGCACACTCATCATCAACTCCTTCTCTCGTAGCCAGGGACCGAGCTGATTGGCTGCTGATGCAAAGTTGCCCAGTCTGTCCGCACATGTCTCCAGTTCTGTCTGTCTCTGTGATGCGGTCTGATTGGCTTTCTCCCATCGAAATTCTATGCAAAGAAGCAATGGTAAATGTGATGGTGTAAAATAAACATAACAGCTAATCATGATGCCTCTTGAAATCATAACAACAGAAGCTGGGTACACGGGTAGCCATAGTAACGCAAAGATTCTGGGAAACAGTGTAACTGTGAATAATCTTTTTTTAGTAGGAAATACAGGGAATTAAGTTAAAAGGGACACAAAATCCATACAATTTAGTCTGTTAATGTACTGGCATCACAGAAGCAGAAACACATATACAGGCAATCCTGGCAACAATACCATACTTGCCCTCATAATTTTTGAGCATGTGGTTTCAATAAAGCACGAATTTTGCTTTGAGAATAATTTGAATGCTTTGAGTCACACAAGAAACATAAAATATCATGGAGGACTAAAAGCTGTTCCTGGAGCTCACTCCATTCTCCTGCCTCCTCCAGTTCCTCCAACCTACGCACCATACCAAGCTTTTGTTCGATTTGCCAGAGGAGCTCGCAACCTTTTAGAAAAACTAAATCCCTTCAGCTTTAGTGCTGAACAAATATGCACATAAAACACCAAATGTATTTGGGGAAGTTAATGTAAATGAAAATCAAACAGTGACCTTTTACAACATAGTTGTTGTAACAGTAAGTGTGCTCTCAATAATATCATAATTTGTATTTTTCCCTTATTGCTCCAGTCTGGGTAGTGATCTACTGACCGATGTCCTTTAGTTGTTGTTTCCAGATCTCTGTTTCAGGGGAGTCAGGATTTTCTTGTATCAGCTGTTTTAGGGTGCTTTTTAGGTCCTCGACTTTCCCAGAATGTTCTGAAAGTTCAGACAGCAAGGCCTGCATGGAGGTATCATAGTCATTATAATGATTATGCAAAATTTGATGTTGCACCAGGCTGCTAAAACTGCTGTATCCTGACCAATTATATAAACATCATCGGTTATCAGTCTGTGCTCACCTTGTTCTCCCGGGCCTGGGCACGCACCACCTCAGGCCTCGAGGGCGACGCAGTCTGCCCCTGTGCCAGGCTCTGTTCCCGAGGACCCAGCCACTGGTGCAGAGCCTCAGAGTCTTGCCTGGCCTTCTGACACAGCTCCAGAGAAGCCTGCTGCTTGCTCTGCCTCTCCTGAAGATCCCCACCCAGCTGTTCATACCTGCTGTTCACGTCCGCTACCACCACCTGTATCTCCGTTAGATCTGCCGGGAAAGTCGTATAAGATAAATTATAACTTTATTAAAATGGAGCGTAGTCTGTTGAATGTGCTGGTTTGTCATGTTTCTTTTTGTTTATGGTGAAAACCCCATTTGTTCTACAGTTATCTTTTAGAATATAAGAAACAAGCCGAATGGACACAGACGGAAGCCGACACATGGCATTTAAAATTCATGAAAGCACAGTGAGTGAGTGGTTGCAGTGTTTGCTTGATTTCCAGCTGCCAATGAGAGTCTGATGCAACATTGGGTGTCAAAACTCTTTTTCGCCCACAAGCATCGTCCAGAAATCAGATCTCGGGAATTGACATGATCTGGACTCGAGTGTGGTCCGTTCCTAAGTTTTGGTGCCAAATAGTAGTTTCATGACGGAGCCCAGAATCAATCCTGGGTCTGTACTGGGTTTGATGGGTAATAGACTCGGGAGAGAGTGAAATAATGGCCGTCTGATGGCACATAATTGGATGTGGATGGAGACGACGTGACCAACAGTGCACTCAGTATAGGGGGCTCACCTCTGCAGGTGTGAATGCCATTGAGACTGCTGGAGCCACCGGCACCATTGAGCGTGGGGACACCTGGGAGAGAGACACACACTCAGACACTGGTGCTACACACACATGCATGAACACCACAAAGATGTAAGCACTTGCACACATAAGGCTCACACCAGTGAACATGTATAAGCTCACAAAGGTCAAACATAGAGCAGCATGCCAAAGCAGACATACACAAGTCTCACAATTTATAGATAAGAAGCTATTTTTTTGTATGAGAATTATTAATCCATTAAACTAACTAATTACAGATTAAACAGGGATTTAAGCCGGGCCTTCCGAAACCCCTTTTACGCACTTGTCAATTTCCACTTTCTTACTTCGTGATTTTAAACGTGTGTAAGATATCCTTAAGCAGCTATTTTAAGCATTATGCAAAAGTTGAAAATGATGCACATCCATCCAACATTTCAGTCAAGTGTCTCCAAACTTTTGACCAGTAGTGTATGTGATCACTTTCAAAAACTGTGAAGATGCTTTACTCATTTTTGTAAATGTATCTCAAAAAAATCTATTAGTTAAACACGATGAAACTCCAGTGCAGTGATAAAAATGGCTATTTAAGGTGTATATAAGGTGTAAATCTGAATGCCGCTCGTACTGGTCTTGCTTTGTGGAGCAGTGATGCTGATGATCAGACTCTCCAGCTCTGAGCTGCTCTTGTTCAGCTCCTGAACTTGATTGCCCTGGGACTCCCACTCAGTCAGCAGGTCCTGAGAGCAAATCATGGAATAGTTTATAACCTTATCAAATCTGGCATGTGCAGAACACAACCTTGTGCAGTTTTCTCTAATGCACACCCACCTTGAGCTGCTGTACTCTCCTCTGCAGGCCCTCTGTGTTGAGGTTGGGTTCTTTAGCAGGCAGCTGCTCTTGTGCCATCTGGAGCCACCTGAGGAGGGAGCCGGAAAGCGAGCGGAACTGCACCAGCTGCTGGTCACAGCTCTGGATGGCATTCAGTCTGTAGACACATTGAATGATAAAATCAAACAATTTAAATAAAGCATTGCCTAGCCAATGGGAAATTATTTGCTTAGGTTAGCGGTGGAGTCACCGTTCATTCCAAATGTCTTACAATTTTATTTTTTGCGAATTCTTTTTTATATGTCCGCTAGATGTGTCATCCAAACCACAGCATTAAAACCTCTCAAAGAACTCATGCAGCTTACGCTCATGCTTCAGCAGTCGGCTATTCCAGAAAGGCCAGTATCACCCATGTTACATTTAGGAATAGTGAAAAGTGTCACCTACATTACATTATACAGGAATAGTGATAAGGCCCTGGCTCATCCGCTCCCAAACTTGGTTATATGAGAATCCGACTCTGGCATTTCAAACACGAAGACCTTCAGAAAAGCATCTCGAATGGATAATAATGCCAATTTAGCAGAGTACAACACTATATATAAATGAATCATACAGGTTTTATTTTCAATATGTGGTGACTGGCATGACTTCAGCCTATGCTGGAATCTGGCTATGCAGTGCAAATACTAGTTTTCCTATGAGCAAAATTCTGTATGTTTGGAATATTTGTTAGACTCTAGGAGCAGTTTCATTTGGGTTTGATTCCACTTGTCCCCTTGGAGGCAAGAGTCATCGCAAAGCAGTAGAAAGACTGATTTATCTTACCGATTTGTCCTACATCCTAAAATCAATATATATCCTTTATCCTGTTGTCAAAGGAGTTGTCTCTTTGAGGCTGACCTCAACACAGGATATAAGGTTTCACTCAATGATTTAATGAGGATGAAAATGATAAAAAATATAAATGATATGACCTAATCAACAGATTACAACCCAGTTAAAAAAATATTTATGGGAAATTTTGGCGACGAGTGTTGAAAAGACATTTCTTTACACCACGATCATCAAAACCACAGCTAAGGAAATATCTTTTGGAAACATGATGTACATTGCTTCAGTACAGTGGCTAATGTACTGCAGTGAAGCTATTCTGGTGGCTAAGACTTGTTTATCGCTTTAATTTGTCACCTGTCTGTACATCATCCACCACACCACACACTTGTTAAAGAATCTAGCATACAAGCTTGCAGTTTTATCGAAATAACGCAAAGAGCGTTTGCTATCAGCTTATCTGCCAAACCATGTGGAGAACACCTCTAAAGTGCCAACACACTATACATCCATGTGAATTTAAACACTGCATCTGAAATCAACGGATAAATTAGACAATTCAACTTCTTGTCAGTTAATGGAGTTATATTAGGACAGCTAGAAGTGTGTTCTTAGGTTTCTCATTATACTAATTGTGATTTAGCTTATTTACTGAGCCAATGGAAATCTGAAAGAATCTGATCTACAGAGTCCACATGTGATGACCCATGACCACCTCAGCCAATAATACATGAGGTGAAAAGAAATTTACTGAGGCTCCAATTTGCATAGTTTGTGCACAAAATGAACTGGCACTGTTTCATTAGGGATTAATGGACTTCACCAGAATTGGACATTATGTAATTCATTTCATAATTCACAAGATAAGGCAGTGCTGTCCTAACATTATCCTTGTGCCCTCTTATAGCGCTTTTAAGATAGCTTTCCAGAGGACAGGTGGGTTGTTTGTTGTTTGTTTTTTGCTCATGACTCACCGCTCATTAACGCTGGCTTCTAGTCGAGCAAACTTTTCAGACACCTCATTGGTTGAGTCCACGAGGCTGTGTGCACTGGCAAATAGCCTTGACTTGCTCAGGTCTGCACCAAGCTCCACAAATGACTTCAACTGGCTTGTTTCTTGGACAAGATCTGATTTTACCTCCTAAAACCAAAAGCATGATAAGTTAATTAGAGACTTTACCCTTTATAATGTAACATTAGTGCCCATAAAGAGTCTAAATAGAGCACCATGACCGCTGTTTGTGGATGATCTCCGTTACCTCTATGGTTTGTCTATAATCCTCAACGCTGTGGTCCGGCAGGCCCCCGAGGCTCAGAACTCTCTCACGGCTCTGTGTGAAATCACGAAGGTCAGAGCTCAGGCGCTCGAAGCCCTCCAGTTTGGGCAGGATTGCCCGCAGTTCAGCTTCTTTTTCCGCCTGCATGGTCTGGGCTGCAGAATAGCGCTGACTCAAGTCCTGCAGTGCCCCCTGCAGACCAGAGACTGCTGATGCATCTGCTGATTTTGGCAGCTTGGACACGGAATCTCGAGTGGCCTCCACACTGCCCTGCCGTGACAATAATTCCTGCCGCAATTTCTGGTTTAAATAAATAAATAAATAAATAAATAAATAAACAAACAAACAAATAAATAAAAAGACAAAGGATCAATTAAAAAAACAAAAACTTTACACATATCTTTTAGGATTCTTCAAATTCATTAACAGTAGATGCTTCATATTCAGAATTCAAACCGAAACATCTCAAGAGCAAGATTTTAACCACTGCTATGAGGTGAGTAGGCAGGTTTATAATAGCTCACAGATGTATTGATGGCTACAGCTTTTATTTTGTCTCAAGTGTTACATATGGCGAAGCTAGATAAATGTGATACCTGATTTTGGGTGAGGGCCTCCTGCACTGCTTGGGCAGTAGGGTGGACTGGTCCAGGGTCTAATGCTAGACCATCCAACCAGGACAGCAGTGCTTTGAGACCCTCCTGAGCGCTTACAGACTGAGCGACTGCAGTCTGGAGTTGCTCGGCTCTCTGAGACACACACTCTGACAGAGTATCAAACCGCTTCTCAAGAGTATCTGAAATGGATTACGTAACAACATGAACGATATTTTAACACACAGTTAATCAGCAACTAATAAATCAGTAAAATCAACATGTAGTTACCAGTGGTGGTGTTGATATCTGCTGTTTTGAGTTTGGGGGATTCCTGGGTGCTACTGAGCATTTTCCCAGCTTTCCTCACCTTCTCCAACTGCACCGAGCGCTCAACGAGCTCGTCCTGCAGACGATTCAAATAAAGTAATAAAAAAAAATTGTCACCCACTGATTCAAGCTGAAACCTCTTCAATTTGCATCAGGGATGTGTAGCCCAGCTTACCTGTACAGTATTCAGTGTATTTTGTTGTGTCTGTGTATCCGTTTGTTCTCCACAGGGTTTCAATATGTTCTGGTTCTGCTCCTGAGCACTGAGCCAAGAATCCAAAGCTGCAGCCTCATCCTGGTACTGCTGGTACCGATCCAGTAGACTGGACAGATGGGTACCAAGATCGACAGACTGCAACAAGCAGAAGAGGGTCCAATATATTAGCCACGCAAAAATTATTTCTGAAATGAATAATACATTACCCGATGTGACTTCTCCATAGAAAATGTCCACAGAAGCACAGACACAACTAAAATCTCATGTTTTTATATTTATTTCCCCTAAAAGGATATAAAATAAACACATTTCATAACATTTTGGATGACTCTGATAAGTGGGATTTCTGCCCAGAAAAGTTCAGGCCATTATTCAGACAGGAACCTTTCTCCCCCTACCTTGTTTTGTATAGAACTGTAGCGTTGCACTGCATCTTGTAGCTTATCACTGACAAGCTGCCTTGTGTCTCGTAGAGCCGGGTCAATAGCACCGACCCTTTCCTCAGTCCCTTGTATTGAATCCAGCACCTTCTGTCCAGAAATGGACACAAAGCGCAAATCTGCCTTGTGGCAGATCACATCATCTGCCAGCTAGAAAGCATTGACAACAACAAGTCATTTTTTTTTGCATGAAACTCATACAGAATATTGTTAAAATTATACTCAATAATGATGCACAAAAAATACCTTTTTGTGCTCCTCGAGCCTGTGTTTCAGCCCCTGTGCATCAGCTTCTCCTTCCTTCAAGGAACACAGCGCTCTCTCACTCTGCTCCAGCCATGCTCCCAGGTTGCCATGCTCTTCCATGAATTTAGAGAGGTCATCCTGAAGTGCTTCAGACCGTCTTAGTCTCTCCTGGCAGCTCTGTAGACGTTCTTGGTGCTGGCTCTGGAGGTGGTCTAGTTTGGCGCGTAGGCGCTGCTTCTCCTCCGGGGGCACAGTGGAGTCTGGCTGCTCCAGGAGAGAGCGTGTGGACTGGGCCACGTGTAGGAGGTGAGCCTGCTGGTCTTGTAACTGCTGTAATTCGTCCTATAACAGACAACACAAATGTGAATGAACTGATGCTGGAAATTCAGAAAGAGCACACGTTTCAATACGGAGAGTTCGGATCTGACCTTCAGCATGTCATTGTGTGAGTTCAGTGACCCCATTGGCACGTTGGCATCTAGAACAGTCTCACCAAGTGATTTCCTCCTAGAGGTGTCCAGTGATGATAACTCCTTAAGCAGCACGTCTATTTTTCCCTGAGTCTCCTGCAGCTGCTCCTCGGCTTTAGCCTTGCATAGATAAGAGCAAAGGAAAAGAAAATACATCTTCAGGAAGCGCTGAAAAAAGGAAACGCAATGCTGATTTATTTAATCAAGATATTTACCCTTTGTGTGTTTTGCTGGAGTGTTGTGTTGATGGTCGAGTCCAGCTGAGCCAGTGAGGACTGAGCAGTGCCTGTGAGGGTTTGGTATTGCTCTTTCATATGCGACAGTGCCGCTTGAAGGTTAGCCCTTTCTTCTGGACTCAGATCCTCACCACGCTCAGCCAGGAACTCTTCCACAGACCGAATCGTCTCCATCATGCCCTCACCTTTGGTCTGAAGATCTTTCTGCACCTCCTGAAATTTTTGACCCAAAGTATTGGATGTGCATTAAGATACATGGGTAATCTATATTCCTATATATAAAATAGTCATGCAGCTCGCTTATTAAATCACCTTGAGCTCACTGTGCTTTTGCTGAAGTGCATTCACATCATCTGACTCAACTCCCATTCTCTGACTGGCCAGCAGGCTCGCTGCACCAGCCAACCACATACTGAGGCCTTCAAGCTTCTCTGAGCACTTTGCTTTCTCCTGCTGGACTACCTAAAACCCAGCAGGAAAAAAAATCCTTTGTATAATACTTAAAAATGATTTAAAGTGATGTTAGGGCTCACGCAGTTTTAAAGTGTTTGCAACACCACTCATCACAAAACTGACTAACCACACTTCACATATCACTCAAAAATAAGCATTGTTTGAGCAAGACGTATCCAGACTGATCACACAGGCAGACAACACAAATCTTACACAGGGTCAGTCAAGCAAGAAAAATGATTTTGGATCATCACAATGACATTTCATCAGTCAGTTATTTTCCTTTTCTTTAAAACATAAGAAAAGTGTGTGTGTGGGGGGGGCTGCTATAATAAAATGGCTGATTTTAAATCTCTAGCCTTTTCGAGTTGGCATAAGCGCTTGTCCTCTGTGGCAATCTGTAACAGCAAGGCAGAGAGGTTAATACACATGTTATTTCCACACACATGCACAAAGCAAAATTGTATCTAGCAGCAAAGTGAGTGGTAGAATAAGCCTTAGAAGCACGATGGAGCAAAGCAACATTATTACTGGAAAACTGATAAACTAGCTTCTATATATCTGTTGCTTAGTGACAACAGTCCTAATAAAGAAATAAGCATCCGATTGCTTTTATAGATAATCATCATCATGTTGGTGTTATTAATAAAAATCCAAAGGAAAATCATGTTTCTGTTATTGCGGCTGTAAAGGCATAAGCATTTGATCAGGTATTTGCAAACCTCTCTCTCCCTAGCAGTCTGTCTCTCTTTCTCTCTCTCTCTTTCCTCCTGTTCCCTCTCTCGTTCCTTCTGCTCTCGCTCCTCTTCTCGGACTCGTTGTACCGAGAGGGCCTCGGCCCTTGCGTGGGTGCGGCCCGAGGCCTGGTGAAAGGCACTCTGGAGCTGCTGCAGCTGTCCCAGCAAACGCCTGCTTTGCTCAGGTGCTAGATCTTGTGCGCGCTCGGAGATAAACACCTGGATGTCAAACGCCACAGCATTCAGATCATTGGAGCGGGCTGTGAGACACTCCTGTAGATCCTGAAACGGAAAAGCATACGTGATGTATAAGAAATAAAACACAAAAAGGGAAGCGGTTACAGGAAAAATAATCAGCTATGGGTTGGTGATGTCTCAAAGTGTTTTAAACCTGGTAGAACCAAACCAATTTGCCAATGATTTTTGAAATGATTAAACAACACATTATACATTTTATTCATTTGCAGTTCTATTTAATGCTATCGCTTACATTAGAGCAGCTATAAAGTCGTTGCTTCACCAGCCTATTTTTAATCTCTCTTGAAGTTAATAGAGAAGATATAGAGAAATAACAAAGCCTTCTGTCTTAAAGACATTCCTGTCGGAGAAAGTCAATTTACAGCTTTAACCTTTTACCAACTCTGACACTGGAGACTCCTTCCAAATATGCTCAATAAATGTCTTCACTCAATATCAACAATTGCACATTTTAAAGATCCTTTTATGTGTAGCATCTGCCATACAAGGCCCTGTGTAAGTTGTTAGCATAGAAAACAATAACATATTAGAACAAACACATCCATATAAACCTGTGATTTATCTTCTAGCTGGAAGTACCTAAATACCTTCTGAACAAAAAAAATTCAACAGCACTGTGCTAGAAATATGACTAAAACAATCATTTTATTTAGAATTCTTAAGTGTGAGTAAATTTTTACCTTGACTTGTTGCAGTGTTTGAGTGAGCCACACTAATGTTCTTCCATCATTCTCTTGAATCTTTCCATCCTCAGATGAAGCCGTTTCTTGCTCCATCTGAGCTTCTGTGTTTTTAAGCCAGCCAAGAAGACCATCCACTCTCCCAGTCAGAGACTCCAACTCACTACGCACTACCTCCTAGGAAGAAGTAGTTATTTTCACATTTTTACAGGTCACTGGTGACACCATAATGTGCTTTAAAACGAAAGCTGATATTTCGGTCTTACTTTCTGTGCATCACGATTCGATCGCATCCCTTGCAGAGCACTCTCGGCAAGTTTTCTTGCAGCGTTAAATGTACGGGACAGACTCCGCTGGTCCTTCTCCAGGGCAGTGATTAACTGCGGTGGGACATCCTCATTGTGTGACTCCAGGAGCTGCTTGGCTGCTTCAACCTCGCTGTTTACTTGGGGCTCCAAATCAGTGAGCTCTAGAGCAAGAGCCTTGTTTTAGAGTAAAAGGAAAACAAAGAAGTTTAATTAACATGAAATAATGAATCAATTTTTATATATTCTCTTTTAGGGTCTATCTTGCATGAAAGGTGTTTTCCCCAATTGGCAGATCTTATAAAAAAAAAAAAAAAAAAAAAAAAACCAACCCCACTTAGAAAAACTTGCCAGCCCAAAGAGGAATATGGGTTTTTAGGGTCAACCAAGAGCTTTGAGGGGAACAGCTGCCATTTACTCACTGTTCTAGTGTCTACATATTAAACAAAACAGATGAGCAGCAGCTCTATTCCCCAACCTGGTGGTTACCATAAAACCCCCTTTATATGCACACAGTTTCTGCTGGAATGGGCTTGACTGGTGCAGGAGAACAAACTGCATTTTTCCAGGGGTGTCAGTTAATATCAGAGAATCCAAATTCATACATGATGTATCTGCCTGACTCGGCAATAATAATCTGAGTCTGCCTTAACCACCTGAAGAAGCCTTAAGGAACCGCTTTCTCGAAGAATGTAGAAACAATATTTAAGCAGTGCTCACCTCGGTCTGTTTAATGATGTCATCAAGTGTGGCAAGACTCCTCCCCATAAATTGTTGCTGCTGTTGCTTAAGACGGACTTCAGTGTGCCGCACCATGGAGAGCAGTGCTACAAGTTGTTGATCATGTTCTAAGCATTCTTGACGAATCAAAGAGGACTAAGAACATACAAAACAGAATAACTTCGCAACAGAATTACCAGTCCAAGACTAAAAGATCACAAAAGATTACAAAAGAAGAGTTAAGGACTGAAATTGCTAAATTATTGCAGAATAACAAACACAGCATCTTACCTTGCTTATCTGTGGGGCTGTCCTCTGTTTTTTGACTAGATCTTCAGTCTGTTTTTCATCTACACCATCTGGACATTCTTCAAAATCCTCCTCTTCCCAGCACTCTGTAATATCAGACTCAGTGACCTCTAAATTAGACGGTCTTGACTCTGAAGACTCTTCAATGGACGATTCGTCTTTGAATTCATCGTCAGTGTAAGAGTATTCCTTAGTCATGACTTGCAGAGGCTCCTTGCAAAATGTATTCACCAGTTCTGTTTGGGAGGTATGTACACACGTATTTACTTCACTCTGTGGTACAGCATCCGAACTGTTAGCTAATGTTATAGCAGACACACATTTTTGGTGGTCTTTATGTTCCTCAGTAAGAGCAGTATAGGGTTCCTTGGTGACTGCAGAGTCTCCTAGCTTTTCACTTTTCAGATGTCCAGTTTCTTTTGTTCTTGTTTCGCAAACTTGCCCGTGTACACCAATAGTGGGCTTTGATATTTGCTTACTGGGGACCATAGCAACATCTGAGCTGTCGGTGCAGCTTAAGTCCTGTTTCTTGTAAAAGTCATCATTAGTCGGGTCTGTTGGACTGAAATGAGTTTGTGTAGTGTCAGTCCCAGTTAAAACATCTCCTGGCAGCTGGTTTTTATTTTTGTCTATCTGCTTTGTTTGATGTATTACACCAGTCTCATTGTCCTTTGCATGGAGTGAAGAACTTTTCTCCTCTAGCTTGGCTTTATCCTGAGAGGTCACATGTCGTTCTTTAGCTGACCCTTGACGTAATACTTCTAACTCTTCAGCAGCCTGTTTCTCACTGACACCCTTCTCAAAGACCTTCCTAAGAATGCTTTCCTTCGCTTTCATTAGAAGCGCTTCTTTCTCCAGCTGTGCCTGGTTAGGTTTTTGAGTTTGTTCCAGTCCATCTTTTCTTACTGCACTGAATATCTCACTTTGAGATGGGACAGAAACTGGTTGGCTTTGCACTGGCTCATCAACTTTGCACTCTTCGGATTCCTTTTCAGTATTCACCATTTTGGATTTCTTGTTTTTTCTTTTCTTCTTCCTCTTCTTGTCTGACTGATCTGAAGCATGATCCTCAGAATATTCTATTTCATGGCTAACCTTTTCATTTATGACGGTGGAATGTATTTGAATCTGCAATTCATCTTTTGTGTTTCTGTGCACATCCACCAAACTATCAGGGTCATGTTTTGATATTTTAGCTCCCAGACTTGTATTTTCCATATGTTGCATCACTTCTATACTCTTCACAACCTCTATTCCCTGGTGTAGGCCCTCTGGGATAGACTCAATACTACCAGTTTTACCTGGTACTTCTGACATCTCTGCTTTGACCAGTCTCTCCGATTTCACATCTTCATCAATGGATTTTTGATCAATGTCAACAAATTCTTTTGCAAATCTGTTCTCCATGTGCTTTGCAGGTGAACCCTCTGTTGTATCTGGTGTTTTTAAAACCTCCAATTCTCTAAAGTTGGCATCTTTCTGATCAGTGACTATAACATCAGTTTCAAATTTCTCGGTGCCCTCTGTAGGTGAAGTTACGCTCGTACATGGAGATTTTAGAGCTTCCATTTCCTCTTGCACATAATTTTGATCACCAGCGTCTCTCTTCACCTTCTCATCTACAGATTTCGTATCAGTGACTACAATGGCCTTTCCAAATTTGGTTTCCACGCCTTCTATAGGTGAAGACGCACCCATATAAATAGACTTTAGAACTTCCACATCTATTTTGACCGCTTTCTGTTCATTCACATCCACATCAGATTTTTGATGAATGCCTATAATTTCTGTTCCAGATTTGTCCTCGATATCCTCCTGAAGACAAACTTCTGTCAGATCTGCAGTTTTTAGAAGCTCCAAATCTACTTTAAGCTTGCTATTCATGGTCACATCCTCAGAATTCTGGTCAGTGACTACAACTTTCTTTCCAAATTTGTTTCTTTCCAAAGTCACGCTCATACATGGAGGTTTTAGAACCTCCAAATCCAGCTTGATGTCTTTCCATTCCTTCAAACCTTCAACACACTTCTGATCAAGGGCAACAACTTCTTTTCTAAACTTTTCCTCAATGTCCTCTATAAGAGAAGCCTCTGAAGCATTTACAGCTTCCGAATTGTTCTCGACCACTTTGGTCCCTTTCTTAATGTTTATAGCTTCAGATCCTTCATTAACGACTGTATCTTTTTCAAACATGGCGTCCATTCTCTCTATAGGTGAAGTTATGTGCAAACATGGAGGTTTGAAAACCTCCAAATCTACTTGAGCCTCTCCTTTCATGTCCAGATCTGTAGATTTCTGATCAATCACTACAACTTCCCTTCCATACTTGGTCTCTGTGACCTCTTTGACATCTTCCTCCATTTTCAAATTATCTTCAGAACATTTTTGATCAATGCCGATATCAGCTTTTACGGTCTTATTCTCAGTGCCATAGACAGGTGAAGCTGCATTCCCATCAGGAATCTTTGAACAATGCTCAGATTTTTGAACAATCCTTACTTCTATCATGTGGCTGCCTTCAGCATCCACTGTGGGTGTAACCACACTAACTTCTCCAATATCTAGATCTTCTTTGACCTCTTTTGGGTCAATATCTAAAAGTTCACTTCCAAACCCTTTTGCAATGATTTCTTCTTCAGATGATGATGATGCATGCACCACTGGAGTTCTTCTAATTTCGAAATCCATTCCAGCCTGTTTCTCTGCTTTCATAATGGGTTCACCAGATTTTTCACCTGAGTAGACTTTACCATTTTTGTCCTCAGTATCCTGTAACTGTGATGTCACACCTATATCTAGTAGTTGTACCTCTGACCTTTTAACATTGTCTGTACACTTTTTGGTTTGCATTTTATGTTTTCCTTTTCCTCGCTTTTTTCCAGGCATCTTCTGCCCCTCAGTAAGTGTTGATATAGGCATGTCATTTCTATTGTCAGAGTTCTCTTCTCTTTCACAGATTGTCTTTGTATCAGACACTGACTGCAGTTCTAATGCCTTGGTAATCTCATTTGTTTTTTTGACAGATTGGGCTTGCCCATCGTGCACATAGTCTGTGGTTTCTGGAACAAGACTAAAGTTATTCTTCTTATAGTTTTCCAGGTTTACACCCATTTCAACTGCTGGCTGTATTTGGATATCTGGCGTTGTGGTTAGGGGTATAATGTCGTAGCTGGTTCCAACTTCAGATTCAACCGCAGATATTTGTGGAATCTGAACAAGTTTGTGTCCTAACTCTTGCTGGGGTTCAATATCTTTATCTTGTTTAGGACTACATTCTTCAATGGCCTCCTGTAGCCTTCTTTCTGCTTTTAAAGCAAACTGACTTAGAACCTCTAATGATACATCAGCATCTTTCCCAACTTCACTTGAAGAAACATTCATGTGCATTTGTTCCACCAATTCAGATGGTGGGTAATGTTGAAAGACCTGTAGCTGTTCATCTGCATCAGCCTCTAATTGATCTTTATGGTGATCTGTAGGCCTGGAGTATGGCGTTTCAGGGTCAGCAAAATGCACTGTGCCCACTTCTATGTTTTTGTAACTCCTCACTGTAGGACTGCCTTGATATGAAACACTCTGTGACGCAAGAGGATCCACGAGTCCAAAGCTATCACAAAGTTCTGCAGCCATTTCTTTTGAGATTAGCCCATCCTGAATAGCATCCTTAAGACTCGACACCCTCTGACCACTGACCGGGCTAACCAACCCACCTTTTAAAAACTGATTTTTAGCAATAACCATGGCAACATCTTTTTGAACAAGGCCTTTATCAACAGCATCTAGAAGAGGTAATTTTTCCCCACTTGAAATATTGATGATACCTCCAGAATCTGCCTGACTCTGCAATAATCTGAGTGCTGGAATTGGATCAACTTGACCAGTCTTCATTGCTTCTGGCACAGTCAACAGGTCACCATTTTCTTTGTTTGGAATACCACTGAAAGGTCTCACTTCAAGGAATCTCCAACCTGTCTCAATGTCAATCTTTCCCTGTTTTATTAGCTCCAAGTACGGTACAACACAAGCATTTTGAGGATCCAAAACACCATGTTTTACAATCGGAGATTCCATAGCTTTATTCAGAGTGCCTTGGTCTATCACATCACAGGAAACAGCTTCAGTCAATGTAAGGTTGCTCTCTGAAGCACCATCATAAATGAAGCCTACAGCTGCCTGAAGAAAGGCACCATTTGGATCTGAACTAAACTGGTTTTGTCTCGACTTCTCAAACTGCTTGAGTTTTGGAGCAAGCGAATTGTCAATGAGTCCTTGATGTACCGCATCAGTAACACTGAGGCGAACGCCAGACCCATGGTGCACAATTCCGCCTTCAGCTACCTGTTGAAGTAGGATCTGCTCAGTTTCCTCATAACCAATAAGACCTTTTTGAAGCGCTTGTTGAAGAGGTACAGGCTGTTTTGTTTTGGGGTCTAATATTCCATTCATCTGTAGTTGCAGTTTAAATTTTGTTTGTATTGCATGTGGATCAGAACTCTTTCCATGATATGACTTCTCCAATAAAAGTAGCTCATCTTTCTGCTCTTCCTCTATTAGCCCAAGTTTGGCTGCAAGGTTAACTGAAACCCTTTTGCCTTTTTCATGGTCAATAATTCCCCCAGAGACAATCTGGGCCTCAAGAAGGCGAGATGCTGTATCTGTATCTAAAAACCCTTCTTTAGCAGCCTCCCTTAATGAGCATATTCGACCATGTTCCACATCAAACACACCAGCCATAGTCTTTTCGGATTGGATAACCTTGGCCATTAAGTCTTTATCCAGGAGACCTTCTTGTATAACATCAGCAAGCCTCAGTGGTTGACAAGCACGCATATCCACGAAACCACCAAAAAGCTTTGCTTTAGACATTACTTTTATAGCAGTATTAACTGGGAGGAGATCCTGGTATACAGCCTCATCCAGGAGTAACTTCTGGGTCCCAGTAGTCAAAAGACCCCCCTTCAGCAACTCCTTCGCCATGCGATCAAGCTCTGCATCTTCAGAAATGTCCACAGATATGGCCCCTTTTATTTTTGATGAGTCTGCACTTTCCATTATTCTGTTGGCATCTGTTTGAGTTGGGATATTTTTATTTACACCTGATACTTCAGTTTTCCTCACTTGTAAGCCTTCTCCAGCATTTCTATGAAGTTGATTAGGCTGACTTTCTTCTACAGTATATTTATTTTTAACAGTAGACTTCTCTCTCTTTAAATCCATCAATTTCTTCACAGCTGGCACACATTCCACTTGATTTTCATAAAGCATATTCTTATCTGATGCCGAGGTAGGCATCTCAAGCTCAAGCCAAGAGACTGGTTGAGTCAACTCCATGGATTGTTCTCCCCTACCTGTTTCTTCCATGTTTGGACTCAGTGATTGAAATGTGGAACCAGAAGACATTTTCACATCTTTTACAAATAGGAGTGATGTTTCAGGTTCTGTCTCTGATACTTTGGAGTCTGTATCTAAGAGCTTTACTGACATTCCATCAGTGCTTGTTTCTTTTAAAGAAACGCCTGAAACTTTTGGTTCAGCATTCCTAAGTGCAGTCTTATGAATATCAGTTAAATCTGTTCCATCTACTTCGAAAAGAATGTGTTTTCCTTGTTCATCGTCTCTAGAGATATTGAAAGTTGTGCTTTCCTTCACATCAAGAATTTGAGTGTTTTCTTGTTTTGTTTCACTTAATGATCTCATAAAATCAGGTTCTCCTGCTGCCTCTCTGTCAGAAGGCTCTTTCAACTGTGGTTTATGTCTTTTTTGATCTTTTGTTGTTCCAGTTACATTAATGAGCTCCATCAGTTCAGGCTCCAGCAGGACCAGACGCTCTCCTGAGTGGGCATTTATGTAGCTGTGTGTCATAAGGTAAGAGAGGAGGTAGTGGAGATCTTGCTCCTGGGGCCTGGACGCCTCCAAAAAGGAAGTACCAGATTGAAGGTGTGGGAGTGAGGCAGGAGATGAAGAGGATGAAAAGGAAGGACCCCGATGCTGCAGGGACCCTGTCTGAATCATGGCAGGCAGAATGTCTGGAATCTGTGTCTGCTGAAGAACCTCTGCTGCTTCTGGTCCCAAAACATTCGCAGCATGTCCCAGAGGAATCAACTGACCACTTTCTGGAGAGTAAATTGCACCAACAGAATGACGCTTTTTTAGGACTTTCCGAGCTAGGTCACCTGAAATGACACCCTGCTGTAGAGCTTCATTGATAGGAAGCAGATCCCCTGACTCTGGCCATAACATGCCCATAAAAGCCCAGAGAGATTCCAGCACCCTTAAAGCCATGCGAGAAGAGAGAAGGTTTCTTTGGATAGATTCATCTAAATCCAGGCGCTCTCCACTGACTGGGTCTATGATTCCCCCTGACTGTAACTGGTGATTCAGTAAGGCACAGGCCAGGTCCTGGTCCATAAGGCCATGCCTCACAGCTTCATCTATTGTCAGTCGGTGACCAGTGCGGGGATCGGTGATGCCACCTGCAAACAGCTGAGCCTCCAGAAGTCGAATAGTGACTTGCCGGTCAATCAGTCCCTCTCGGACTGCCCGGAAAATGCCTACTTTTATACCAGATCGTAAGCAGATTGTTCCCCTTGACTGCTGATTGACTGGCAGTAGACGCAGACCAGTCTCCTGATTCAAAACACATCTGTGATAAAACTCTGATAGACTGAGTTTTTCTGCTGTATTAGGATCAATAAGCTCTTGCCTATCAAGACGGGAGAGTAAATTCTCATAAACAGCAGCTGAGATGAGACCTTTGTCTTTAGCATTTTCAAGACTAAGAATTTCATCTTTGGATTCATCCCAAAAGCCTCCTGTGCTCACCTGCAGCTCCAGGATACGAAGCCCAATTTGTTCTTTTATGTAGCCCACCTCCATAGCGGCAACAGCTGGTATTGTGTGATTCTTTGTGAGTTGTGACTGTTGGACAAGATGGAGGGCAGCTTCTAGTTCTGATAGTGACTGGTAGATGCGGCTATCAATAAGACTGGAGGTGAAACTCTCTTCTAATGAAAGACCCTGAGGTGAATCAGGATGTAATAGACCACCCCTAACAAGCTGTGCCTCCAGCAGCACATAGCATGTGTCCTGGTCTATTAGGCCTCGCTGTGCTGACTGGAAAACTGGGAAGATTTCCACAGTACCAAGATCAATTACTCCAGCGATGGTCTCATGGCCCTGGAAAAGGAGATATACCATTTAAGTCACCTTCCATTAATAAACCTATGTTTCATCAGCTTTATTATTTAAACTGATATAAGGCCAGTCAAGAGTTTTAGAAAAGCCCACAACCCAAGCATGCAAAACTAACATAAGTTGACATTCAGTAACAATTAACTAATACATGATCCCATGAATAGAAAGTTTGCCTGCATGGACTGTTGTTGAAATCAAAAAGGCAAAAAAAATAAATAAATAATCATCATGATTTGGTTTACAGCAACAAAGCATAAGCTTCCTAAAGCAAAAACAAGACAAATACTGTAGCATTTTACAAGAGTTTTCTTTAAAGTACAGCAAAAAGAAAGAAGAGAAAAGAGCAGCTCAGAAACTAAGCCAACGGTAAGAGAGAAAGCAAGCACTACTTACCGTATGGAGGGGGTCCATAAACGCACATACACAGATAGGCCGACGGCTCGGCAGTTTGAGGTGCAACAAGGTGAGAAGCTGGATGTTAGCATTCTGCATGCCGCACTCCATCTGCCTGAGACACTGCCAGCGCTAACTATCTGCTCCCTGACAATCCTATCAGTTTATAATCTTTGATTACGGTCCCATCAATTTATCTCCAAGATAAGTTACACTTAACATTTATGGCATTTGGCATAGCGACTTCCAGAAGTGATGATAATCTGGCTCATAAATGGGGCCTGTACAGATTATTCGCTCAGTATTTGATTTGGGACTTACCTATAAGTAAACAGTAAACTGTAAACGTGGTTGCTATGTGAAATTTCTGAAAATAAAATAGGATGAATACACTACATACTGACGTCTCGTCTTAAAACATTCTATTCTGACTCAGATGTTTTCCTGCAGCTGTTAGTGATTTTAAAGCAGAATGCTGATTAAGTCACACAATATTACTGTTTTTAAAGGACATAGACACAGACAATATCACACACATAAAAACACACACGCACATAAATGCTCTGTGATCTGGACACATCATGCTCAAACAGGCGGACGTATGCATAGCTGGCCTCTACCTTAATCCCTGTGAAATGCCTGCTTTTGAGAAAACCATTGTAAGAGTGGTGTTGAAAACCTCATTTCCATGCACACTCCATTTCACTCATTTGCACGCACACACACGCACAAAGATCCCATCATACACACGTATAATTATGGTGTAATAAAGAGTATGACTGCAAAACTTGCATTCTAATAGATGAATGTTGAAAATGTATGTGTGTTCCTAGGAGTTTCACAGTGACAAACTGAAAATGTCCACATCTATAGTGCAAAAATCATCATGAATAATTATGTGTGCAATGGAAACTAAATAAGCACTATGGGAATGACCTTTGAAGATGTTCATGTAAAACTACTACACTATTCATTGCTACTTCTTTAAAACTCACGGCCAATAAGTAACAATAAGCAGATGTGTTTGATGAAGATGGCAAATGATGATGATGGTGATGACATGATTACAGGCATGTTGTGAATTGTATGTTAGGATTTCACTCCATGCTATTAAAAAAAATATGTTATTATGTTGAAGCAAACCTGTGAGACCTATGGAGGTGGTGATGGATGTGAAAAACACAAGTGACAGGCAACACACAACATGCAGCACTCGCACAGTTACACACAGCGCTCTTTATCGTTTCCATAGAAAATGTTTATATAAAATAATAATAATAATAAAATAAAACCTTCTCATAAGACAACCATTTAAAGCAATACATCAGAAGCAAGCTTTTTGCTTTTTAGAGCTCGCTCCGGCAGAGCAGAAATCTCGCCTTAAACTTTTATGTCTACCTTTCGTTTCTCCTCTTTGGCCAGCTGTTCTTCGAGCTGTTGCAGCTGAGCAGCAGAGCGGTCACACATCTGGCTGTAGGTAGATTTCAGTTCATCCAGCTGTGATGTAACTTGGGCACGTTCTTCAGGGGACAATCTAAGGATAGTGGGCCAAGTCAGTATGAAATGTGTGTTTGTGTGAATGTATTTTAGAGCAAGGGTACTCAATCTTACCCTCAAAGATCCAGTATGGCTGCAGGTTTTCTTTCTAACTTGATTCCACATTTTTAATAATTTGCTCTTGGCCTTCAAACGGTTATTATATTTGTCTCTTAATGGTTGGGATGAAAACCTGTAGCCACATTGGCCCTGTAGAGACAAGACTGGATAATCCATCCTGCAGATTTGTACTTACAAACTGCTACTTTGATCATTAAGCATATATTGTGCTCATTCTTGGACTCTTACTCACAATATGCTTATACTGAACATCCTTTCAACTCGGTCCACTCAATACTGCCTGCCTTTACTCTTCTACACCTGTATGATTTATAATCCCACTATCTGGGGTCACCCAGAAGAGGATGTGTTCCTTTAGAGTCTGATTCGAGTTTTTTACTCATCACCGTCACCTCTGGATTGCTCATTAGAGATCTCAATCTACGTAGAGTTTTCTGTACATCTGCTTTGTGATAATATGTACTGTTAAAAGTGCTCATAAATCCGAAATCTAAATTGTACTGAAAATTGAGGACCGCTATTTTAAAAGAGTATACCATAACACGTGCTGAACCTGTTAAGGTACTGCACTCACTTGCTGGCTTGTTTCGAACGGAGGAAATCTTGTGTGCTTCTGATTGCTTCAGCAACTTCTTCTCTTTTCGAAGCCAACTGCTCACTGATTGCCTGAAGAAGAGAAAAGTCAATCAGAATCTTTACCGATAGAATCACCATTTGAAACGTGTCAATGCCAGGGTTAAAAAGGTCTGTTCATACCTGCTGTGCAGCAAGCGATGTGTCGGATGGTCCTGCAGCTCTCTCCTGAAGGCCCTCAACCCAACCTAGCAGGTCTGAGACCTGACCGACACAGGCTTGTCTCTCCTCCTCAACTTGTTTCTGCAAGACAAGAGCAAGCATTTAGGTGTAAAAAGCGGTAATGGCTTTCAGAATACAAATCAACTGCTTGTCCAGCTTTAACTTGTACCTCTTCCTCCTCAAGTCTCCGCAGTGCATCACTGATATACTTGACATGTTGCGTTGTCAGAGTCACCAGAGCTGTGTAGCGTGTGCGAAGATCCATGAACTGCAGGAACAAAAAAAGATGTAGCGTTACAGTAGGATGTGACCGTTTATACCCCATTCACGTTTGGTTTAGTCCTCCGTTTTTAGGCCAAATTAGAACTAAAGTATGTGGGAATTACTATTCATGAAGATTTCATAATATTATTGTTGGTGGCAGTTTCACATGGTCTCCCTGTCTCCACATGGGTCACCTCTAGAGGTTTTCTGGTTTCTTCCCACATCTCAAAATCTCAGTAGCAGTGTATTGGCTCCAAATTGTCCCATACAGGAGAAATTCATGTCTTACATCCAGTGCTCCTGGATTCCAGTGGTGTGCTCTGCATTCTACTGATCGGAAACTCATACTGCAACAGGACCGCATTTTTTCCTCCTCCATAATTCAGTATGATCACCATGAAATGCACTGGTTTTATTTTTATTTCCAAGTATAGGTTTGGTCCCTGAATTTTACTAGAAAAGCTTTCTAGCATGCAGGTCAATTAACTATCTGATAGTCAAAAACTATCATAAAAAGTTTGCTTTAAATTTTTTAATCGTTTGCTTACTTGAAAAATTCAGCTCTGTACAAAGTATATATGAGCACGGCGTAGCACATTCTCGATCAGAGAAAAATTAAAGGAACGGACAGAACGCACCCTTTCAAATGATGATTAATAATATTTGAATGTTAACTTACAGCTATTCCATACTAAGAAGAGGAGAAAAAACTAAAAAAATAAAACCGGCTACATGTGAAATAATAATTTTTTTAACAACACACAGTTTAGATTACATTGTTCAAGTCCACTAAATCCATACAGAAGGAGAAATCTGCTCTCCTTTGCCATTCCTTTTATCCTCTCATACCTCGTGTGTTATGGCATCTGATGAAGAATGCATCCTCCTTCTTTTCACTGGAGATTTCTGAGTCGATTCCACAAAAGCTCTAAATGTCATCAGCTGCAGTTCATAGTCCTGATGGAAAACAGGGAGGCACAGTGCAATGTCAGACAAGTACTATCTGAATGTACCATAGTTGTTTACAAGGGGACACATTTCGATGAAAAACTTGTTCCTGGAGTCCCGCCAAACAAGCTCAGTCCACAGTAGCTCAGACGAGTCCATCCATTCTGAAAGAGCACTTACCTTGACGGCAGTGCAGTAGTGTTTAGAGTACGTCTGGCACTCGTCCAGTTTCACTTGGTTCTGTTCAATCTCAGCCACTAAAGCCTGCGGGGGTACACAGAGAGGTCCGTGTTAATGTACATTCCCAGCTTAAAAACAAAAAAAAAAAAAGGCATCTCTGAGGCTGTGACCCACCGTCTGCTGGAAGAGCTGCTCAGACAGAGCTTTGCTGTCAGTCTGCTCAGGCTGAGTGTTCTCCTGTTTCTTAGTGGTCTCTTCGATCCAGCGGATAAGACCAGAGTGACCGTCTCTGTACTGCTGCAGCACTGAGCCTATCATCTCCAGATCAGCTTGCCTAACAGGAAAAACACATTTAAAATGCATATTAGTGATGCTAACGAACCGTGTAAACATTTATGAGCCACAGATATCCCTGAGCAGTCTTGCAATTCCGTTTGATAATTTTCCTACAAGGCAAAGCACTCACCGTGTCTCCATTTGTCTGCGTAGTCCATTCCATCTCTCTGTGACTTGCTGGGTTTTCTCCTGGTAGCGCTCCAGCTCAGGACTGCGCTCAGCATGCAGCTGACTGAGCTGGGTACCTGCTTCGCGTGCTCCGCTGCACCTCTGAGCTCAGAGACTGGAAGATGTGGTCCTGCTCCTTCAGTTCTGAATGCCATTTCTGGGGCGGGGGGAGAAAAAAAAAAGAAAGAAAGTGAATAGCTGAAAAGAGAGAGAGAGAGAGAGAGAGAGAGAGAGAGAGAGAGATGAAGTAAAAGAATTCTATTCATTTAGGACTTAAATTTTAAATGCAGGCTTAAAATATCAATTTGCAAACAACTAAAATGAAATGAATTGACTAGATTCCCATTACAGCGGGGACCATGCATCAGTTTATAGATAATCATCATTAGGCCTCATTTATCAAACTGGATACAAACAAATTTATTCATGAATCATTCATAGACGCATTGCAAAAGAAACGTGGCATGTGTGCGAACCCAGTTTGGGAAAATGTCCATATCCTACAAGAACTTTATTTTGTCAAGTATAAATAGTTTAGTTATTTCAACTGCACACACAAATTTAGTGACTTGAAAGTAAGCGATCCAAAAGAGATCCGTGAATTCAGAAAAATAAAATCAGCCAATAAATTTACACAAAAGAAACAGCCCCATTTAAAAAGATGAAGAGTTTACAGAGTCTACGTCTATAGTAGAATAGGGGTGGCTGTGGCTCAGGTGGTAGAGTTGGCGGTTCGATTCCCGGCCCACATGACTCCACATGCCAAAGTGTCCTTGGGTAAGAACCCCAAGTTGCTCGCGATGGCAAGTTAGCGCCTTACATGGCAGCTCTGCTAACATTGGTGTGTATGGGTGAATGAGACTGTAAAATGCTTTGGATAAAAGAGCTATATAAGTGCAGACCATTTACCATAGAAGAAGTGCTACAAAGGCTGAGCTGCATTTCTGGAAGATTTAGAACATAGGAAGCACTCTTTCACTGGCTCGCTCATAATGCGTAAACCTTGCCTTTTATGAAGTTTTGTGGGCGTCAATAAATGTAAACCAGAATGCTAATGTGCACGCGAGCATGAAGAAAATCAGATGACTGAAACTTTTGTAAATCTGGCAGGAATTTTTGGTTTGGATTGACCAATGAAAATATTTACATGTTTAAATGAGGTCCATGCTGTGCATCAGTCCGTTACCTGAAATGTCCTAACCTGGCTTTATGTGATTCACATAAAGAGCTGAAAGTTGCCTTGAGGAAAATATAATCTCTGGCTATGTCCTGAGAAGTCCGAAACTGGAAATTGGGTGGGGAAAAAAAAGTATTGTGATACTTAAGATGATGGCAACTCCCCCCCATCCTCAAGCAGCACTGCTTTCTCACAGGAACAAGTTCCATATTATTTGGGTGGAAAAATTGACTGACGTCAGTTAAAAGACATTACAACAAGACGGTAAACAAGGCAGTAAATAAGACATCTATTAACATACTTGGGACGGTTGTTTAATAGCCCCAAGCTAACAGCTGCCTCGTAAAACGATGGACGTGCTAAGTAAAAAAACAGCCTGATTAGTTTCTATGTCACAGCCAAAATGATGAAGCTCGTAGGATTCTCTTTGCACAGCTCTGATTATTAAGTAAAGACTTCTGCATGTGTAGGTAACAGTGTTACATAGCACGTAGTTACGAGCAAAATGAATAAAACTCTTTAACTGAACCAGTCTGGATAAAACTACAGGGCCAAAAGTATGTGGACCCGTGTCCATCACACACAACAAAAGTTGGAAACAGACAATTGTCTAGAATTTCTTTGTGTGCACGGTAGCATTAAGATTTCCCTTCACTGGAACTAAGCGGCCCAAACCTGTTCCAGCATGACAATTCTCACGTGCGCAAAGCGAGCTTCATGAAGACATGGTTTGCAAAGGTTGGTGTAGAGTTGGTGTAAAGCCTTCCCAGAAGAGCAAAGACGACTGATTCCAAATTACACCATGCACATATTATTTAGTATTTATAGTTTATCTATAGCCGCAAAAAAATGTCTAGATTTAACGACTTAGACATTTTTGTCTGAATTAACAGATTTTTCACAACTAAGCATGCTATCTTTAGTGCTTATGTGTAGCTGTTTCCAAAAATGGGTCTTGAAGTTTACATTACAAAAGAGGTTTTGGTGTTTTTGGGTGGAAGTATAGCGATTTATTGCTTAAACCAAGACTGGGAAAACAGTTAAAAGATTAAGCAGTTTGGGATATAATATGGAACTTATCAATTAAGAGCTTTGTACTACACTCCAGTAAAGTGACATTAACTCTTCCAGTATCATTTTGAACACACTGCAGATGATTAAGGACACACCGAGTTACAGTGTGAATTACAGTTATGTACGTGGGAAAGAGTGCCAGAGAACAAAGAACCGACAGGTGAGCACTTGCAGATGTCAGTGTGACTCACCCTTATCTGTTCTCTCAAGGCCTGGATGGCAGTGGTATCAGCAGGAACTATGTCCTCCTCGCTCAATCGTCCCTCATATTTCTTCACCTGACTCTCAGCAGCCTGCAAGCTTCTCATCAGCACATCGACTGTTTTCAACCTGACAGAAACAGCTGGACAGTGAGTGGACTGATAGGGTGGGTGGGTGTGTATGAGAAATGTAGGTGTCTGCGTATGTACTGACTTGTGCAGATAGACAGAGGACAGCGAGTTGAGTCGCTCTATTTTTTCCACAGCTAGATTGAGTTCGGAGCGAAGCACGGGCACACTGGACGAGGAGGGCTTCTCCTCCAAGAAGCTCACACAGCGACGAGACACATCACCCAGATCCGACTGCAGATTTTTCAGGTGCTGTTGCAGCTTCTGCACAAATAATACAACAGCGTTGGGACATCAGTCTTAAGTCTTAACACATCATTTAGGACTGACTGGCACTCGACGTGGTTTAAAACCAAAGGAAGGAGGGGGAGGTAAAAAACACAGAATTTCTCAGCCAGAAGATGGCGCTGTTAAATCTGTTATTGCTTACCTCTTGCTCTGCAATATGAACAGCTGCACCTGCACCTTCTCCTGATAGAACACTAGGGGGCGGAGTCTGCATGCCAATCATCAACTTCTGCTCTGCTTCCTGCAGGTGAGACTTGATGCTCTGCAGCTCTGAGAGGTAGGAGCGCAATACCGACTCATCTTTCTCCACTGAGAAAAACAGAGAAACAAGTGGTGGCCTTGTGTTACATACTAATGGAGAACTCGATAAGTAACCACTTAACTGATTAGTGAAATGCAAACATCATTACAGCTTTTTATTTGCCTGACATGAAAAAAAGACCTGCTGCTTTTTGTACACAGAATATATACACACACACACACACACATATATATATATACACATACATACACATATATATAGACACACATATACATATTATATATATGTATATGTATACACACACACACACACATTACCAATCGAAAGTCTAGATATACAATTTATTTATTTATTTATTCCCCACATTTTAGAAGAATAATAAAGTCATCAAAACTCTGGAATAACACAAATGGAATGATGGGAATTATGTTTTGATAAAAAAAATCCAAACTCAAAACATAATGAAAGAAAGAAAAGGAAATGGTGCATTTGGGTTATTGACTTGATGCTGTTAGTAAGTTCATGGCAGGTGTTTCATTTAAATACTATAACGGAGTACTTGTACTACAGAATTACCCAAAATGCCCATCACTAAACCTGATTAGTGTTTACCCAGATCTATTTTTCGACACCACCATGTGGCAGTCTGTTTACCTGTCTCCATGGAGATCAGGAGTGCTTGGCAGTGCTTGTGGCAGTTCTGTGCTCCCTCCTCGAGCTCGCACTTCTCGGCCTCCGTAAACAAGGCACTCTCGCGGCTGTCTGCCAGGAAATCGACTAGGTGGGCGTCCAGGTGAACCAGGGCCTGCTGCCTGTCAGATGAAGACTGGAAGCACATCTAAACAAACAGAAATCATCAGATTCAGGGATATCCTCTGAAGAGTCTCTCTAGAGGAGCAGGTCGAGTGAATTGCAGTTTAAAAATAGTGACCGTGTCCAAAGTCCAGGAAGAGATGTTGCTGATGTCCTTCTGCAGATAGTGCCAAGACACCACACTCTTCATGTTCATGTGCAGCTGATGCCATAAAGACATCACATTCTGGTACAGCTGCTCCGTTCTACATACACGAAACACAAGAAGTGTTTCATTAGCATAAACCAGGCCATGCAATCTACTAAACCTTTTAGCAAACATTTCAATTGTTTCTGAAATCTATTTCAACAGTTTGATCTGCTGCAACTAGACAGCAGTTCGCTTGTAAGAACCTGATACCGGTTCTTTTGCACCACTTAATTATGTAATTATTTCTATAGTTATCTATAAGCATTTGCAAGCAATACTGCCTACTGACCACTAACCAAAATGCATATCACTCTTAGCATTAGGTCACTTAACATGAAAGATGAGGGAAAAAAAATATATACATGACAAATGTATGCCTTCAGCAGTATGTCCAACATGCCATTTGGAACACAGCCCATATCTGTTAGGGTCTTTACCTGCTGGCAGTGTCAATAGCCTCCTGGTTGGGTGGCGGAACTGTGAAGCATACTGATGGCACCATGGCCTCATTTCCTGTCGGACTGATGATCTTCCACTTTGTCCTCTGCGAGTTATCCTCTAAGACACACTCTTCTCCTTTACTGACTGTGATCTAAGAGTGACATTGATAGAGAGAAAGAGGGAGGGAAATGGATAGATGGGGGAAAAGAGGAAGGAGGAGGTAGGTAAAGAAGTATTAAAAAAAAAAATAATAAAAAAAAGAGAGGATAAATGAAAAGTGTGGAGTATAAATAAAAAATGCAAAATAGATCATGATGTTAACCAAATTAGAAAAGAAATGAAATGCTAATGGAAGTCACATGGGTCACTAAACTGTTATATGATATATGAACGCAGGATTTCACTTCGGTTTCCTCCGATATGGATTCAAACATTTTAAAGTGTAGTATCATCAGTTTACCTGAAGATTTCTGTCTTCTATCTAGCAATAGGGGAATTTCTAGCTAATAAATTATAAGGAGGTGGGGAAATTCTGCTGCCCCGTCCACCCCATCATCCTGCCCCTTGCACACAGGTGTGAGGTAGAAGAAACCAGCAAGCTACCATTTGTCCGTGACCGTGACTGACACACGCTCTTCACGGATCACTGAAATGCTATAGTGCCACAACACTCGCCCACATTCTGCAGCTGATGGCCCACAAGCTGAATGCTAGAGGATGTTTTCAGATGATGATGACTCATAATTACTGACTTGCAATTACAACGAAGACCCTAATTGTTGTGTGGAAAAAAAACGAATGTCTAATGTGACTGTGTGATCGTGACTGGGAGGCTGGAGGCAAAGCGGGAGCATTAACTGTGCTGGATTTGGACAGAGTGTACAGAGCCAGGGCAAAGAGCACAGGGCCGAGGAAAGAATGATGAGCAGTAGTAGTACCTGAGAGTTGGCCTTGCCAGCCCCGCAGACACAGAAGAGAAATGAAGAGGGAAGAGAGGATGGGAAAAATAGGAGGGAAGGGGGAGGAGGGATAAAGAGAAAGGGAGGTGAAAGGAAGGGAGAGGGAGGACAAAGATTAATTTTGGGCATTCTTAACACTCTGCTTGACTGAAAAATTCAGATTATGGGTGAAAAAAAAAACAAATGGACTAGCGTTACTAAGGGCCTGGTGAATGCCAGCCGGACTGAAATACAGTCGCCGCCGAAACTATTGGAACAACAAGGCCAAGTCATTTGTTTGTGCTGTACACCGAAGAAATTTGGGTTTGAGATCAAAAGATGGATTATTAGATGAGAATTTAGGATTTCAGCTTTTATTTCCTTTTATTTACATCCAAATGTGTTAAAGAAAATAAAACATAGAACCTTTTGTATCAGACCACCCAATTTTTAGGTGAGCAAAAGTATTGAAACAAATATTGAAGTAAATTAAAAGTAAATAACACTTAATATTTAGTTGTATACCCCTTGCTTGCATTAACTGTATTAAGCCCGTGATTCACTGACATCACCAGATTGCTGGTTTCTTGTCATGCTTTTCCAGGCTTTTAGGCATCAGCTTTTGTTTTCCTTAGCTGACCCATTCGGTGTATGTTGCTCAGTACAACAGTGGTTTCTTTCTTTTTCAGATGTTTGTATTGGCTATGTCCAGTGCTTGTACAATGCCTCTGATTGATTTTCCCTCTTTTCTCAGCTTCAAAATGGCTTGCTTTTCTCCCATAGACAGCTCTCTGATCTTCATAATGGCTTATCTTTTTTAACAACAAATGCAGTTGTCACAGGTGAAACAGAAGGCTAAAACCAAGAGTAAATGTTCAGAGATATTTACTGTTTAAACAGTCAATCTAACAGGACACAACTGGGTAACAAGAAACATGTCAGTCACACGTTCCAATATGTTTGCTCGCCTGCAAATTGGGTGGTCTGACACAAAATGCTCTATGTTCTATGTCGAACACATCTACATATAAATACCAGGAAATAAAAGCTGAAATCCTAAACTCACCTCTCTTATACATCTTTTAATCTCAAACCCAAATGTTCTTTGGTGTATAGCACAAACAAATGAATTGGCCTTACAGCTCCAATAGTTTCAGAGAGGACTGTACAATTATAACTGATCACATTCAAAAATGTTACATTTTAAATATCACCACATCTCATTCATGAGTATTAAATGATGCGCGCACACACAGTTACTGTGTCTCTGACGCATTTCTGTTGCAGCTGTGTTTACAGCATTAGCTCAGACAGTAATCAATGCACCTCCACCTGCCTGTGCCTCTCTGCTCCTGGCTCAGCGAGTGTGCACACACACTATCCCCCCCTTTGATCTTAAGATCAATTTATTCTTGCCTCTTGATCTAGGATAGGTTCTAATTAAATTAATGTAATTTAAGGAATTTACATTATTATAGGAAATGCATTTCTTCACAAATATTTATTTAATTACATATCAATTAAATTAACAAACATACAAGGATTTGTGCAAACATTGTATTCTCCATTGTACCTTTCTTTTTATACACAAAGCAGAATTCAAATGTTCATTTAAAACCTTTAAAACCATGGCCCAAATATCATAGCAATTGAGTTTTAACTGGCAATCTCAAGATTGCAACCCCATTGGCTTGCTTTAGTTAATTTATTTGAAGGTGCCTTATTAAGATGTCTAATAATCTAAAATCAATCAACAGGTCTAGTCCTTTTAAAGCAAAATCCTACCAGTTGTTTGCTAGTAGTAGAAAAGCCCACATTCATAATAGTGGTGTTCCTTTGTTTCATTATTAAAAGAAGGAACGCCTGGAACATCTGTAACACCTAAAATATGGTCTTGTTGGTTTCATTATTTCAAACTAATGGGATGTATGGGCTCCCGGTGGCGCAGCACAAAAGCGTTTGCCCCATCATCATGAGATGAGTTTGAATCGTGAATCGATGCCACATACTTCCATGCAAGGAAGTCAAGATAGCAGAATTGACCTACTCTCAGGGTGGGAGGGACGGTGCAACTGTCTCTCCACTGTCAATTGGAGTGATACTAAACAATCACAGGTGTCTGTGAGCTCATGTATGCAGAACAGAGCAGATAGGGCTGTCCTATGAGTATGTTACACTGCCCTGTGATGCAGCATGAGCAGCAGTTTTAAAAAGATGAGGAAGTTGGTTTTGTGTGTCTTGGCGGATCCACGTGTTAGCCTTCAACCTCCCCAGGTGGTAGTGGTCATGTGATGAGGGGAGTTAGCTAACGGGTGGGAAGGAACAACACCAAATTAGGGAGAAAATGGAGAGGGGAGGAAAAAAAAAAAAAAAAAAAAAACAGGGGTATGCAAATGTTTTGCACTCAACAGTAATTTCCAACAGGCAACTACTGGAGTCCCTTATTTGTTTATTTATCTATTGGGCTTCTATTGTACTACGTAGGTCCTAAGTAATGAGCATATATATTAAATACATTCTGGATTCAGCCTGTGAGTCCAACTGTGTTGGAAGGGCTTAAAGAAATATTGTGTAAAAAGGAGTTAAAGATTTTACAGGGTCAGGATCAAGTGACACTTACGAAAGATTAATGACAAAATGTCAATTATGGAAAGTTTTTATAAAATGTATATTTTATGACTCATTTTCTGTTATTCTACCGGTGTTAGAGAAAATAGCTTGGCGCAGCTCTTGTCAAAAATCTCGTCACTCTACATCTGACAGGAACAGGAGCTATTTCCCCTATTGCAGAAAACAGAGGAGTCTAGAGCGCCAGTTTAAGACTTGGAGAGGATGGCAAGAAATGAGCTGGGAACAATGTGCTATAATAATTAATCACTGGGTTGGATATTCCTCATTAAACTGGATAGCAAATGGGCAGAATAGAAAATCAGCCATTAAAAAAAAAACCCGTGAGATCAGTTGTTAGTGATAGAAAAGCTCATTACAGAGCTGAGGTAGGTGTAAGTGGGAGTGCATCACTTATATGGGTCATACCTCTATTTGTTTGTAGTCACAGATGCCACGAATGAGCGTGGTGGTACCAAGAACGCAGTCAGCGCTACGTGGGCGGAGCTGGACTACTGTCTTGGCCCGCCCTACCAGGCTGGCCACTGAACTACGGTACTTGATCAGCTGCTCCTTCTCCTCCTGTCGAAAAAAAAACACTTGTCAAATCATTACTCTAATCACATGACACTGCTGAAAACTACATTTACAGCAATGATTCTGTACAGATATGTTTTGAGAGAGTCACGTTATGCACACAAGTGTTATCATTATGAGAGCTATTCCATTTGAGCTCATTTGATGCAATGCAATAAGACATGCAGGACAAGTTATACAGTATCTTGATTACAATATGTAAAATAATGAATTTCCTACTACAACCGTGACCCTTAAGCCCTTGAAGTGTGAACTTAGAACATCACTATTTATAAAACACAGTTTAATGAAACCACAAACTGTACACCATTTTCATTTCTTAAGATTCTTGTAGTTGTACTGTAACTCCCATGCAAATGTAAAGATGCAGAATTTGAAGATCAGACTGCTAGTCGAATAGAAAACACTGGATTCAGTTCATACAGTCAATAATTCAATTTTCCAGTACAACATTTACATAAGCATGAGATATAGTGTAAGGTGTTGGTAAAAACACAACTAGCTGGCTAGTTATGTAACATTATGCTAGTTTATCTTATTTCAAAATATTCTAATGTTACTGGGGGTTATTTATGAACATGAAAATTTCTTTTGAATATTTTGTACTAATTGAAGTTATACTGGCAGAGAGCCCATGGCAGTGCAGTGGATAGCACTGTCGCCTCACAGCTCCAGGGTCCCTGGTTTAATCCTAAACTTGGGTTACTGTCTGTGTGGAATTTCACATGCTCTCCCCGTGCCTATGTGTGTTTCCTTCTGGTTCTCTGGTTTCCTCACACCTTCCAAAAATCGTCCCAATAAGTGGGGTTGGTGACTCTAAATGACCCCCAGGTGTTGAGTATGTAACTGTGACCAGCGTGCCCTGTGATCCTGTATTCCTCCTTTGTGCCCAGCATTGCTGGGAAACACTCCGGATCCACGACAATCTGCTGATCATTTCTTCTTATAGACGAAATTTACCAGCTGCTAATATGCATTATGTCCAGTGCTAAGATCTGATTTGCTAATCTCTCCAAACTGTGATAATTGATATTCCCACAATAATAAGAAGCCCCGATAATTTTCTATACCTAGGATCTATGGCTTAATGGCTGCCAATACCAAACTGACCAAAGTCAAGGAGTGATCTCTGTGCTAACATTAGTGTAGGATTCTGTCTGTGCAATTAGCATCTCAGCTGTGTGCAGGTATAAATAATGGGCAAAACACTAACCTGTTCACTGGGATTCATTACAGTGCTGTCTCTGAGAAACAGACAAATGGAGGCAGTGCTAATGGCATTACACTCTGGTCTGGAATTTTACAAGTGGTTTTCATAGTGCTGGGAATTAATGCTGAGTTAGGGCTCATGCCAAGGTGTGCTTTTACCAGAACTGAGGTGGTAATTATAACCATACATATGTGAGAGTCATGGAGCAAAATGGAACGGTGTCAGGAAATCAGTCAGAAGCAGCAAATGTGTTATTTTCCAAAGAGCAATTTAAAAACAGCTGCGCAGAGGCATCTGTCAAATGCATGAATATGTGCCCCCAGTGAGAACTGCGCTCGGAAACAGAGACTCAAGATGTCTCAACAACAACATTGCTTTTTATTCTAATAGCAACAAGTCCAGATAAGAATGAATCACTTCTCAATACATCGCAATCAATACAATTAATAAACATCTCCGACATTTTCTTTATGATCCCTAACTGAGATGAGGACGACATCAGAGGCAGTACTGCCGGTGTGTGTGCTGCAGGATTTTACACGATATTTCTCCATGCTGGGCAAACAAACGTGACGTTTGATCCTGAGAATTTCCCTCCATGACTGTGTGCGAGACCAACAGACTACGGATTGAACAGCCACCCACAATGGACAGATGAAAACTGTAATGATTTAAAGATGACGAACCCTCCAGAGGTCACTGGAGGAAGATTAGAACGTGCAGCAATCAGCCAAAATGTGGGTGTGGACCAACCAAGGTGAAGACGACCTGAGGGATCTCAAACTCGAAGAAGTGAGGAATGTCAACTTGATCGTATCTCAGACGGTATTATGTTTACACATACAGCAGGATGCAAGGGAATACATTATTCAAAAAGAACAGAACAGATCCAACAAGGGGGTGCAGTATTCAGAAAAAGCTGGCCATAAAGTCTTGTATCTAATCATTAGCTGAGACCGGTGAACTTGAGTGATGAAGAGATGTAGAGCAGAGTCAGAATTCAGACCATGCTGACAGGGCTCGCATTTCTACCTCTGGTTTCCTTCCAGTGTTTCAAGGGGTTTAGTAGTTGGATTAAAATGTAATTTAAATAAATAAATAAAAACTTATGAGTTTCAGCTAGCCCACTTTGGATTTAAATCCAAATACAGATGAGGCTATTTGGAATGCTAATCAGATACATATAGGGTCACTCTGATGCACTCCTTCACTACAGCGAACCATCCAGCACCCTGTGCCGGATCAGGCTCTCCTCCTGATGGTCATGGAGGAAATATACACAGCTCATGAATGCTCTTACTATGCCATCTGCTGCTGCTGCTATTCAGGCCAATAGATCTCTGAATGTGTGTGTATGTGTAATCAGAGAAAATAGCCTTACCATGGAGTCCTGCAGCAGGTCCTCCAGTTTGCCCAGTCTGCTGTTTTGATCACACGTGTACTGCCGCTTGATGGTGTCCTGAAGCTGTCGCAGGTACGTCTCGCATTCTCGCGCATCACTCATGAACTAAAAACGGCATCGCCGTGGTTACAACACCGTTTCCTTCAGAAAAATGTGCATCTTAGAGATTGTTTTTGTCGACACAGTACCTGGAAGTAGGCAGTGTTGTCCTTGAGATGTTGCTCCACGCATACACACAGCTGTCCAACCCACTGCCACTGTGTCTGTAAGGCAGCTCTGTAGGCCTGCGGTCAGACGGCATAATGAGCATCGAGTAATTCATAAGAGTAAAGCCAATAATACTCCTGATGAAAGAATTATTACGCACTTGAGATCTTAAAAATGGCAGTAAAAAAAATTCCATTTACATTTCTAAATCCCATCAATATTCATTCAACGCATCAGGATATGGACGTGAGGTTTCCATCATTAATATGATTTCATTTTGAGTAATGCTGACTGACAGCTCACCTCTACTGTCTGTTTAGCTGGGTGGTTCTCCCGACACAGCTGATCAGCTGTTTCCTGAAGGGAGTGCATCACTTCCTGTTTCTCCTCCAGCTCTGCCCTCAATTCCTGTGAAGAAAAAGGAAAAAAGGAACAAAAAAACAAAACAAAACAAAAAAAAAGGACAGAAATGAAATGAGGTAGCAATTTTCTAACACACTCGATCAGACTTATTTATTTAGCATTAACAATCAAAAGAAGTGCCTGTTTAAAGGAATACTCCGGTGATTTGACCTGATCTCTATCTACAGTATTTGGTGTGTATGTATGATCACCATGAAGAGTAATTTCAACACATTTCCCTGTACTGAGAACAGATAAAAAAAAAAAAACAACTGGTTACTTTAAACTCCTATAGAGTAGAAGTCTTAACAGCAACTGTTGGGGTGACGGTTAACATTTACGTGGTGCACATATCTTTTTTAAAACGCTTCCATGGGCTCCCAAGTGCAGAGCAGAAAAGTGTTCATCTGATCGTCAGGAGGAGGAGTTCAAATCCCGAACCATGCGCTCAGGGAGGGAGGGAGGGAGGGATGGTGATACTCGCTCTACCTTGTCAATCAGATCTACACTAGCCAATCGTGGGTGTCTGTGAGCTCGAGTCTGCAGAAGTGGACTTTTTGCACGTTCCTCAGAGTGTGTTGTGCGTGTGTATTCCTGCACTGTGATGTAGCATGAGCAGTAGTTGGCCGATGGGTGGGAATTCTCAGGTGGCAGGTGACCAAATTAGGAGAAAATGCAAACAAACAAACAAACATGATCATGTACCTTCAACTCAAAAGGTATGGCTATGTAGGCCATCGAATGCATATAGCTTGATCGCATGGATGGATTTCCTCACAGAAAACGTAATTAACTACATTCATTTACTGCTCTGATGTTTGAAAGTTATATAAAACTGTGGCACGCCCTAAAAATATTTCACATAATATACAACAGAATGTAGAAGTTTGATTTAAACGGATTGAAACGTCTTTCAGACACAAAGGAAAAAGAAAAAAAGAAACTATGACTGATGCTGGTCGTATTTTGGTGTGTTCCACAGAGCTGACTGTTTGACTACACGTTAAGTAGCTCTGCAGTTTAAATCTTTATTTGTGTTATCCAGCATTAGAATAGATTTCTACTGTAAGTGAGCAGAACGTAAACATAGGAATGCAAATGTTGTTGTTTTTTTTTGTTATCAGTACAGGGAACATTTTTGTTTGTGGTTATTGCACACACACTTCAGATATGGTGGATGGAGGTTGAAAAACAACAACAAAAAAAAACTACTGGAGTATTCCTTTTTAAGGTCACTATACTAAATATGATGCAAGTGTGATATGCATTGTTGGTCTTGTGCTGGATGCATGATATACTTAATCTGTTACTGTCACTCACAGCATACTGTTCTCTCTTTGCAGCCATGTTGGTGTTGTTCTCACTCCAGTCGAAGGCCAGCTCCTCCTCTTCCTTCTGGTTGAGCCAGATGAGCTCTTCAGTGCAATCTGACACAAACGCTCGCAAGCTCTCCAGGCAACGCAGTCGCCATGACGAATGCTCCTGTGTGAAGAGAAACCATTCACAATACTGGCTTCATGCTTCAGCCTTGTCTACGCGCACACCTACACACGCACACCTTTACTCCCTCGACAGATTGCTCCATCCCTTAACACTCAACCTTTAAATACTTGATACTAAGCTGAAAGAAGGAGATGAGAACTCTCCTTGTGTGTGTGTGTGTGTGTGTGTGTGTGTGTGTGTGGGTGAGAGAGAGAGGGAGTGTCATGGGCAGGTGCTGTGCAGTAACTCTGACCGCAGTAACGCACACACACACACAAGCTTTAAAAAGCAAAAATACACTCACGAGCAGTTTGCAGTACTGGTTCTCCAGCTTGGCCAAGGTTTCAGAATAATTGCTTCGAAAATTGGAAGAGACACTTGGCTGAAGTCAAAAAAGAAAAGAGCACACAGATGAGTCAATCAATACAGAGGTCAGAAAGGTGTGATAAACACGGTGTGTGTGTGTAAGTGGGTGTGTATTGTACCTCATGACTACGAGCCTCCTTCAGACTGTGCAGCAGGTCTTCAACGGCAGTGTGGATGGTGTGGTGATCCTGCAGGTGCTGATCTACAGACGGCAGGTCGGTGCCCCACTCAGCCCGCTCCAGCAGCTCCTACCACACACACACACACACACACACACACACACACACGTTCACAGTGTTAGCGTGCACAACTGTATGAACCTAATGCAGGGCTTCTAGTCTTACACATACTTTATACTTTTCCTTTGATGTTCTTTAGGCATGTGCTGATAATTTATGACATACACACATTTTTAAAATGCTGTCTGAATTTTGTCCAAACTGAGAAGCTTGTGTAAAAAAAAAAAAAACCTTGAGCAAACACGCGTCCAAATCCACAGCCCCAAAAAATGGTAACACTTAGATTAAGTCCTGAATGTACTGCATGGGGGGATCTTTTTATTTTGTGCCTAATGAGTATACAATATAATCGAACCTGTGTTGCCTCCACCCATCCCAGGAGCTCATAAATGAAGCGCAGGCTCCCTTCGTCCTCTGATGATGACATGGCCACCAGTTCGGAGCGAGAAATGGGCCGCCTGAGCAGGTTCGCCATGACGCCTGCTGCCCCCAGCAACGTCTGTGCTCCAAGCGTGGCCAAGCTACCCGAGGAGAGCCTCTGAGTCTGCTCTCCCATCATTCCACCTGACAGGAAGTGGCCCTTTCTGTAAACACTGGAGCACTGCAGTCGCAGGGAGACCAGCTCCTCCTGCAGACGTGTCACTCTACAACAACGTGGAGGACACAAATAAAGCAAAGATTTTTTTTTAAGGGCATGGCAGCATTCAGAGAGAAAGAAGAATCAACCATGCCAAGAGAAAAGCACTGATCTTAATATGAGTAATAAAATTTTTATTCACGCTGTCCCACTTTTCTGTAACTTCGACACCCTCTCACAAACCTGAAGGCCAGCTGCTCTACTTGATAGTACTTTTCATCTCGGAGGATTTGCAGGTCCAGCTGCATTTGGCGGACCAGGGCCTCGCAGTCCTGCAGGTATGCACCCAGCTCCTGCTCACAACGCGCTTGCTCTCCTCGCTCCAGCTGAGACATGTCCTGCAATCACACACAAACACACACACACACACAGTGGACCCTTAAGCTATTTTTCATCCTGCACTTTCAAAGGATCCAACCGAACTCTGGAACTGTAAAAGTGACTGCATCAATTTGATGCACAAGGACGCCACTGTTAACATAGACAGACAACATTTTTGTATGATCAGCTGACAGGGCTTTGTAATGCTGTTACTACGTGAACCGTGAATGTTACGACGAGTGCATGAAGATGAACCCGTGATTTGTCTTGCAGCGAACACTACAGTCTGAGCTGTACGGTTATGAAAAATGAAACACCTCCAAATTGTATCTGAAAATTTACTTTGGTACAATATGGCATAAGTAGATTTTGATGGTACAAACAAAGCATCAACAAAACCAGCTATACTTTGTGGGGTTTATTTTTCGGTGTTTGTGTGCATGCTGCTGACTGGTTACACCTACCATGTTACACAACATGCAACACCAACATCCACACTGTGGATAACCTCGGTCAGTGACGTCGCTTTACAGTGATGAAAAATACATTTCTATGAATAAAACCCATCTGGAAAATGCAAGATCCAGGTTGGCCAAAACATGAGAACGTTTTATATCAAGCTCTTTAAATAAAACACGTAAGTGTACACTGACGCTGCGACAGATGCGTGTGCTGTTTAATGTGTTCCAGACATGTTTTCTTCAGCACAGAAATGACACTTTTACCTTTATATCCTTATCTGTAAATGTTAGAAATTCACACCAGTATTTCCGTTTTACATAAAGGCTCGTCCTGACAGCGAGTGAGTCTCCGTTAAACTTCACTGAATGAGCGCGAGTCCACACATGCGCGTCAATCAAACAGAGACAATAAGAAAGGAAGCGCAATAACTTTTGATCAAATATGTTGTTTGATGCTAGATTTAGTGATATTCAGGAACTAAAGTCATTGGGTTTATGAGAGCAGTAACTGTAATGGGGTTGTAACAGGTCATTGTATAGAACTGTAAGAATTGTTGTACATTTACAGAATAAAGGAACATGTGACTGTTCAGATGAGTGAGTGTGTGTTACTGCAGAACATTCACCCTCTTACCAGTTAACACTTAGTTTCTGCTTTTTCTTGTTTAGTGTTTTAATATAGTGCTTCAAACTTCTGCTTTAAAGCATGTGGACAATCAGTTGGGGTTTTTTTTTTTCCAAAATATATTAATGTTCATATTTTTAAAAATCCTTTGCACAGTGTATAGCATAGTCCACAGATACATTTAATACCTTTTTTCATAGCCTTCAATTTGCACAATGCTTGAAGGACAACATCGGGCAGAATGTGAAATAAAGGGGGGTTTTTTCCTCGAAAAAAAATACAGAAAATTAAAATTGGGCTTTTAATCTAACTAATCGATTAATCGAAGAAACAATCTAAATATTAATCAATTATCAAAATAATTGTTAGTTGCAGCCCTGTTCTGGTTACTCTCAAGGTTTCTTCTTCGTGTTATCTCAAAGTATTTCTTTGTTATTGTTGCCTCTGGCTTTCTGTTCAGGGTTCTAAATCTATATCTGGATTTCTGTAAAAATAAATAAATAAATAAATAAAAACTTTAGCCTTTCATGCTGGAGCTGTGGCCAATAATAAAAGCCTTAAGGGGTATTATACAGATAAGTGAAGAGTACGGATTTTGCCTCGGCATGGAGGCTTACTGACCGACTGCAGTGTGTTCTTAGCCAGGGTGAGTTTCTCCTCACAGTCCACAGCCGTGTTCTGAATCTTATTAGCCATCTGTAGAAGTAACTCCAGTCTGAAATCCAAACAAAAACAACAATCCTGTTAGAAACCAGTCTTACTGAAATAACCAAAAGAACCTACAGCACGGTTCCTCTCTCATTTAAAGCTCTATGTGGTTATTTCTCAGACTGAATGTGCCGTGATATCGTCCTTCACCTTTCCACTGCAGGCCGCAGTGCCTTCTCTCTCTCCAGCATCTCCAGGATCAGTTTCCCCCACTGCTCCTCCAGGTCATTAGGGTGCAATCCCTGGGGAAGTTTGAGGCGCCCGAACTCGATCCATACCTAAAGAGGGAAACAGAACCCCACACACAACAGGAAATACTTGAAAAATCTTTTTCACTGGAACACTGATAAGACTTCATTTTTCTTCTCCATTTTTCATTTCTATGATTAAAGCATTCATATCCCTATTTTCCCAAGGAGCCATGTTCCTGCAGAGCTTCACTGGACCACAAGATAAACAGTATGCTGCATTCCACAGTAGAATCAAGGTCAACTTCTTATTCATCTATTCAATTCTGTTAATTCTTTCCATTTCTCTCCTCTTCCTCACCTCCATCAGCTTGTAAAGATGTTCAATTTGCCCCTTCTCTGTCTCCTTAGCAGGTATCTCGGTTTCTTTGAAGTGGACGTATTCATTATAAAGTGCCTGAGGGGTGAAAAGATGAACAAGAAAAAAAAAACAAATGTCAATCACAATATTTTAGCCTCCAGTGAGTCATTGTTCACACTCGCACAAAAATTAGTCTCGCCACTATGTCGGAGTAGTGTTTTATTTTATTTACATGCGCTCCAGTGCTCTCATTTTAATTTAATTGTGACTACAAAATCTTCAAAACTTTTTTTGGCATCTGACTGAAATCCATCTGTTGTTAAACCTTGTTTTTTTTCCTCCCCCAAATAACATACCTTGAGCTCCACAGGGTTCTGGGGGAAGTTCTTGTTGGCCATGAGGGCCGTGTGCTGCCTCGTCCACTGCAGCAACGAGGAGAAACGAGACTGGTACTCTGCCCATCGCTGGTCAACTTCCTGAGAATAAGAAGAATGGAATAAATGTGAAAGAGAAACAGAGGACTACACGCGTGTTGTAGTATTGTTTTCAATATTCTGTCAGACTTAGTCCTGTGTAAAATGTCCTTGACAATTTTTATTCAACCATATCTACCTGGGGTTTTTTTTTTGAGTCAAGTTTTAGATTACTAAATGTCTTATCTAAGTAAAAAAAAAACATGAGGATGCTAGTGTAATTTTAATCAACAAAAACTGTAGACATTTTTAGCCATATGATTATTATTAATTAACATTTCAGTCAATCTAATCTAGCCAGTGTAATGTTATTAATATATAATAACATTACACTTATTTCATGTCTCCTGCAACCAATGTGTTTTCTTGAGTATCAAGACAGGAACATTCATGAATTATGTGTGGCAGAAAAACACCGTTCATTCACCCTTATCTTCCATATCACGGCCCTCTGCCCGCTCACGCCTAGCTTTTTCACCACGTGGTCCAAAGTCACTTTATATAGCTTTTTAATCCTGCCCAACTCTCTCTCTCACTCTCTCCCCCTCCCCTTCAAACTCTTCCCTCTCTTTGCCTTTTTTGACCATCAACAAAAATAAGAGTGACAGCCTGTCAGTGCAATAAGAAAAAAATGAAAGTGGCACATACAGTAGCGGCTTGATAATCTACCTAACTGATCGCTAAAACACTTTACAAACTTTACACATCTCTCTATGTAACAATTAACCGAGTTTCTATTTGTAATAAACATGCAGGCTAACATAACTGTGGATAATACTTAGCAAGCTATGATGGTGAAAGTAAATTAAGATGAATAAGGGCGTTCAAAACAGATTAAACCTGGATCATTTCAGGTACGTGCACACAGCTTTATTAAGATCAACGTTTCTAGCATCACGTCTGTTAAAGTAGCTGTTCTGTTTTTTTGGCTCCGTTAACTTCCCTGAGGCGAACTGATCGGTACTCTGAGGGTCCCACTGGCTGCAGCCTGTAAGTGTCAAGGCCAATCAGGAGCGTCAACATTGCACAACGTTGTGCAGAACTCGTTTTTCCTTGCCGAAAATTATGAGATTTTGGTAAAGTTATTATTTTTTAAACTACATTTAAGTCAAATCTTTTTTCGTCAACAATATCGCATAGTCGCAGTTGGTGTTTAACGACGTTGATGTCGACTCGTCGTCATCTCGTATTCGTCACGGAAAAAAAGGTCGTCAACAAACATTTTTCTTCATAGTTTTCCTTAACAAAATTGGCACTAGTGTGTTAAAAGCTGCGTGTGGAAGATCACTGCACATACTTGTGCCATAATGCCTTCTCCTCCCTCTGGGATCTTGGGAAAGGCATCATAGATCGAGGACACGTAGGTGATGACCGATTTCTCATCAGGTGATGGTACATCCACATCTAGTGTGAGAGGAAGAGAAAGAAGAGGAAGTATAATTCATTAAACACAGGCAGCATAGTTGCAAATGCAAAAACAGGCGATAAATCACATGATCTACAGTTAAAGATGACTGCTGTCGGGACTGATATTTTTGTACCAGTTTCAAGCCTTTTTTTGTTTTAATCTTGATTACGGATTACAGCTCATGGAAATAAAAAAATCCAGTCTAATCAAATTTTTTGAGAAGCTCATGTATTATTTTTTAAAATACTATTATTACTATGTTTATAAAAAGTTTATCCTTTTTATCCATTAAAAGAGTATAACCCATCAGTTACATGAATAAGCCTTACATGAAAAAGCAGAAAGGTTCAAATTTGCAAACTAGCAATAAAACTTGTTTATGTGTAAATAAAATACAAACCAAAGAATGTAAAGTCAGACAAAACAAGCTGAATGTTACCTTCAGCATCCAGAAGTCGTGTCACCCCTAGCGACTCTGCAATCTCAAACGCCTGCTCCAAGTTGTCACGGTTACTCTGGCGTGCCACCAGCTCCATGTCAATCAGGTCTGGCCTGAATTTATACAATGAAGAGAGGACAGTTGTGACTACAGCAAGTGCTGTGAAAGTGTGTGCATTTCTTAGTAGCCTAGGCAGTCTTATGGCTTTTCTTGGATTGTCACTGTATCAAAATCAAGGATTCCTAAAGACAAAGTTTCATTTTTATGTTATTAATCTTATATTATAGTCAGCATTGTAGCCAGTGTAGTCAGTCACACGGCTATGAGTGAAGGTCTGCGTGAGGGTGTCTTTATTGTTTTTGTAGATATGCATGTACCTGTATCTGTGCAGGAGGGCATTGAACATGCGGCCATCATTCCAGCTGGAGGAGAAGTTGACACAGCGAATGCCAGGATAGCCCTCGGTGGCCTTTTGAGTCCATAGCAAAAGCTTCTCCTTGGCTGTCAAGTCCCCAGACTCACCGCTCACATAGATCTCGGAGATCTGTTGGGAAGAAAAAAATGACTGATCTCTCAAAACATGGGAGGCCGAGAATGTCATTTTAATCTGTAGAATTCACTCTTTCAGAGATGGGAGAGAAAAATTGTGGTTATGCATCACGGACATGCCACCTGATAGCCCTGGACACCATGAAACCATGAGGAGTGGACCTTAAGGAAAAGAAGCAAGAAATAGCTTTTTCCTGTATAGCTCTAGTAGTGAAGCGTTGAATAAATCTACATAAGAACACCTACATGAGAAAGAGAGAATGTCTAAACTGTTGACTAATAGTTCTGAATGAGTTATATATATATATATATATATATATATATATATAAATATATATAAAAGAGAGAGAGAGAGAGAAGATAGATAGGCATTTACTGACAGAATTCAACAACTGCCCTTAGACTATCATTTGGAGAGAGTTTTGAGCGTTTTGCTTGGCTTTTTTGTTTTTCTCAACACAAGAAAACACGTTGAAATTGCTTATGATAATCACACATGCTACATATTGGATACTGGATTGAGATTAGGTTAAAAACACTGGAGGTTGACCTCATCATCTTTACTGTAAGAGGCTGTGTACGGAGACTGTATGGAGTCTGTGATTTATCTTTCTGTGCTTTCTCTTTCCCTTCTTTGCTCCGATTCCCCAGAGTCGCTAGCCATCTCCTATTCTGAGTTTCGGTTTGCTTTGTGCCAGCACTGGAGCCGCGTGTAGAGAGTGAGGGAGAGGGATGACGAAGGAATACAGATGAAGTGCACCAGGCACAGGATGATACTACATTCCACCTCCTTTTGTCCAAATGGAGAATGATCGAAAAAAAAGAGAAACAGTAGTAAAACAAGGAATGCTATTGAATACTTGTGGCTTTGCAGTAGGCGGCAGAGAGAGAAAGAGAGGGAGAAGAAAAGATTGCCATGAGGGAAAACAGAGAGCATGTGATGGCATTGCCATAGAAGAGATGAACAGGAATGGGAACTGAAGTGATGGTTGGGAAATGGGAGAGTTCAGCAAGAGAAAGTAGTGTATGTACTTTCATGAAAAAGTACCTAAAGAGATGGACAGGCTTTAATAGATGTGATTGGAAAATGCACACTGTATACTGTTACACTGGATAGGCACTAATTAATGCTGAAAGAACCGAAAGCTCCCTAAAGTTTCCCTAAAGTCAATTATTTAAAATGAATCTTAAAGTAATACTCTATTGATTGCAACTTTGGAGCAGCCTGGCTTTTCATTTGAAGTACACAGGATTTCCACTTCTGGATATAAAACATTCCATATATAATTATATTATTTCTACATTACTACAAATAGTCACACATTTGCTTGAATCCAAAAATAAGTGCATAGCACAAAAAAAAAGAAAAGAAAACCAAAGGCTTCTTAGTTACAAAGTCTCAGCTCATTATATGCTAGAGCCCTAAAGAAGAGACGTTGCTCTATTTAGCAGAGCACAGTTCCTGCAGGGAAAAACACCAGGCTTTCAAGTTGTAAGGTTGGTGCCAAGATATCTGAACCTGGAGGAAAACTGCTCTCTGAGGACAAAGGACTCTTATGAGAATTAACACTTGAACTCTCTCTCCCACAGAATTAGCATCTCCATCTGAGAGAACACATCACGCTGAGTGGAGACTGGAAAAAAATCACACCTCACCACTTTGCTTCCTTCTTCCTCTCTCCCCACACCCTTCTTTCTTCTGTGTTGAGATCAGCTTAAACTCACTTAAGGTCTACATGCATTACATAGGATGTTTAACGTGAATAACAAGTGGACAATACATGTTTAGTATCATTCAAAAGGTCAAAAGTGTGTCTGGAAACATGGTCTTGTTCCCTTAGCAGCAGTTCAAATCACTATTGAGATCTAGAGGAAAAACACTCTGCATGCCGTTAAAGGCATACCCTCCCCAGGTCCCTCACACAAATGACCTCCTGTATGTAAATAAGGTACAGCCTTCCACAGACATCAAAGCAATCACAAATGCCAACTGACCTCCTGCACAGTGGGCTCAAATTCCAATTGTAATCACAAACACTACCATTTGGTGGACCGACAGAGTATCTGGGTATTTAGGGGAGAGCTGGCCAAAGATTCAGGTAATCTGTAGTTTTCTCTACCAGGTATGCAAGTTTGATTCTCTTATGTTGTATTATTATGCTTGAATTTGATTGGTAATGTTGAATGTGATTGATTCTTCTTCTTCTTGTTAGTATTATTGTATTTGGATATGTTCCTACTTGATATGTTCCTACCTGGATTATATTCTGATTTATTCTGAAATGATCGTCTCTAGTAGATTACGTTAAATCTGTGTTTCCGCAAAGCTACGATCAGGTTAGTAGCACAATAAAGCTCAGTTTCGAGTGGAGCATGTAGAGCATTAGAGTGCACAGGTTCGATATGGAATGTCCATTTAGGACAAGAAGTTGATTGATCAATCTAAATAAGGTGAAGTGTAAACCACTGGTTATTGTAATATTTTTCTAGTTACGTGTACATAGGGAACTATGGCATGATTATATAAAGCTATGTTTAACTTGGGTAATATGGGTTTATCTCTGTAAATCTTAGCGCTCATGACCTCTGACTAAAAATAATGCTACTATAAGTGTTACTATCTAAGGGGACTAAACAAAGAACTTTTTAGATAAAAAGGCAAGCATGGGAAACCATCTAAACAGTATTAGTCAACTACCTCTGTCTAATGCCCAACACTAGCGAGGTTGTGACGGTGAGCTCCGTGTACACGGCCGGAGCGAGACTCTGAGCGACATGGAATCTGAATGAACGAGCACAAGCTCAAGTATGGAATTAAGTAGAATTAATCAAATGTAAAAGTATTTAAAAACCTGTGACCTACAAATAACTAGGAAATAAATCCAGCATTGATGTTTTTACAATTGGAGTCAGATTTCATTTAAAAGACACTCAAACAATGTATTTAAAAATGTATTCACATTGCTTCAACAAGACAAACACGCGGGAATCCGTCTACTATGTCATTGGGTACCATCGTTAGACCAGTGAGTGGACCTTACAAAGTAAAGACAGTATACTGCGGTTGAACTGAGGCCATCTATTGACTCACACCAGTAAGCCACAGGCTAACAACTAACTCACCATTAAGACATTTTGATGGATTACAGAAAATATAATTCTTTTATTTCATTTCACAGAGGAATACAGAGGAATTGAGCAATCTTAAAGAATACACCAGAATTATTTTTAACCCAATCTCTCTTCACTGCATCAGTAACATATAAGCAGTTTCTAGAGACACCAAGTACCAAAAAATAAATGAAAATAAGTTGAACTGTCAAGTATAATTGAAGACTAAGGGCATCTGCTGAATTCTGCCAAGACTCCTTTAAAACACTGTACCATAAAATACAAATTCATTGTTATGCTCCAACAATAAAGGTATTGTAGAATGAAACCTTAGGTAAGAGTCCATGTTACCAAAGGTTTGTGTACTTCAGTATACTATCAAGCAATTCTGGCTCTTATGTCGATACCTTTGAAGAATTCATGAAAGCCATTTCATTTTTTGCCTCACTCTTTACCTTTCCTTATTTGACATTGCCAGTCACGCTTCACTGTGTATTAGCCTTTTGAAAATGTATATAATCGGTCCTTTCAGAGATAGCACATGTAAGTGCTTCAGTTTTGGCCTGATCATATATTACAGATACCACAAACCCTTAGGAGAACTGATCCGAGGAAATAAAGAGTGCAGGTAAAGCAGCTAATGATGTACCTGCATGTCAGCAATGCTCACATTAGAGAACATTGAATAGACAACCTCTAGTACAAGTGTCAAGACTGACAGAGAAGACTCTGGGTGGTGTGAGCGAGGATGAATAATGAGGGATGGAGATAGAGGGCAAAAAAGTAAAACAGAAAAATTACTGGGGAAAAAGGTAAAAGAGCTACATGTATACACGTGTCCCTTCGTTTTCTCAGAATGGGCAAATGTGCTAAAATGATCACTGAAACTACAGCTGTGTGTGAGGCAGTGAGGCTAAAGCTTAAGATTAGCATTGACAGTGTCAGCTATCAGTGTGAGAAAAGCTGCTTCAAACAGCCTCCACTATGCTTGCACCATATCGTTCACACTAAGCCAGGTACATATGATTATGCAGCCGAGTGAAAGGAAGCAAGATCCTCTGTGCATCTTCGTTCATAATGTTAGAGGTTTTGAGACAGCTAAAAGAAAAAAAGAAAAACCTGATGGCTGATGAACAAAATCGATATAACATTTGTCGGGGCGGCTGGGAGATGACATATACTAAGAGACACTGGACCTAACAGGAGAAATTAACAATGTCAAAAAAGAGACATGGAGTCAGGCAAAAATGAAAATAGTCTAGCTCCCCTGAGAATGCCTGCATGCAGTTGTCCTGATTAATCCAGCTTTAGAATGTGGTGTACTGATCTGCTCCTCCCATACGCACTGTTGGCATCAAAGCAAAGCAGTCTAGAGCATGTGTTTGAGCCTCTATTCACGCATTGATGTCCAAAAAGAGCTATATGATCTCATCTGGCAGGTGGGATGCCATAAAAATTATCACTTAATGCTACTTTATTACTACCACAGAAATGGTTAAGGAGTGGTCATCTGATAAACAGTAGGTTATTAGCACACTGTCAATCCAGCTGTAAGAAAAGCCCTAATTTCTCCTCCTGAGTGCGCCTGATAAAGAGAGAAGAATGTGTCACACACACTATGCATAAACCTGCGTCACTGAACTGAACAGAAGAAAAAAAGACTGAATATAAAGCAACCGATGATATTAATGCTCACACTAGAGCCTGGGTGGCCATATCAGCAGCATGGGACTAACAGGTTTTGTTTTAGGGATAATGGTTTATTATTATTTATTGTTGCCTAGCAAATACAACAGTTTAACAGCCATAAAAGAAAAAAACCTACTCCTTCCACAAAACCAAGGTTCTCATTTGGTAAGCTATGTAGGTAGGCCATGTTTTAACTTAATGTACTCTGTGGTGTAACTATACCATACACTCTCCAGATCCCACTGTTTGCTGTACTATACAACCAAGGCGTGACGTGGTTGATGGCATTTTTACTAGTCGGCTAAATTAGCGCACATGGTTGATTGTTGATATTTTTGAATCCTGGAACTTTAATACACTTAACTAGCACTTAACTAACACTTAACAGCTACACTGCTATATTTACTACCTGGTGGGCTAGCGAACATATTTATGATTTGTCCACATCTGTAGAGATATCATCATATTGTCAACCTTTTGTTTCAAGGACAGAAAGGGGTGGGAAAAGAGCTAAAGAGAAAAAAATCGGGTTGAAAAGGGAAAAACCTATATTGTTCAGTGATGATAAGGCTCATGGGAAGTGGTCAGGAAGGAGGTGGAGATGTCTGCTTCATGATATGCACAGTAAGTAACATACTGTTCTGAGTCTGGGAATTCAAGCAGATGAGGACAATTAAGCTGTTCATAAAATAAACCTAATTTCAATTTAAAATTGTCTATATATTCTCGACTATGATCAGCAGTACCCAAGAAAGGCAGAGGAATTTACAAGTGTGTCTGACCTGAGTGGGGGGTTGTGATGCTTTCTCTGGTGGGGAGATGGGACTCTCCAAGATTGACGTATTCAGCACTTCAGAAGAACTTCCCCAATCTGTCTGAGCAGTACCCGCTATGTCTGGAGAGGTAATAGGCACATCACTGGCATAACCTGAAGACTGGGGATCCTGCAAGGGACCAGAACCTTCTGGATCCCGAGTACGACTGTCCAACAAGAATCCTGTCTCTGGTTGACCAGCAGCAATTGTTGGATTGCTGATACCGGCATCTGTGGATGGTCGTCTCTCTCCTTCCAGCACCTGTACTTTCTGAATGCCACTAATAACAGGAGACACTACAGGTGGCTCTGAGTGCACTTCCACTCTTCGGTCGTGCCACAAAGGTGATCCGTAATCTCTTGGGTAGACAGTTCGGACTACACAGAGCCTGCCATCAACTTCACGAATGTGAACGATTCCCTTCTGGTCCATTTCTGAGGCATCATCAACCAAGAATTCGCATGGCCTACTTTTATCTTTGTCCTCTGGCTCTAGTTCCCCACTTTTGGCACTTAAAATACAGGGTCTCTCAAGAATTCCCTGAACTCGGCCTTGAACCCGGCAGACTCTACCTCCTCCAGGTGTCATGCTGCCCAGGTTTGCCCTAGTTTGGGATTGCTCAATCAGCTTTTCTTCAGACCCTTGATGGAATGCCCCCATCCATGCTGGGCTAGGAGCAGGAGATAGAATTGCCACCCTGCTCCCTCGTAATGTCCCTGTGCTGCCTAAGATCGGTGCTACACCAGGAACTAGGACCACCTGGGTAGGTGTTTCAGTCACCGTTTTGCTAGATCCTAGTTTGTTTGACACATCATCTGTGGTACTTACTATGGCCTCTCCTGTAATGCTAACCATTCCAAATTCATCCTTCTTATCAGCCTCTGCTTCAACACCTTTCTGTGCCTTTTTCCCTTTGCGCTTTCGCCTAAAGCGGAGTTTCCTCTTGGGTGACAGAGGAGGGGCGCCACCTGGTCCCGTTTCTCTAGGCTGCTTTACACAACCAAGAGAGTTCCCCATTTCAAGCAGAGTACAAAAAATTGAGATACAACAGTAACCAGGAAAAAATCTCTGTTAGAGGTATGAAAATAAGATCTTGTAAGATGATTTATGTTGAACCTCTGGAGGTCAGTTCTGCACACCTGCAGCTGCTCCAACTGTTCCTGTTCAGAAGACAGGACCACAGCAATGCTGTGGTCAACCCGTATACATCAACCCTTATGGTTAACCCTCATCCACCATCATCACTCTGGCATCTTTGCAGGTCTCAAGGATACCAGCACTAAATGCTAGCCCATCTCCTTATGAAATACTCAGGTCCACCAGTATGTCTTTTTAGTCTTAATCCCATCGTACTGGCAGATTAGATGTAGTGCTTTTTCAGAGGAAAGTCAAAGTCCTTCTAGACCATTTCATAAGCTCTTCATGTGCTGAAGAACAGGAATTCCTGCACCACAATTTTGCCTCACACACTCAACATTCTCCTGCTGATATTCCTCAGTAAGAACAAGGCAAGCGCTGCAGTGCAGACAAACACACAAGCTATCTTTCATGAGTGTGCACACATACATTTACTAAGACCAAGTCAGGACACCTGACTGCCGGCTTGGTAAAAGTGCCCCATTGTTTGCTTTCCAATAAACACAAACCGGTATGAATTTTGAGATGTCCAGGGAGTAATAAAAGTGCTCTTCTGTTGCAGAATCCACTAGTAACTAGTACTGATAGCCCTACTTGTGGACTGTTGTAACAATAGTATCTGTTATAGCAGTTGTAACAGCACTCCAACATCAAATTGTTTAGGTAGCATCACACTAGATCACAGATCGGCTGGTAGTCGGCATAAAGGATGAGTAAGTGAAGACTTTAAATTTTGATGATCCGTCATTCACAGTCAATGACAGCACAGCATTTTAATTCCCAGAGTCCCTTGTGTGTGTATTTGTGAGACTCCAAAGGCGTGCAACATTAGATCAGTCTCCAGACATTAAAGAGTAGCCACAAGGGGAGGAGGGAAAACAGTTTGTCTTGCCTCCACTGCCACGGTTACTGATGTCACATGCACCAAGAGAAGACATTTATGTCAATAAAGAGGGCAACGAGTGTTAGGAGACAAGAGACTACACAATCATGCATGCACTGCACACAAAAAAATGCCAAAAGGTATACACACAACTCACTATCCACCAACGTTGGTAACTGTGGCCATGACTAATCCCATGAAACACCTTATGCTATCTGTCGGCTTAAGTTTGGGGCACCCGTCTCCTCTTTGTCTCTCCATTGAAGATGTTCTCCTCCGCAGGCAGATTGCCACTCCCTTGTGCCGTTGGCCTCACTGACTGAGGAATCTAATTAGAGCGGCTGTACTTGCCGCCTCAACTCGTTCTGGACGAAGTGCCGTGCAGGGGAACACCAGGGAATCTATCCAGTTCCTGGATATGTGTGATGACCGTAGACAACTGCAGATGTTCCAGTCAGAGAGAAAGCAGAAAGAGCTCCATCGCTCGAGCAGTACACGATGGATCTGATTGATCTGGTTCTCCGACTGAATCAGACTACATAGGTTTCTGTAAGTGTACGAGAGGCAGTGTGTGTGCCTGCTGGGTTGGGTAATCCTGTGATCCCCAGAATGTGTCTCATTGGTGATCCAAAAAGGCCTGAGATGAAGAGAAAGCCAGGGGCTCCAGTAGCAGCGTACTGCCTGCTTCCTCGCTCTGTCGCTGGGCAACTTGGCAGCACTCTCTCCCTTGCCGGCAAACAGAAGTCTTATCTCCAGTCTGCTGCAGCCTCGCACAACACACTGCTGCTGCTGTAACTCCCACCCTCCCTCTCTTCTCTCTCTTCCTATCTGCTTCCTCGTCCCTCCCTCTCTCTTGCTTTCTCACTTGTTCTCGCTGTTGCGAGGTCAGAGCTTTGCATGTACACACACACACACACAGACCCACATGCACACAAAATTAATAAATAAGTCAACAAGAAAGCCTTAATCCATAGGAGACCCTGAAAAGGAAATATTGTAAACCTAAGGGGGAAAAAACCCTCTTTCTAATGCACACACTGCAAAGGAGCTGAGAAGTCCAATTTTAATACGACCAAATAAAGTGGAATAAGGAAACAAGAAGTCGTGGAGAAAAAAACCAAACCAAAAAGTAGGCTTGCCAGCTGTCGAGTAATTTGGAAGATCACTTGCTCATCAATGAGCGCAAAGCATGGCATTAACCCCCTATGCAGTGGTATGGTTAACATCATGTAGTCTAATTTAAGACCCACAGACATCGATGTAGTGGTATGATTGCTAATTTAGTCTGCAGTTGTAGATACTCGTTAATTCATCAATGTGAGCAGGCATTTATTTCAATGCCATCCTACCACCCCCGCACTCAGGAAAATCCATGCCTCTCACATGGTACACAGATGAGATCATGACATCAAATGTATTAGCAATGGGAAGGGAAGTTCCTCAGCATTCAGCCCTGCTTGGAGCCAACTGATGATTGACCCCCTTGCAGTGTCATTATCCTGGTTTGAGTAGACAGTTTTCTTCCTGAGCGTTTCAGCACACCATCAACCACATAATGTAAACCGCTCCTTTGGGAGAGCTGCACTCACAGCAACTCGACAAAATCCTGCATTACGAACATTAGCAACTCCAAAACTGAAATGAAAATGCACAAGGGCAAGACGAGGACAAACTGAGGACAATTCAGTTCAGAGTTAGCCTAAATTGCAGCGGTAGTTTCCAGGGGACATGCCCTAATTTGAGTGAGCGAGACAGGATGATCAGCCTCCTGTGGCAGTGCAGATTACCTACAGGCTTCGTGGAAAGAAGTAGTATGGTGGTGTTCATTTTAGGTGACCGCAGTGATGATGTCAGATGATGGTACTGGATCTTATGAATAAACGACTGACCGTGTTAATGTGCAGTTTTGATGCATATCCAACAGGCGAGCAGACTAATAAAAGGGTTGTGTTTTGACACACCCGGCTCTTCCTTCACACGGTTCATCTCGGAAAACTTTATCACGCCGAGTTGCACAGTCGTTCAGAATTGCCCACCATCCCCTGTATCACTCCTCATTCCCATCATGCCCAGGGACTTGCCTTTCATCCCTCCTTCTAATGTCGTCCTCCTCCCCTCCCCCCTCTGCTGCATCATGTCTGCAGAGTCACATAAAACACAGTCTCCATAGCAACTGGCTTCCTATGTCACCTTGTGACATCATCCCGCCTTTGAGATCCACAGCACCCTCTAGTGGATCCTGCTTTAAAAAGCAGCCCTTTCCTTAAAATCACATGATTAGCACATAATCTAAATCTAATGCAGCATACAGAAGACAACGGATGAATCAAATCACAAGACACACAGACAATTCTTTTTTTATGTTAAAGGTTGTGGATTTCACGAAGGAGCTAGGGAACGATATCAATGTCCTACGTTCTTCCTCTCTTTCCTTGGTGCAGAAAGTGTATCACTGCTCCTAGTGTCAAAAAATGTAAATAAGTAACTCATTTCGGTTGAATCTGGACCAATTGAGTGCTTTTGTAGCAAACAGCGACTGATGTGTAGATGAGACCCTCATCATTTCGAATAACCACACACACACTTACAGAAACAGACATAGCCAGTCAGACTTACACAGATAGACAGACAAAGAAAAAGAAACAGACAGATACAACACATGCCAACAGATACACAATCAGACATATATATTGTCCCATCCTGCTCTATCCACACTGTGTCCAGGGAGCGAATGATTAAGTTCATAAACAGAATTCTTCCTGCACTGACGCGCTCTCTCTCTCATATTCTCTCCTAATTGAGCCCTTCTTACTCTGCTTTTTATTGCCATCACACTCCTGCAGCTCTCACTGAGAAAAGAGGACATTGCTGGCCAACAAACAGCAGCTATTAGAGCTCGAAGTACCAGCATATATATATAAATAACTATTACCTCCACATTTCTGACAAAGCCCTAGCAAGCAGTCAGCATTCTGTAACTGAAACGGAAAACCTACCTGGAAATGGAGGATGATGGTCCAAATCAGGCCTAGAGTTAACTTTGGGTTTCCGTCTGTAATGTCATCGTTTCTGATGTTGACCAGTTTGACCTGCAATCAACCACCACAAGGTTATTTCAAGTGGACAGCAAAAAAATGACAAAGTATTTCGCATATTATGATAAATAATTTGTATTTACTGCTATTATTGTACATTTATTGTCCTGTGTATTTATTGTTCTGTGTATTTATTTCCTTGCACTCGTCTCACACTGCTGTGAAATTGCACTTTACGTAGTCTCGTGTACTGTTCTGTTCATGGCCCTGAAGAAATGACATTTTGTTCCGGTTTACACAAGTTAAATAGAGGAATGACATTTTAAAAAACTTGACTTGACTTTATTATTGTATGTAATCCAAAGATCTACCACTGTTTCTAAAAAGTATACTTCCAAAAGTATTTTCCACCAACTTCGACAACTGTTAATCGTCTGCTCGCTTTTCTTTAAAGAAACAGTATGTAATTTTCAGACGCCTCTGCTGCCTGTGAGGTGAGCTGCGATTTCAGTTTACACAACCTTTAATAAAGATATGAAATGTAATGACCTATTTAAACAGACAGAACAATCATGAAGGACACGGTGTACACGTCTTGTGCCATTGCATACCTGTCTCTGCTTGAGGAAGTCCAAGGCAATCTGCACGTTCTGCAGTCGATGGAAACGCATGCGGCCCTTTTCTCTGGGCTGAAAAAGAACGAGACGAAGAGAAAATATAAATGTGCTGTTTATAGTTCACAGCTTACAGGCAATGGGAGAAAGGAGAGAGTCGCTTGCAAGCCAAAAAGCAGAGAGATTAACAGCAAATGTTAAAAAAAAAAAAAAGAAAGAAAGCGCTTCTCACAAAGTGTCAGGAATAGTTTACAGTCATTTGGCATAAAATCTCCCACATAGAAAACCTGCATTCATCATCACTCCATGCACTGACACACACTGTGCCAGTCTCGAGATACCTCGGTTCCTTTTTCATAAAAACACACAAACGCTCACACTCTTTCTGGTTAAATCACATCAAACGCACCAGAAGGAAGCCACGCTAAGGTGCACGCGCACACACACACACACACACACACACACACACACACACACACACACAGAGGGTTGCAGTGGCCTGTGTGCAGGTTGCAGGTGTTAGTCATCACTGCAGCAGTGGAAAAAGGAGCAGCTCTACTGAGATGTCACTGAGCACATGGACAGGATCAGATCCACAACTGGGGCAGAAGAGGCACATCACCAAGTACCTAACTGCCTCAGAGTGGACACAGAGTGCTGATAAGACGACTGGTGATTACTGATCGGTCCTGCCCGGCTTGTGGTCTTTACATGGGATTAGGCTTATGGAAGAGGTATGATGCATTCAGAATAACGATAACGACATGTGATGGCTATGTTTCGCTGCATAGACACAATCGTACATGATGGACACCAAAGCAGCAGTTGAAAAACCAAGCAAAAATGTCTGACACCCCCTTGTGGCTGGCTGCGGTATACTTTTTAATCTCCACCACTTCCATATTAGAAACAGTCACACTGTTATTTTTATTTACACGTCCGACTAACTGTCCATCAGTCACTCCTTTATGTGAACATCCAACCAAATTACACTTCATTATACCATGGTCTCTCTGAATAATCAATTCTGATTGGCTGGATCAGAATCCAGTCAGTTTAATCACTGGTATAAATAAATGCACTGCCTATAAACAATTGTAACCATGGCAACATACAGTTATAGTTGCATACGGCACTTAAACTCACAGGTTCATTATTAGTAGAGACAGATGTGGGTAATTCATACATGTACAATCTCGATCTCTCGCTCTCTCTCTCTCTCACTCACTCTAACTATTTATTATAAATCAGTCAGATAAATGTAATCCTATCACACTTTTTCTTACTATATCTAGCCTATGTGTATGATTTACAACAGGCAGAATTCTGGCTATATAAAATAAATAAATAAAGTGAACCGTTACATTTACCCTTTCAGTCACATTTTACAGAGCATACATCAATGACTGCTTTAACTCGTCAACGCCGCATTACACTATTCTGACGCACGACGTGGAGGAAAGCAACCAGTTGGTTGCTTCTGTGAATTATCCCTTAGCACTTCAAGAAATGTATTTTACAGAAGTTACTACAAGTAACAATGTATAATTACTTTATTAGTGTACTTATGGCTGGTTTGTAAGCGTCTGTACTTGAGATGAGCTTCACTTTGACCTAATATTTTATACATTTCTTTACTACATTCCAAAGGGAAAAAAAATTTACTAGATTTCTCTGTAATCAGACATTTGTCTGGTGACTGTTTTACATCAGACAGCTTCAAGGAAACCTAAATAAAACTAAACTTTGCTATTAGATATAATTCTTGCTTTTATCTGGTAATCACTAATCTATCCCTTACTGCACACACTGTGTTTAGCAGGGAAGTTTGGATTGTGACAGCCAGTTATAAGTATTTAGCATCAGAGTTACCAAGCTAGGACTAGGAGTAAAACTGTTGTTATAAAATGTGATAAAATACCGGAACAATAACCAGATTAAATGCAAATCTGTTTTATATGAGCATACAAGAATACTCATATTGAGTGATATTTCATAGGGTTACATGCACATCACTCACATGCAGGTTCAGGATGTGTGTGTGTTATGGGGGTTATGAAAGGGTTTTTAGAGGCGGGGCGGGGTCACACATACTCCCTGATCTCCATCCTCTTCATCCTCCCCACCCAGCAAGATAAGTGGAGGGGCGCGAGACAAGCACGGCCTCTGTGGAGTCGACCCACCCTTGTGCTGATCACAACAGAGAGGGATGAAAAATGAAACGCTGAACAAAAGCAATGAGAGGAAGGCAAGACAGCACAGAGATAGAGCAACGCAAATAAAACGCAACTCGGAAAGAAGTAAACCAAAAAACATTTAAGGCAGACAAGCAAGTTTGCTTCTGCTTTCCATGTGTATTAAAGAGAAATGAATGATCAGGACAGAGAGAAAAGGAGGACAAGTGGGGAAAATGATAGTCAGAGAGAGAGAGAGAGAAAAAAAAAAAAAAAGAGAGAGAGAGAATATGATGGTGAAATAGAGAGAATGAGACAGACAGAGAATATGATAGAGAAATAGAGAGAATGAGAGAGAAAGAGAGAGAGATACAGAGAGAAAGAGAGCGAGAGAGACAGCGAGGTGCAGGGATTGAGCATGTGTAGTAGAAAGATGGTAATTCAGAGTAAGCAGTCATTTAAAGCAATCCATCGAACCAGAGAGCTCCCTGCATTGTGATTCTTTATGGTGAAGAAGAAAAGTGATACTGAGATCATCCACCACTGCACTGAGCATGAGCTCACTATGACTCCGTGTGGTCATGCCTGACTGGGAGCACATTTAGAGGAAAAGGATGTTGAAGTCATGTCTAAAAAGAGAGCTAATCGTGCTCTCCAGCAGCGAGTTATCGTCATGTTGTGAGCCGTATAAGCAAGCTGTGACAGCATTTCCAAGCAAATAGAAAAGTGTAATGGTACAGGGGAATGAATTTGGAACTGCTTTTGGGTGCATGTTTTTTTTTTTTTATGTGTGGCGACTCCATTTATGTTTCCTCACCAGCGTGACGCCAGACAGAACCTCCAGCAGAGAGATGAGGTTGTGTCCATCTCGCAGATCCTCGTACAGGTCTGTGATGTGCTTCCTCACCTACAGAGAGAGAGCGTGAGAAAATGAGACCGAATTCATTTGGAACTGATCAATTAAAAAAAAACCTCACACCTAACCTACCCCAAGATCCTCACACTGCCATGGAAACATCAGTAATTGTACTGTATATCTACGTGATTTCAAATGTAGAGCAAACTGGCTGCTGTACCATCTCTATCCAGCAGAGGGCAGCAGATGCACTGAAATATGAATTAGATACACTAGTCCAGCAGGAATGTAAACACTAACATTAGCTATAGATGTTCTGACTTCTGACAGTTTGTGTGTTAGAGCTTTTAAATGAGCTAAAAGAACATCCCTGAAATGGATCTGAATATTAATTAGGCTAGAACACTACAATTCCACAGAAAGTAGCATCATGTCGTTGTTTTTTTGTGTACATGTTTACCATCATCAGCGTTTTGTGAAAATGTGTTACTTTTTCAGTGAATAAAGAGTACCAAGAAGGAAAAACGCTCAATACAAAACCCCTAGAATGTTTTCTCTTCAATCATTTTTATCAAGATTTTTCATTTCGCTGATTAACTGAGAACTACGTAGAAATCGGAGACATGGCAACCCAATAAAGTGTAAACAAAGGAGGTGAAACAGCAGCAACAACCAAATAAAAGGAAATAAAAGGAAAAGTGTGAGCTAAACTACCTGTTATGTAAAGATGCACTGATACAAGGATTCTATCAAAAGTCCTAGGTTTAAATTAAGGAGCAAAATAAATGCATCATCAATACCAGCATGAACTATCCGTCAAATCCATGCATCAGTCTGAAACTGATCACACAGGTATAAACAGCTATGCTTCATGGGACAGATATGAAAATGACACACTTTCCTGCTTTTTCAGCGAAAGTAGTGGTCAGACCAAGAATAAAAATGCATCCAGTGGAAAAGTCAATTTACTGGAGGGAAAAGAGCATGGGATGTTAAGCACGTGGTTACGTTTGCTTGGCTTGGACTTTTTTTTTTTTTTCTTCAAACTGTTAAGTAGCACACACACACACACACACACACACACACACACACACACACACACACACACACACACACACAGGACATGTGCCTCACTGTTTTCTTACAGTTGCTTGCCACACAAATAGGAAAAAGATGAGTGAAATTGTAAAACACTGACACGTTTGGTTACAGCAGAGTGAGCGGATTAGCTGAAATCACCAAGTTCAGGATATGTGGCCTGCAAATAATACGCAGACACAATGTGGACAGCTGGCTCTTTCAATTGTTATCGCATGTGTCTGGCTCCAAGCTGTCCCACTCCTTCATTTTCCTGTCAGTTACTCTTCACAGAGAGCAGATACTTTGATATAGCATGATATAATATCAAGAGTGAGAGAACGATCTTCCTAGTTGCATGTAGTTTGCGCCTAGTTATGGTGCAAATCAAACCCACATGATTTGCATGCAGACATAATGTGTTCTGCCACACCTGATCAGCCATGCCTGCACCGAATCCTCCAATGAATCAACTTTCACCACACCCAACAGCGTGGAGCTCAACACACTGGGGGAATGGGGGCGAGACATCAAAAACAGCATACTTGTAGATACCTGAAGACATTTCTGTGATAAACTATTGTGCAGATAGACAGAATGACAGACAGAACACTAGATAGAATGATAGATAGAAGGTACAATAGAATGAAAGAGACAAAACGAACGATAGATAGACAGAGTTTTGGATAGAATGATGGATAGAATGATAGAGATATAGATAGATAGAATGACAGAACAATTGATAGAGATAGAGAGATAGATAGAACGATAGATCTGCCAGAAAAACAGTCATGTTGAACAAAAAAAAGATCCTGTGTAAAGCTGATTTTGATGAAAAGTTTATTTAAATGTCTACAAAACTTTGTTAAATAAAATAATTTAACTCCGAATAATTAGGTTCAGAATAATTCTTATTAAAAATATGGGGAAATAACCAGTTTTGTGATGAGGGCACAGCAAGGGAAAGTAACTTTGCGAACAAAATGTGGTGCATTTAAGCTGTAACAAAGACTTCAATTTTATTTAAAAAAAAAAAAAAAAAAAAAAAAAAGTTGGTTAAAATGAAACTCTCATCACCCAGATCAAACAGTTTCCACATTATGTACTGTGCACGAGCCTCCGGTTCCTTCAGAATAAGGTCAAGTTTATCTTGTGCATGTGTACAGAACAAACACACACACAATGTCTTCAGTCAGCAGAGACTTACATACGTGTAACTAAACACACACACATACACACGTCCACCAGCCTCAGACACAAATTTCAACACACTGCCAGACACGTGACCTCACCTGCTCAGTCCTGAGCGTCATGTGACCCTGCTATGTACATTTACACAGACACAGTGTCTAACGTGCTGGCACTGTTGATCATTACAGTACGTGTGTTGTTGTGTACCTTTAAGGTGATCGGGTTACGCTTTCACTGCATTTGAAACTGGAATGTAACCACTATTGTGTTCGGACTTGGACTCCATGTTTTTCTTTTTAATGGCTGCTTGTCAAACAGACATGACCGTTAGCTAGCAATTAAACTTAAAATAGATTCATTTTTTTTGCTTTACCTCTGCTGCACATGTGCTGAATTTAATGATCTTACGGGAAATTTAAAAAAATGTTTAAGGTGGTAAAGTAATGTCAAAAGGATGCTTGCTTTACATTTCTAATAATTAAAAAAAAAAATAAGTTCATATGCAACTAAACATATAATGAAAACTATAAATACAAATTATTTAAAAATATATTATTCACAACTTCAACATTATGACTAAAAAGATTTCAGTGTGAAAAATGTCTGCCAAATGAATAATAATGTAGGGAAGATAATGGATTAAACCACAGAGCAGGTGTATATTAACGGTCTAGAACACCAGCTCTGGCTGTAAAATAAATATTAGGTTTACATTAATGTACTAGATTTAATGCGTTATCGTTTCTATAGTAACAGCACATTTACAGGGAGATCTATGATGGAAGCTCCACGTAATCTAAGGCTAATAATAAACATTTTTTTGTTGTTGTCTAACAATGAATAATATAAATCACTGATATGGTGAAGCTTTTGGTGGTGCAGACTTTAATTCAACATTTATGGAAAGAGTTCGAGTGTCAGGACTTTATAACTGTCAGTACTGTACGTTTTCCCTCATGGGGTCTTCAGCACAGAGGAGTTTATGCATTTCTGGTTTCTCAGTCACATGAGGAAGTAATGGAACAACTGTTTACAGTAAGTGATAATAGGACCTAACTTGTCTTGTAGACAGGGGTGTAGGCCTGGGTAGCCTAGTCTCGTGTTAGATAGCCAAAAGGTTTTCTGTTTAATTGGTCTGGTAGTCCCGCAAACAGTGAGAACACCCAAGGTGACAAAAAAAATTCAAAGTTTTGTCCTATCATGTATAAAAAATAAAAAAAAAGAAAAAGAAAAAAGAAGAATAAGTCCATGGAAACAATCTATTTAGAAATAAGTTTTAAAAGGTTTTTTGATGGAGAAGAATCAGGACTCTGGATGATTAACAGCCCAGTTAACGCTTCTGCTCCAAGGCGCTCCATAACATTCCACTGTATAAAGAGTGAAAAAGCATCATGCACCGTACAATACTTTAAAAATGAAAGTAAAAAAAAAATAAATAAAAAATTAACAGGTGTTTTTCCCCCCAAACCAAAGAAATGAAAAATGTACCCAATTTGTTGTTCTGCAGAAATTATTGTACCAGCTGAAAATGCCCAGTCATCACAAATCATTTGAAAAGCCAATGAAGTAATAATCCCAACAGTAATTACAACCTGTTGATCCGTTGCATGGTAGGAAAAGTGTTTGCTTTGGCAATTAGTTGGCTGTTACTCAAGTCAACACTGTTGCATCACACTTCGCCACATGTGGGCAGCAGGTCCCAGTGGCCACTGAGCAAAGCTCTGATCGTTTCCACTTCTGTAGTAACACCACCACCACTGCTCATGAGCCTTTCAATGCTTCATATCAACTCAAACGACACATCCAAAATCCTACCTTAAACAGACACATGCTTACAAAGCATTACAGATTGAACTGGTCAATAGCTGACTAGCTGATATCATAATGATTTAATATTATGGATAAAGACTAACATGGTAGGAATCTGGATTATCTTGCACCGACCAAACTAATTCATGACACTGTATTCCTGAATCTATCATCATCATCATCATCGACCTCGCTGCTCTTTTCAAAATGCACTCTTTTCTTTTTCCTTCCTGACTGTTGACTTTGTCATCCCCCATTACAGCCAGGTCACACGATGCCTCAGTAAATATAACTCGCAATGTCCAGCGTTTGTGTAACGTTACAGCAGCATTGGGCAAGCGTTTGCGCTCGCCACCTGCAGTCTGACCCACATTACAGTAATGCAGCTTAAGTGATGAGGTCATCAGCTCCATTACTTTGTGAACTGATTGGTCCCTGATCCTGCTCTTAGAATACCCAGCATTCCTTACGTCCACGCCTTGGTGTGATTAGTGAGGCCGTCCAGAAAAACTCCAACTAACATTCACTGCATAGGTGCTTCTGCCTGCCATCACGCCACACAGCAAACAAAAAGAACTTGCAGTATACACACGCTCATGAATCACAATCATAAATACGATCATAATACAATCATAATTCATCCTCAAAATAATTAAAAAAACAAAAAACAAAAAACCTATTCTCAATTATACAAAGTATTGGTCGATACGATATATATGATCGATAGATAGATCGATCTGAATTCAAGAATTCAGTAGTAACCTAAAGGAGTAATTCATGTAAAGTTCATCAAATAAATTAAATATAATTTCCCTTTTGCTGTTACAGTGTCATTGTTCTGTATTATGCAATTTATTATATTATGAGGGGTGTGTTCCTTTAACTCAACCCCCACTGAGTGTACAGTAGAGCTGTGTCTGCACACACCACTCACTGCCTGCTTCAGTGACATGGCAGAAATCCAGAAATAATAATTACGCTGAAAATTTTGTATCTTTTCTAAACTCAATAAATCACTGATAATCTGCTGCACAATGCCACTGCAGTCTCTTAGAAGAAGCCTTTATCGGTCACATGTACATTACAGCACAGTGAAATTCTTTTCTTCACATATCCCAGCTTGTTAGGAAGTTGGGGTCAGAGCGCAGGGTCACCCATGATACAGCACACCTGGAGCAGAGAAAGTTAAGAGCCCAACAGGGGCTTGAACCCCTGACCTTCTGATCAGTAACCCTGTATACAACGTGTTCCATGGTTGAATGATGTGAAGTTACGGAGTTTCAACAGAGACACAGCTGGTTTAAACTGCCAACAAATTGCATACATTGGGTTTAAAGGTCTACTGATAAACATCTGGAAGCTTTTGCTCAGGGAGGCAGCTCAAATATGACTTGCAGCGAAGCTTATCTGTTTGAACACCACCCATATTTGTATGTTTTCATATTTTTGGATGCGACTCATCTGCCACATACATCGGTCACATTATTGCTTTCTTTCGATAAAATTAGCCATGTTTGATAGTATGCGAGTGAACTTTCCGAATTTTATACATTTTTTTTGGAGCTCATTTCCAAATTCAGTTATTTATTCCCAAAGCTGTGTTCGTTCTTAGTACACTGAGGACAATTTGCATGATTTCATTGCTCTAGGGAACAACAGATGAAATATGAGACACTCTGAATTAGTTGTGCCTGCCAATTGTATGACTGTTCTTGAGTTTTTCCCAATAGCCAGGTATTCATTCTCATTAATAAAGTATTGAGATGAAAATCTAGTCTGTCTATTTTCGTTTATATATCCATGTATTTCTGTCAACATTGTAGATTTGAATTATGAATTAACACAATATTGTGTGGTATCGTGATACTTTAGCGGTTATAGTGTCGTACGATATGTTTATAAGTATTCAACACATCAATTTATGGGGACGTAATGACGTGTGCCATTAATCGATCTATGTTCTACAACACGTAAAACAGGAACATGAAAGGAGTATTCTAAAAGAAACTCATGTAAACACAATCTGAATATTGTCTTATTCAGAATAAGGTCAATAGTTACTGCTGTCCATGTAAATATAGTCAATGTTTATTCCAGCCATTTGTTTAAAAAAAAAAGTCAAATTCTGCCAATACGTAAATAATAAAATATGACCAGATGTGCTGTTGCAGGAATATAAACCAACGATGGGGTGGTGTGATAAAGCCCCAACACAGAATAGACTTATTACCAAACCAAAGTTGATTCTTTTCCAGTAACAGCACATTCCACGTGTTTTATTCCTCTTAAACCACAGCAATTCAGTGCGTGTCCATCTGAGATTCTTGTTAGCGTAATGTCTCAATGTTTGTAGGATTTATATGGAATTATCATTGTAACAAGATGATGAGCTTATCAGATAAGGTTACATTTATCTGATAAGCTGTTACATTTTAACAGCTTCCTTCCAGTTTGAAGAATATTTGAGGCATACAACTTTGTAACAAGAAGAACCAGAATGGCAGTGAAGACTTCCCGGTCAACACCTTTGACATCAAGTTCTACCTGCTTCATTAGTAAAGGACACTTTTTATCCATTGATCATTACATTTCGTGTTGTGGAATGTCTGGCGAACAAGCTAGTTCCCATGATCAATTATAACAGACGTTTCCTCTACAGCCTCTCTTTTTCTCTCTTAGTTGAAGTTAAAAATGCAGTATGGCATGTTACTGAGAAAGCACAAAGTCCTCCGTCCTGATGACTTTCTTGTGTCTGAAAACGTGATGTTTCAGCTTTACCTCTATTAAAAAAAAAAAATGCTGAAACTGGATGAATGTTACACATGTGTTACACATGTGCACCATACTTACTATAGAAGTCACAATATATAAGATCGATCACATTTAATACAACCCTGTGATTTGCTTGGTAGACGAATTAACTCCGAGCTGCTTTTATACAGAATAATCTACTCGCCACCTTCCGGCAAATCAGATTTGAGAATTCAACAGCACTGTGATATAAGAACTAATAACTTCCTTTAAAATGTATGCAGCACCTGAAAAAGCTGAAGACAGAGTTCCTGCTGTAAATGATCTATGTGGGCTTATTTTTTAATCATGGTTGGAATTCAGTCGCCATTAAAAAAAAATAGATCCAGTGAATACACAAGATTACTGTGTTACTATGTTAGCATCTGATTTGGTTTATTAATGCTTGCCTTTGTTAAGTTCAAGGTTTGTTAACAAAAACAGAAAATAAATGTTAGATAATTAAAATATAGTTAGATAAATAGTAAAATGCTTTTAAACAGTTGCTACTTTTTATTCACTATGTTTGATACTGCAAGCTTTAAAAGGTTCAAGTCATTAAATCTCTGGACAATGTAGGCCCCTTTTGGAAAAATTTTAAAAGGTCATGTATGCCCTAATAGCCCGTGCTTTGTAGACTTTGTCACATTTATAAAACAGTTTACCTGAATCAATACCGTTGTGGTACATCTGTTCCACACATTATAATCATCAGGCAAGTCAATGGTGCCAGTCCTTATCGAGATTAAAAGCAGAAAGCCAGGAAAATAACACGGCATGTTGGGACTGTACCTTGATAAGGTGCTTGTTGACCCATTTGGTGAAGGTCTTCTTCTGGACTCTGTCTCGCTCATCTGCAAAGGAGGACAGATAAAGAGGGGATTGGTGAGAGAGAATAAAAGGAAGCAGAGAAAGAGAGATTTAATGCTGGAACAGCAAGAGAACTGCAGTATCATTATCGTGGCTTGTATTATTTAGAGAGGCTCCTCCCTGTTCTCGTGTTTTCAGACCAAGTTCTAAAAATATACATTGAGGAAAACTAACTTCTCCAGTACGAATACGAATACTTTTATTCTACCCATCATAGAACAAGCTCCATGACTAACATCAGCCATATTAAGCTGCACTTGAAAGAAGTCAAAAAATAGACAAGTTAGACAAGGGACTCCAGCAGTTCGGTTTTAGACGACCTAAATATTCTCTGACCTTGAACATCTCCACGTGGGACAATTAGACTCATTAGCCAAACATGACACACACTCATTTAATCTCCATCTCCAGCGTACAACTGTGTGGAAGCCTGGATTTTCTGATACTCTGCATAAACACAAATGCAACTGTGTGAGTAATAAAAACACACTTTATTAGCAAGACTTACTTTCATTTATATAGTACACCTTTAAACGCCATTGCAGCATTTATGGAAATCTAAATGCTTCAAACCCATAGAGGAAGTGCAGGGAGCTCAGTGCTCTGCACTAGTGATCAGAAGGTTAGACGTTCAAATACCAGATGCTGGAATACTACGCAGAACCCGCAAACTCTCTCTTATTATATTAAAAAAGCAGCTTTTCAACTGCATTATGGCTGAGGCCTTTTCCCCCAAGTAAAAGAATTCCAGGTCTTTTTAAAAAACATTTTCAATGGTGAACTTTGAACTTGTATCATTAAGAAGGAAATAAAAAGGTATATAAATGTGTTCAGAACATAAGCAAATGTCTAAAGAGTACAATTTTAAACTGAGAATATCTGGAGACTTCATTACGGAGAGCAACATCCATACTTTTCTGGGCCACGAACAAAAGTGCTTTCAGATTACACGCTTTCTAGACTTGCACAGAAACCCTGCTTTTAAGGAAAGCCGGCAGAGTTGAGCAGCTCTGTTCTGGTTTGGGGCGAGTCTTATTTTATGGATGCACATTTTCAGTATAGTCCTTTCTCTAATCACTTGTCAAAGTTAGAAGCTTGAGTGCACGTGTATATTTACAGTGGGGGAAATAAGTATTGGACAGATCAACATTTGTTTTCAGTAAATATATTTAATTAAGCTATTCACATGAAATTCACCAGACTTTGGTATTAACTCATGAAATCCGGAAATCTTAAGAATTCACAACATTAAAGTCCATAAATAAAGTTATGTAAATAAAGCAGAATGATACAGGAAAAAAGTTTTGAACACCCTAACTGAAATGTATTTAATACTAGTGGAGAAACCTTTGTTTGTAATGACAGCTTCAAGATGCTTCCTGTATGAAGAATGAAATCTGTCGCAGTATTCAGGTGTGATTTTGGCCCATTCTTCTGAACATATCGTCTTTAAATCTTGTTCAATTGGATTCAAGTCAGGTTATTAACTGGGCCATTCTAACGCCTCGATTTTTTTTTTCTCTGAAACTAATTGAGAGTTTCCTTTGCTGTATGCTTTGAATCGTTGTCCTGCTGGAAGGTCCACCCACATATCATCATCCTGGTGGATGGAGGCAGATTCTTCTCAAGAATCTCCCAGTCTTTTTTTTATTTGAGTTTTAGACACTATAAAAATTTACATGCACAAGTTCTTTCTTCCTCTTTTACAAAAAGGTGTTATGTACAGCAATTCATTAGATAGTGTACACGTAACAAACAGACAAGCAGCAGTTACTGTAAACCCCCCCAATACAAGCACACTACAGTCTCTAATCAGACATAGTGTTCGATTTTATACGGTTAGATCCAGCATGAAAATATTGCTAATGTGAGATGTGGGAAGGGGGTGGGGCTTCCAGGATGTCGGTGAATATCAAATCCAAAACACCTGCACACCTGTCAATCATTCCAGATTCACACGTTGATTGGCTAATCTGCCATTTTCATTATTTTTTTTTTTATATACTTTTGCCACACTTTTCTGTGCGATAACTCATAGCGGCATACTTTCCTGTTGAAATCTCAGACATTAAATGTGTAAAAAGTTGGCATGTCTGTGAAGAGCACCTTAAAAAAAATGTAAGCGATGTTAAAAAGAAAACAAAATCTTGTACTGTAGAAAAACCTGTGAACGCACAGAGCATATTAAGCAGGTCTGAGTGATACAGTGCTGCGTCAACACACCAGAGCAGCGAGCCAGCCGAGCCCAGAATAGAGCCTGATACCACAGAGTGTGAATTTCATCCATCCCCGACTCCAGCTCTTATTTTCTCTTCCCCCTCTTACTATTTAATCTGTTCGGTTGATGGGGTTGCTATGACAACTTAGCGATAGAGAGGCCATGTGGTGTGGAGTCTCCATGGCCTACTTCCTTTCTGTGATATGCACACATTACATCATACTCACAAACACAAGGTCAACATATAAACTGAATATTTAACTTTTCAGTTTCTTAAAAAAAAAAAAAACACACACAAAAAAAAAACACTAGTCATTTTATTAGCAGAGGGATTATGAGCTTTGGTTTGCGAAACAGGACTTTGGACACAGGAACTTAGTAGAAGCACCTAAATATAGAGCAGAGACTACATTTCTAAGGACAAGCAAGTAACACACCCCCACTCTGAATCAATCACACATTTACACACAGGGAGCAGTCAATTACAACACATGCAGTTGCGTGTTTTTCACAAACGGACATGTTTAACTGGTTTTTCAGTCTAAAACGGCTTTGCTTTCATGCAAGTATCAGTGTGACTTTTCATTTGAACTTACTGCTCAGTGGCACCAACAGGTTACCTTTCTGTAAAGTATAGCACCCAAACAATGTGCGGATAATTCAACATGTAAGACACCAACACTTCAGTTAAGAGCAGTATCTCAGTCCCATCATTTTGGATGTCCACCGTTCTGTAGTGTCTAATTTCGCACTGGGTATTCAGTCATACAGCCTTGAAAGTTCAAAATATTATTATTATCCATGTATTACTACTACACCTGAACTAGAGCCTGAACTACTACTAGCCTAAATAATAGAGGTTGACTGATCAGTTTTGCAGATTAATCAGTACCGAGAACCGATTGCTGGAACTGTGTCCGGGAGCGGCTGAGATGGGTCCGCTGTCATTATACAGAACAAGGGCGGCATCTAGAGGTCAAATAAAACTATCACGAACAAATTTTGTTTTGTTATTTGAAGTGTTATTTTTTATTCAGTTTGGATGTAAATCTTATATACAAACTGTACATTTTCATGGTACAGTAAGGACTGTTTATTTTGGTAATAAAGTTCAGCAATACTTTACTTTGTGTATTGTGTTTTCGTTCAGTTTCCATTTTAAAAAATATCAGTTAATTAATGGGTTATCTGTAGGTACTGCCCAGCTTAGTTATCGGTATCAGTAAGGCTCGACCACTACCACATAATGTGAATTGATTTGACTTTCCCAAATCAATGATGCACTTCAGGCACGCTCCCAAACAAGTGCTACACTCCTGTGTATATATAACCATTTATACATAAACGTCTATACAGTAAATAATGAATCAGTGAGTGAGCGTATGATTTTGGTCAAAGCCACAAACTAGATTAGCCTGCTATGCTAGCTCTCGCTAAGAAAATCTTGCCTTAGCTAGGCAGCTACATCACTCTTTCCTTATTAATCCAAGCTAAGCGCACAGTTTACAGTCGCTACTTCTCTTACACTGCTACAGATTTAACTCAGTTGTTCTGGTGTAGCAGAGTATAAAGTGCAAAAGTAAAGAAGTATGACATCATGGCATGTATGGTTTATTGATCTGAAACATTTAATTAATGAATATCCCACAATATCGATTAATGAATATATTTCTGTTGTTTAAAACTGGAAGAAAAAGAAATTTTAGCTCAATTTGACAACCACAACAGAACACTGATAAAACGTGAAAATACAGACGTCCCAATCCCATTTTTCCCAGAGCTCGGAGTACTGACTAATCTACGATACTGACCTCGCAGTATAGTTCTCACAGTAATTAAGCTTTAATTATCCAAAATATCAGACACAATGTTGACAAATACGGAGATAATTTGTTCTCATGTGATAGATCTGTGCTGCAACCACACCATAACAGATCAGTGATTCGGATCAGGAAATAAGCAAATCCGATCTGAAAGTAAACATTTGTGGAAGCATGTCCCTCTGCCCCTGTTACTGTTTTTGTATCTACTGTTTTTGTATGGTACTCTTGTTACACAAGGACATCCCCTTACCCACAATATAAACATAGACATAATACACACAGAGACCTTGGCGATTCAGACACACAGCTGGAGTGACAGTCACAGAAAGGCACACGTTCCTCCATATACAGCGAGTCATTGTAGTGCATGGCTACTGCTACACACACAGCCAATAACAACCCTGCACACACACTCTACTGTAGCACTGAGTAAACACGCAAGACCAATCAGACGCACACATACGTGATCATACACGTGGTTCCTCACCCACCCACAAACAGGAACTGACCTGTGCAGCACATGAGCGTGAGCAGGTGAGCATTGAGCCTCTGTTCGTTATAGTAGTCCGGCCACATTCTCTCACTTTGCTTTACTCCTCTTTCAGTCCAGAATGCGTGACCTCTCCCTCTGTTTCTTTCTCTTGAACCATGTCCTCCTTAATCCAGTCGACTCCAGATAAAGGTCCAGAGAGAAATCTGAGCGCAGGCTAAATCGCAGCACCTGAGAGAAAGCCAGGGAGTGTGCAACTCACAGTCGCTGCCATGGCAGAGCTGACACTCTGGCTCCCACGTGTGTGTGTGTGTGTGTGTGTGTGTCACACACAGAGAGCTCCTCCCCCCACCAAGGTCTACAGTTCCCCTCCACACTCAAAGCATGGCTTCACACACGGCTATCCGCAGAGGTAGGGAAACACTTCACACCACACTCATAACTGATCACGAGTGTTTAACTCACCAGGCTCCTCAACAGTCCATGGAACTTTCTAGTCAAGTCAGGCTGAACAAGTAAAAGCAGGAGAAAGAAGTTTCTAAGCGCTTGGGTGTGATCTTGTTTCCTTTAATCACAAGAGTCATAAGGAAGTCCAAAGAACAGTCGAGACAGAGCAGGATACGTCCCTTTTAGATGATGTCATTCACCATGTCTTTCCGATGTTCTGCAACTGATATGAACAAGGAAACAGAAATTGTGTGTGTGTGCTGGTGGTGGGGGGAGGGGGGTTAAGGAGCGCTGCTGAGGCAGTGATACAAGCAAAACAAAAGTGAAAGTGGAGTACTCAGGAGAGAAGGACCAGGAAAACTAGGGGAGTTCTGGGAAGGAGCTGATTTTCATTAAGACCTGAATGAGTGGGGTATGTGTGGACCCCCAGGATCTGGATCTGCTTCCACAGGTTCAAGGAATAGAAGCATGTAAAACTGTATGCAAGTTTCCACCTTAAAGCGTTCTTCAGCTCATCCCTCTAGAGGAACCCTTGATGGTACTGTACGATGTAGGATCCTTGATCCTCAGATTTCCGAGGACTCCACATAGAACTCCTATAGGAAGAAGTGGCGAACTCCTTTAACGTTCCTTTTATTCGTGGAAATGCTGAGAACTGCATACGTATCTTCCCCATTCCTTGGTAAACACAAACTGCATCACCAGAGTTTGCATACTGGAACATGATAGGCTCTTATATTTTACGATGCAAGAACACTTGCCTGCCCATAATTCAGCCTTTTAAAATACTCCATGTAAGGCCCTAGAATGAGGGCTACCAGAAAGAGGTCACCGTAGAACTCTTGACAAACATGAGATTCAACATAACTCAAGTTCACTTCCTGCATTACAATGTTCACACGTTTGAGTAAAAAAAAAAACCCACATACTATAATGTATATAAGCAGAACGCTTGATTTTTCCAACTGACAAAATGTACCTCTGAACTAATCAATAAAACCAATCAGAGAACATGTGAGTTGGCAAAACGGCAGAAGCCAATCACACAGCAATCAGCATGACATCACACAATCACAATACAATGGTCACAGACGAGTCAATCAGCATAAGCCACTCAGGAAAGACATTTGTAATCAGTCAGTCAGAGTTCAAGGGTCCACTGACCCAAACACAAACTGACACACAAACACGAAGTCCCTCTATCAGAGCTTTATCGTCACTCCCTCCTCCTCTTCCTGGCTGTTGTCAGTGAGACTGTAAGTGTTACGCTATCCATCTTCCTGTGTGTTCCTTTCCCTTTTTCATCCTCTCTTCTGCGTCTCTGTTGCCGTCGTTGCTGTGCACTTCTCCCCGAATTCTTTAGTGCGCGAGTCTTGTTGCGTAGCTCTGTTATCCTGCAGCCCTCTAAACTATAAATATCAGAGCTTACGCTAAGAGCTAATGCCACACAGCACGCTTATCCCCCACCCTGTCTCGCTCACTCTCTCTCAGTCTTATCTTCTCTAATCTCACGGAGAGTCTACTGTCCAGTCTTGCTTTTTTACATCGTTCCTTCATCCATGCTTGTCTGGGGTTTCTGTTTCAGTATCAGTCTATGTCCCTCTCGGTCCATGTGCGTAGTGACGATCTGAGGCTGGCACGGTGCACACCCCCCTCCCAGTGCACTGTTCTCTGAGAGCAGCAGAACGAGCTAAATCTGTGGGAGTCCAAGGGAACTTCCGATCAGGCGGCGATATTATGAAACAGTGACTGGCTGCGCTGAGTTTGGGAACAGGACGAGACGAGACAGGAGCTGAGGATGGCAAATATTCAGCAGAGGATGAATTCCCGCTACAGGCAGAGCTAATGTGCAACGGCCAGCCTCCATCATCCCATTAGTTTTTATTACATTTGTGACCACGGTGCAAGGAACCGAATTAAACCAAATTAACACAGACGTATGTGGCGCAGTGCCTCTACCATGTTTCTGCAAAATGTTCAACACACACACACACCACATCATAATAATATTGTTGTTATTATTATTATTATTATTATTATTATTATGATGTAGGGGGGCATGGTGGCTTAGTGATTAGCACATTTGCCTCACACCTCTGGGGTTGTGGGTTTGAATCCCACCTCCAAATCAAGCTACAACACATGTCTTTAGACTGGGGGAGAAACCTGGAGTACAAGGAGGAAACCCCTGAGACAACCAAAGACATGTGTTGTAGCTTGATTTGTTTGTGCCGTGTGATCGGTTGGGACCCCATCGCAGCTTGTGCCCAGAGTTCCCTGGGATAGGCACTGTGACCCAGTGTAGAATAAGCAGTACTAAAAACAGATGGATGGATATTCTTGTTAGGCATGTTCATAATACACATAACATATACGTTAATGTTAATGTGTCAACAAGGGCCTTTAAACATTAAGATTTGTGTCTAAAAAAATTATTTTTTTAAAGAAAAATCTGAGGTAGTAGTGTTAAAAACAAAAAAAATACAATACTACTTAGAAAAGTGTATTCTCATATACTACCGTGTTATTTATTACCGATATCGGTATCATACTGTCATATTACACAGCCTTAATTATTACTAACATTTATCATTTTGTTATGCAAGGTCATACATATTCTGAATCATTAACCATATGTACGAAGACAAAATAGGTCAATTAAGAAGAAATTAAAACCAAAAGCAAACAGACAATGCATACGATTAATTAATAATCATAAAATGAAATACATTTAATAGGAAGTCTTCCCACAACACAGAAAAGCACTGTCATCAAAAGTGCCATGAGCAAAAGTCCAGCCCAGTCCACACCTCATTGTGGTCAAACGTGGAAAATGCAGGCATTAAAATGAACATTTTCAGCACATTGTGTTCCTGTCATTAAAGAAATATTCCTCATGACACAGGAAAGTAGAAAAAATCTGTCTAGATCTGAAGCCTAGACTTCAGTGTGAAACACTCAGATTTCATTACATTACTTTCACACCAGCTAGCATCTTCAGTGAAACACAGCCAGACACCAATACTCAAGATCCAACTGCTGAAGTGTTGGGCAGTGACGGTATGAACCAGAGCAGTGATAAAACAGTGAGTAACACACTGTTAGCACTGCCGTGATCAGACCCAGAGATCAGACCAGATGCGGCTGAACAGAGAGCACAGTGAAGAGAAAAATCACAGGAATCACACAAGGTACAATAGATACTCTCGAGACGGGTCAAGAAAAGAGATGGCCATCAGGACAGTGTCCAGAAAGACATCTAAAATAAGCACACACACACACACACACTCAGACACCCCCCCCACACACAGCTGCTGGCTCCACCCAGCCTGACCCACTGTTTTACTTCCCATTTTTGCCAATAATAAATTATACTGTACACACACACACACACACCAAATATTAGGGTTGCACGATAGCAACTAATCACAATCTTTTTTTTTTTTGCCCAGTCTTGCGATTGAGATTATTTACTACAATTTAGAAGCCAATTAGAGATTTATTAAAAATGTATAAATCAATCAAAAAACATTTTTAATTATAAACCTACAATTCTTCTAACGGATAAATCTAACGGATGAATTTACCCATGTTCTCCATTGTCACTGAATTAAAACATTAACTAGGTAAATAACTAAATGAAATGGTGTTGATGCCACCACAATACGCAACAAAATGTTCCCAAAATATATGAATGTGAAGCTCCAGAAGACACGATTAATAATTTTAGCTAAAGTCATCAGTATCACAATCAGTTATCTTTAGTTAACAGATTGGAATATGACATTGTGCAGCCCACAGAGGGCACTAAACTGTTACCTAAAAGATCACACTTCTCCATTTCTCTCTCTCACACACACACACACACACACACACACGAGATACAGCACCTCGGCTCTGCTGCTCTTCAGCAGTTTCTCCAAAGAATAAAAGAACCAGGTGGCTGGATAATGTCATGTTTCGTCATTTCGCATTCATCATGTTGATCAGTCGAAACCTGAGCGTTTAATCCAGTCCTCTTTCTCATGGATGCCATAAAGATTCACACTCCCTAAAAACAGTTTACGCTCTCTCTCGCTTCAGTGGATAATCTCACCTGCATACTCTAGATTTATTCCCAACAACTGCTGCTGTGATTATAAAGACTATGATGCTAAGACTAAACATCCTTTAAAACACACACAGACTTTTTAAAAAATATAATCCCTTATAATATCTTTCATAAAATTGGGATTAAACCACTGGAGTCACATGGATTACTTTTACAATGCCTTTAAGAACTTCCCAGGGCTTGAAAGTTTTGGTTACTTGGACTGTAAATGGAGGGACAGAAATCTCTCAGGTTTCATGAAAAATGTCTTAATTTGTGTTCCAAAGATGAAGGAAAGTCTTGTGGGTTTGGAACGCCACGAGGGTGAGTAACTGATAGCAGAATTTTCATTTTTGGGTGAACTATCCCTTTAAGTTCGAGGTTTTACATCTTGTTTTAGCAAAAATGTTGAAGACAACTGTAATGAATATTTACCTCCTGTATAGTCAGTGTTACAGATCGCTAATATGTCTTCTAGTATTTTACTATTATATAGTACGGAAGCCCCAAGAGGCCATGCCATGTTAATTTTTCTTCTTTGTTTTCTCATGATCTCAACACGACATAAAAGCCATTTTCTCATGACGTCCTTTTACTGCAAGAAAATCTCAAGCCTTGTGAATGCCCAGCTGCATGCATGATGGCATCCTCGCCATTGCAGTCATAAATTTACTACCTGCCTGCTGTAGAGATGGACTATCTCCGCATTAACAAAGAGAGGTGTCCCCTTCTCAAGCATCGGACACTAACGTGGAAGTCGATCACTGACAGACGTAGAGCTAGTACAGAGTCCCTGATCAAAGTGAAAATAGATTTGTTCGTCCATGATGCTGCGCGACTGCGCTAAGCTTTTGCTGCCTCCAGAACAATAAAAACAACATGTAATGGCGAGTACACAGAAAAATGACGGCGTGATCACAAGAAAGAGAAAAAGAACAACAATGCATTGCCTCTAAGGGCTTCCATGATATACATCATGTCTCATTTTAAAGTAAATAAGTGCTACGTTGTTTAGTGTTAATGCTCTGAGCATCCATGTTGCTTCTGCTGAACTCTGAGTTGAGGACACTTTCCCTGAGTAGGAACTCCAAGTCGAGGGGGTGTTTTCTTTCGTTTTTTTCCTCGGTTATTTAGTTATCAATTCATGAACCGCACGCAGCAAATGTCAGGGGAACACAGCTGCAAAGGACTTTCTCAAGAAACTAACAGAATTTCTCTGCTCTGAAAATTTGTAGTTCTCTCTGCTATAAATTTAGCTGTGCTGTTGAGATAGCTCTGATCTGAATGAGGGAGGCCACAGGAAGAGGAAGAGGAAGAGCCTAGAGAATAAATTAGCTTGGAACTGGCAGAGACAGAGAGACATGAAGGCAGAAGTATACCGTTGAGAGCTGCAGCTGCTCGTCCGATTCTGCGTCTGCGACACAGCCACACACCGGCCGCGGTCACAAAGTGCATGGCCACGAACAGCACAGACGTCCACAGGGCTGGATCTGACAGCTCCATCACCCCTCGCACGCCCGCTTTGTTTCCAGATGTGTAAACGTCCTAACGTAGTACCGAACGGTGATAACCGGAAGCTGGTACACACAATGCCCTGTGTATCGTCAGTCACGATCCCCAGAGCACCATGTCCATGATCAGTCACTTGCTCTCTCTGAAGACAAGGTCTTTCTCACACAGTGGAACAATCACAGGAGAAGGAAAGAGGATCTCAACGTCACCGAAGTTTCTGTTTAAATTTATTCTGCTCTGTACAAGTTAACTCTTCAGCTGCATCATCCCTACTGTGTCGGTTCACTCACACACACACACCACTCTCTCACACACTTTGACTGAATTCCTTTCCTCTGAAGCAAGTGCCTGGTGTTTAGCAGTTGCTAGACAGAAAATGACTAAAATAGGAAAATAAAGCGATGCTCAAAAAAATCTAAGCTCACAGTTTACCTTCCTGAGCCTCAGTGAGCACCACGAAGTGTGTGTGTGTGTGCACATGTAAGCGTGCCAGTAGGTCTCTGTTTATGCTTGTGTATCTCGGTTGCTATGAGCAAGCATTTCCCTTCAATACTATATTCTGTGCGGTGGCGTCCCCGTCTTCGGCGTGTGGCGAGAGCAGCTGGCTCGTTCGACTCATCCTGAAGTAGCCAATGGTGTTGAAGGGTGTGTGACGCGCACATGTGCTCAGGGAACATGAGGACAGGCAGGAGACGTTACCGAGTCGCGTCCTGCCCTCAGTGGCTGTGACTGGGTTCGGTGTTTGACAGTAAGTATGTGACAGGACACAGAGCTAGGAGACGTGTGTTTTATTAGGCCTGGAGCTGCTCATTATCCTGCTTGAGCTCTGATGAAGGTGTGCTACACAGTAATATACTGGAACAGTGGACAGACAGAGCAATAAGAAGTCATGATGACACTACATACTGGGGGTCTTAATCACAAGATGGGATAACGGATAGAGAGACAAAGAAGCACACAAGCATAACGGGGAGGGGGAAAAAAAATTCATATTTTCTAATATGCAAACGTTCTATAGAACGTTTAGTGTATAGAAGAGTAGGAAGCTAGTCTGACCTCTAGTGTTAATGGAGTTAATAGATAAGTCTCTAGAACATCCAGGACACTGCAGACAGTGTGTGCTGAGGCGTGAGGAAAAACCAAACATTTCTCACAAGGCACTCAAAAGGCGGTGATACAAGTTACTAGATCAGTTTTATGACGTTCACGCGGGGAGATGCGATGTTTGAAAGTGATATGACTACCGTTTGATAGAAACCTCCAGGAACTTTGCACAGATCTTTATTCAGGCTGTGCAAACTTTCGCAGTCAACTGCAAAAAACAAACTATGCCTCTGTAAAATCATATTACACACACGTGAGTCATTTCTAATAGACACTTTTTTTGGGTGAACGACTCTTAAAAAGGTGTTCTACTGAGAATTAGAGTGCACCTAATATACGATCCTATAAGGTGAGCATATCTAGTGAATATACAGCCCTTCAATCAATAAATAAGAACAAGATGAGTAGAGATATAGAATTTAAATTACATAGCTACTGAAAACATGAAACACATGAAAACGAATCTGCAACGTTTACATTTGCTTATCCAATTCTGATCATGCTTATGTGAGAAGTTCTTTCACCTTCTGCGCTTGAATACTTAGTGTGTGTGGCTTAATCCAATCAGAGGACAGCTAGGGCTGTATGCTACGCTAATGTTTCACTTTCTCTGGTACTATAAAATTACATATATAGCTAATTTGGATTTGTTTGAATGCTATGATAATTAAATATTGTTAACATTTTAAAGGATGGACATGAACAGCATGAACAAATATGTAATGGAGGATATGAACAGAATTGTAAAGCCGTAGTCTCGGTGGTTGTGCTGCGACAGCCAGAGACATAACCGTTACTTCACTGAAATCTTCATCAGGGGACTTCCAATGTCAACTTACCCACAGTCCTCTCCGCTATATCTAGTCAACTTCATCATCCCCTCTTTTAGAAGGAGGGCCAGAGTAAGACCGAGATAAGATCATGCCAAGAAAGTCGCGGGAAGCACAGTGTCGTGACAAGTAAAGGCAAAAAAGAAACGGCGGGTAAAGATGAACAGCCACAAATCTGCGGTTAGCTGTGTGAGCTCACTGTCAAGAGAAGCTCTATTCTGGGTTTGCGTGTGTGAAAAGAAGAAAAAGAAGGCATAGAAGAAGAAGAAGTGTAAGAAGGGCAGAAGTAGAAGGTGGCAAAGAAGAACGGTAAAAAAATAAGGCAAATAAATAAGATGGCAAAAAAAAGGTGAAGAAAAAGAAGAAGGTGGCGAAGAAGAATGGTAAAAAAGAAGGCAAATAAATACAACGGCAAAGAAGAAGAAGGTGAAGAAGTTCAAGAAAAAGGATGGCAAAGAAGGTGAAGGTTAAGGTGAAGAAGAAGAAGAAGAAGAAGGTGGTGAAGGTGAAGAAGAAGAAGAAGAAGAAGGTGGTGAAGATGAAGAAGAAGAAGAAGGTGGTGAAGGAGAAGAAGAAGAAGAAGGTGGTGAAGATGAAGAAGAAGAAGAAGATGTGAAGGAGAAGAAGAAGAAGAAGAAGGTGGTGAAGATGAAGAAGAAGAAGAAGAAGGTGGTGAAGATGAAGAAGAAGAAGAAGGTGGTGAAGGTGAAGAAGAAGGTGGTGAAGATGAAGAAGAAGAAGGAGAAGAAGAAGGTGGTGAAGGAGAAGAAGAAGAAGAAGAAGGTGGTGAAGATGAAGAAGAAGAAGAAGAAGGTGGTGAAGATGAAGAAGAAGAAGAAGGTGGTGAAGGTGAAGAAGAAGGTGGTGAAGATGAAGAAGAAGAAGGTGAAGAAGAAGGTGGTGAAGATGAAGAAGAAGAAGAAGGTGGTGAAGGTGAAGAAGAAGAAGGTGGTGAAGATGAAGAAGAAGAAGAAGGTGGTGAAGGTGAAGAAGAAGAAGAAGAAGGTGAAGAAGAAGAAGAAGAAGAAGGTGGTGAAGGTGTAGAAGAAGAACATGGTGAAGGTGTAGAAGAAGAACATGGTGAAGGTGAAGTAGGTGAAGAAGAACAAGTTGCTGAAGGTGAAGGCGTGCATGCAGTGAGAATGTTAAGCTATGCCTTGGCTAGAATGGTATCAGATAGTATAACATGCCCCAATTTCACTTCTGCAAAACATGTAAAATAGGGGTTTCCCCAGCTAAAGAACTACACACATGAACACACATGTAATCTCGCTCTCTCACACCTATACATACAGAAACATCTGAAACAGATGAATATGAACAAAATGGGAGAAATTATTTATTTTTTAACTTGCATGCCACAGTGAGAAAATACAAACGATCAGATCTGCAGACCTTCAGGGAAAAAAAAAAAAAAACACTTTTTTTTTTGGTCAAACAAAACCACAGTTACTATGTTATGCATGTCCCAGTTTCACCTCTATGGTTGCTATGCCATCTAAACACAACTGACACTGACTAAACTCTAAAGTCAAGATGAGAGGCGTTGCAGTAATACATATAGATCATGAAACATATTGTGCAGAAATCGTTATGTAATACTTTTTCACATCACCCACCTTTAATAACAACCACAATACCCATTAGACATGAAAGTAAAACCTGCAGTATCGTGAGTACGTGTGTAATAAACACTGTTACCCTACAGCACAGTAAAACAGGCATATTAACATCATGACTCCATCATGAAGCACCATACTGAACCTTCTTGCTGCCGCCATGACACACGGACCAAGCACAGACAGAATCAACCTTACACACGCACCAAGAAAACAATTCAGAAGATAAAGTGAGAATCAAAGTCAACGAAGATTGGGGTTTTTGATAGATAGATTTTTGCTCAGGCTATAAAGTGCAGCGAGAGAGACAAAAACCCAGAGAGCGAACAAAAGAAATGAGACGGTGGTGTTATTGCCCAGCTCTGCACCTTAATGAGTGCTTGTGTAGGACTGTCAATGTATCCGTTCATCCACTGACAAACATCTAGCACCATCCACACCCACACGACTCCAATGTTAAATTCCACTCACCTTCCATAAAATTTGCACAGTAAACTCTTAAACCTACTGGCTGCTCATGGTCATCTCTCATTTACCAGCGGCTTGTTGCAGTATGATGACTCGGCACATACTCCTCTGAGCCAGTGGGTAAGGTCACGCTGACCTTCACACCCTGGCTGATATACAATCCTTCCACTAAACGTTCTTCCTCTAGCACTTATGCAACAATCTGTAGCCAAACGCACAGATAAAGAACCTTAGATAGATAACCTTCATGAAGGCAGTATAGTAGTATTTCACATACAAATAAATACATAAATAAAAACTTGCGCTCATGGCAAAAAGCGATTTCCTTGATTGGACTCCACTTGTAAAAGTGCTTTAACACAATGCCACTGTATCTGCATTTCCAGTTATTCAAAAGTCAGTAAAAAACAAATGCAGATAAATTCATTCACGTGATTATTTTCAGCAACAGCTTTATGGTGGTAGGTCCGGATCCTATTGGATCAATCACAGCGCAGCATGCACATGCAATGATGTATTAAAAATGGAAAAGTTTTTCCTTTGAAGTTTTGCATACAGAAAACAACTTTGTTAAAATGATCCCCTTTCACCTGGATCCACGAAAACGGCTAAAATTGTTATGCATACCAGGCCAGTAGTTTGCATTATCAGTATCATTACTATTATTATTATTATTATTATTATTATTATCATCATTATTATCATAATAATTATTATTATTATAATTATCATCATCATCATCATCATCATCATTATTATTATTATGCTGTGTAATGCATGCCAGGCCAGTAGTTGGCATTATTATTATTATTATTATTATTATTATTATGATGATGATGATGATGATGATGATGATGCTGTGTAATGCATGCCAGGCCAGTAGTTGGCATTATTATTATTATTATTATGATGATGATGATGCTGCTGTGTAATGCATGCCAGGCCAGTAGTTGGCAATCTTATTATTATTAAATGGTAAATGTGCACTTATATAGCGCTTTTATCCAAAGCGCTTTACACTGTGTCTCATTCACCCATTCACACACACACACACACTCACACACCAATGGTAGCAGAGCTGCCATGCAAGGCGCTAGCTTGCCATCGGGAGCAACTTGGGGTTCAGTGTCTTGCCGTTGTAAGAATGGATTTTTCGGTCTTCCCATCTTTTAGCTTTTCTTGTGCTCCAGGTCAGAATTCTGTTAACAAAACTCGTTTATTTTTAAATACAAAAAAAAAATCTAAATACTGCTTCTTTAAGTAATAATAACTGACCCTCATTTTACCAAAATAGAACAAAATCATCAAATACAAATAGCGAGCCACAGGCAGTCAGTCTGCTTTCTATATTTTATAAGCAGTAAAAGGATACAGATATCCAGAACAGACTATTACAAACCTAGTTATAAGATATTGAATACCCTTCGTTGGCGTAGACATGGGTTAATAGTGTGGCTTATGTATCAAATGCGTCTCCACTGGTCGTAGTAGTGATGCAGTAAATCTACACTTTGCTGGAGAAACATCGATAAACGCAAAATCTTGAGCGGCACAAACATAGTCCTGTACTCCGTCACTAGATTTGAATGTCTCACGCGTTGTTTTGAAATGTCTCGCGCGCATGCCGATAGACTGAACACGTAATACTGAACGCGCATGATGTCATCATTTTCACAAATTCTCGTTTTTGTACGTTTACATGGAGACGATAAAAACTCGCACTTTGAACCCCGTTTTCAAAAATTTGCATTTTCAGGCCCCAAAATGCTTTTGCGTAAACGAACAGCCAAAACACACAAAGTTTTCGGTTGAAAACTTTGCGGTGTAAGCGGCCCCTGAGACTCTCCAATCCAGCTAGCTAAATGTTTCTGGAAGGTGGGAGGAAACCGAAGAAACCCACAAGGGCATGAGGAGAACCTGCGACAGTTCACACAGAGAGAAACTCAAGCTCAGGCTCGAAGCAGGGTCCCTACAGCACTTGTGTGAACCCTGTGAGACAGAAATGCTACCATGTGCACGACCATGAGGGCCATAGAAATCACCATCAACAGGTTCTCAGTAAACCTTGAGTAAGACTTCAAAAATGCATAGAATATTAATAAGTCTATAATTTTAATACTGAAACGGACAAAATGTATTGCTGTGCGTATTTATAAAGCACGTACGCTCAAAATTGTCTCAATAGTGAAAACACAAGATCACAATTTGAACAAACTAATGTCACGGGGCAGTTTTTTTTTTATTCATTTACCCACAATAATAGTTTATTAGTGCTAATATTTAGCAAATTATAGTTGTAAGATTTTTAAAAATCCACCAAATTCAACTTGCCTTTACACAGGAATAATTTATGCCCCTTTCCAACACACACAGAGTGGCTTCCTGTTCATTATAAATGCTCACTACATAGTGTATAATATACTGCTCTTGCAAAATATATAAAGTGCACCATGTTCTCAACTAAACAGCAACTCCGATTCAACCACAAAGCAACTTCACTGAGTGTCTATCGAAATTAATCATTCATTCTTCGTTTACTTTTCTATTTATTTGTACAGCTGATGGAATTTGTTTTTGAAAAGAAAGAATGAAAAGAAAATGTTATAAATGACGTCTGTATTTAGGCCATTTTTCCAACACCATTTTGGACAAAATAATTTAGAAAACACTTTATATATAAAAATAAAAAAATAATAATAAAAAAACAGAGAAACAAACATTTTGGCTTTCAAATCTGTAAAACATCCTGAAAACTCCAATAGCACATGAACAGTGAACTTTACTACTAGCCCCCCCGAGTCTGATGATGTTTTAGATTAAATGACTGTGTACGTAAAGAGATGGGTGAACAGAGCTGACAGGACAGAGGCAGACTGAAAGGGCACATTAGGACACATGACAGGAGCAAGAACAGATCAAATCAATTGGCCTCTCTTCAGCACAGAGCATGGCACACGTCTGGTTTTATCGCTCCGGCGACGTTATTAAATAACTATCTATTTCTTCAGCTGTACTTAATGTCGTTGTTCCAACATTTTCAGAAGTTCTGACTGATGTTCCTAACTTTATACGTTAGGATTTTAGGTCTGATTTGCCTTACAAATCGTGAACAAAAACATACATCGTCAAAGAATTCTTCGTCGCGAGTCGAGATCGGTGGTCTCTTAAAGCGCACCTATTATGGTTTTTAAACGTGCCTACTTTTGTTTTAACGGTCTTACATAATAGATTTACATGTATCCAAGGTCAAAAAACACTTTAATGTGCTCATAATTTAAATTGCAGATTGTCACAAACGACTCGTTAAATGATCCGTTTTAAAGGATTCATTCTAAACTACGCCTTTCAGAGAGCATAATCTGCTCTGATTGGTCAGATGTCCCAGTCTGTTGTGACTGGTTTATTGTTTCAAAAAGGAAACGCCCACTTCCATAACGAGTTTAAGCTCTGTTTGGTCGGGAGCAGCTGATGTAGACCAGAGGTGGGGCTTTTTATTACAAACCTACATAGCTTAGTACAGGAAGTAAGTCTGGAATCACTAATGATTCGTTTCAGCTGTTCAGAATTGGTTCCTTCTCTTGGGAGTCAATAACTCCGTTTGTCATGCGCTTTGATTTTTGAAACTTTGCAGACGTTTTTACATTCACAAACAGCTACATATATAACACACTACATGAAAGGTAATATTTGAAAAACCATAAAATTAAAATGCAGAATGTGACGTGCTTACCACAGCAGACCATAAACAGCTACCAACAAAGCTCTGGCAGTGTCCGGATACATTTTATTAAATATATCTCAGCGTGACCGCAGCCACGCTGGTCAAAAACCACCAATAGGAGGACGCCATAGGATTGGGGATGACGCAGAGCTCATAGGACAGTTACAGATATGGCAGTGGCAATGGCAAACCCTGAAGAAATCAAGTTAATCAACAAAATTTTAAATATCCTTTTTTTTTCTTTTCAAAAGCTCACTTTGAACAACGTTTTTGTTTATTCAACTTTATTTCCTACATGAGCCCGGATCGTGCTGACTGATGACGCCAGCAGAACGCAGTCAGGGGAGCTTCACTGTATAATCTGACATGGAAAACTTGCATTACCTCGCAACGTCGGTGATAGAATTTGTTCAAGCTTTAATGATGATCATCTCAAACAGTGTGACGAGAAATAATCTTAAAAAGACCACAGAAATCAGATGAAGTCTAAAGACCAGACAGAAGTGATGGAAGCTCGGTCCTAATAAATTCGATATGATCTAACAGTCACTGCTTTCCTGACCCTGCGCGCGCGCACACACACACAAACACTCAAAGCAGTGCACTGCATTTCTCACACACTGTGTTCACCAAAACAGGATGTCAGTCCTGGCACAACAGCTTCAGAACAAATAATCATACAAAATCAGCCACTTCCTCAGCTCTTTTCCCGAAGCACCAATTGAATATTCCCTGCAACACCTCACCAATCAGAAAGGGGGCAGCCTGGTATCATGTACATCATTATCATCAGGAGTGTGTCACATGCATGCACACACATTCCCATAATTAAGAAAACCAGCATCTGTACACATGCCACCGGTCACACCTCACAGGAAGTGACTCAGGACAGGGATCTGGCTCAGATCTGCTGACAATGACACTGTTGTCTACCCGCCTGTTCTTCCTTAATGGTTCCTGACATGCATCCATGTACATGCTACACTAATTATCACCTATACTGGCCAATAATGATTAAGATTAAGGAAAGATTAAGGCAGTGTAGGAATAGACAGCTCACTCAGAGGAATATGTGTGTGTGTGTTGACATGGTCAGTGGACAGAAAATGAGCACGTCTGCTTCTGCCTGGTTTGAATATGTACTTAGTTGCCATCAAGAGATTATAGAAGACTGAGCCACAGACTGACTTAACACGCAGACTGAGCTGAAAATGTCACAGAACAAACTGCATCCTGGAAACAGTCTGCCTGAAATACTGGACATGTACAAAACCAAGCGCAAGGTTAAACTGGGGCTGTGCTAATTCCGCCATGAGCCGTTCATCCCTGCTAACACAGTGGATGTGTGTGGGTTAAACAAATGTACTGAGAAACACAAAAAGATCAATCGGGGGAAAAAAAAAAAAAAAAACCCCACACGCCACCATACCAAACTTATAAGCTGCAGCAAATCACTCCCACACAAACAGCTTTCTTTACAGTAATTATGGCTTATTATGTTCCTTCCCACTGCAGGCTGTAAAAAAATCAGCATATCATGGGCCATTAAAAAGGTCAAAATAAAGACCCTCTAATATAACAACCAAGCCATTTCCAAGCATTATAAATACATCAACAGTTCCGCCAGCTCCAAGCTTTAAATACCTCAGAAGCTGTCTCCATAAAGCGTCAAGTAATTACGTTTTAATGCCCATGGAATCATTCCAGTTTTAACATAATGTCAAAACCAATCAAATCAATTAATATACGATCTGGAAAAACCCTCGTATTCTCCTACCAATCAAACCAACTAGCTAATAACCGATAGTAAGCTAGCTCACATTTGTCACAGATTGACATGAATATTTCCGTTTCAATTCGCACATATTCATTGCCAGCAGCCAAACCTGTCAATACACACACACACACACACACACACCCCATACCAACCATTGTTTTAGTCATCGCTAATATACGCCAAGGTATCTAGCTAGCTTAGCATGCAGATTCTAGTTTGTAGCTACCGTGAAGTGGCGTTAATGGTTTGCGCTCGCTGTTAAAGTGTGTATATCCTGAGATCAATAACTGAGCTCTAGGATTGTTACAGTTAGTCATGATTTATGTATGACAGTTACCTCACTCGAGGAATCATAAAAATTGCACTTTGCTTTTATTTACTACTGAACTGAATAAGTTATTTCACACCACAGATGTTTCCATAAAAAGTCCACAAGACACAATAAGGAGTGAATTTACACAAATGAACCAGTTCAGAAGTTTACATACGCATTTTTTATATTTTGTGATCGTTGTTCATGAGTCCCTCGTTTGTGCTGAGCAGGTACTCTCTCCACTGTTCTTCAGAAAAATCCTCTTCTTAAGAAACATTTATTGATTCTCAAGAAGGCAACACAAGACGTTAAGAATTCTGAACAGGATGATCGGTGTAAATTATTATTTTGTCTTCTGGAAAACATGTAAATATCGTATGTTGCTTCTGAAGGACAGTACTAAACAAATAAACAAAACAATTTACACCGATCATCCTGTTCAAACCCCCGCTCTCTTTTTTAGCCCTCCCTCAAAACATTGTTTACAAAAAAAGGCTCCCTCCCTGCCCTGTGTTGTGTTTTTTTTTTTTGGGGGGGGGGGGGTTTTTTTTTTTTTTTTTTTGTGGGGGGGGGTTTTGGGGGGAAAAGGAAAAACGGGGGGTCATACAGCTGCTGTTGGAAAGGGGTCAGAACTGGAAAAGCAGTGAATGTGCAGGACTTGGAGCATTTTTCTGAAGAATAGGGGGAACTATCAGAAAACATACAAACATCATGTTGTGGATCATCCGGGTAACGACACACAGTATTAACAATGGAGTGTGTGTAAATTTCTGAACCAATGAAGTGTGTGTAAGTTTCATTTGTGCAAATTCCGTTATTATTGTATCTTGTGGACTATATGGAAACACCTGTTAAGTGAAATAACTTATTCAGGGCATTACTAAATAAAAAATTTTGAAAATTTTAATTATGTTAATTATATACATATATTTTTTTTTTATTAACATTTTGCAGATGCACAATAAATACACTTGCAAGCAATACAGTTTAGAGCTTCGTAAAAAAAAATATATATTATATATATATATATATATATTTATTTATTTTTTAAGAAATGTACCAAAATTTCATAATCCAAATCAGAGGTTTTAATCGAACACAAAAAGAATGAGCTTTTGGAGTGTAAGGATCCTTTAAACTGCTTTAAAAAAAAAAAAAAGTTGAGGAAATCCCAGTTAAAATAGTCCTAATGCCAACCCCAGATCTGACCTACAAAATCGTAAGTCGTTAACTTTAACAACTGCATAGACTGAGACAGTTGTAAAGATTGATCGGACCACAATGGTGAGAAAGTTCGTGTGTGAGAGAGCAGACACCGGAACGACAGATCCATCACAGGTGACCGCTTCAACTCTGGTGTTTGGACTCGGTTCAAAACGCAGGGTGATTTAAAATAAGAGATTTATCGAAGCTCTTTGCTAATGCCGTAACTCTCTGAGGAGGAATGAGGCTTTCACTGTGATGGCACAGAAAGTCACTGTATACGACAGCAATGAGGGAGAAAGCAAGATTTACTCTCGCACCTCCGCTGAGAAGGAGGTGTCGCTTTTCCCTCGCTTTTAGCTTCAGAGCTGAATGACGAAAGATTTCCTCGATAACAGTTAAAAGTGGGTGGAGTGGAAGGGGGTTGTGAGAGACAAATTTAGGAGCAGGTCAGAGGCTGGGAAAGGACGAGTAGAGAAAAGAAAGAAAGCAGAAAGAAGAGGTGGAACGAGCAGGGGCTACACAAACACAGGATCAGACAGAAAGTCGGCTCGCCGATCGTCAGTGCTACCATTTTCCTTCAGCTGTCGTCATCACCAGGGCAACCCATCAATTAGTCCCTGACCTCAGCCTCTTGACCTCAAACTCCAAAAAAGCCATTTTTCAATCAGCACTAAGCCTGGATCATCATTTGGACTTTCCACACAACAGGTCCAATCTAAATCTATTCATTTCTTAAAAAGAAATGTAAGAAATAGAAAGTGTCTGTAACGAAATTACAAGTAATCAAATCTGATTTTTATTTATTTTTAACTATAGTTGGATTTGCTCATCTACAGTGATGGGAAAAAGTATTTGATCCCCTGCTGATTTTGTACGTTTGCCCACTGCCAAAGAAATGATCAGTCTATAATTTTAATGGTAGGTTTATTTGAGCAGTGAGAGACAGAATAACAACAAGAAAATCCAGAAAAATGCATGTCAAAAATGTTATAAATTGATTTGCATTTTAATGAGGGAAATAAGTATTTGACCCCCTCTCAATCAGAAAGATTTCTGGCTCCCAGGTGTCTTTTATACAAGTAACAAACTGAGATTAGGCGCACACTCTTAAAGGGAGTACTCCTAATCTCAGCTTGTTACCTGTATAAAAGACACCTGTCCACAGAAGCAATCAATCAATCAGATTACAAACTCTCCACCATGGCCAAGACCAAAGAGCTCTCCAAGGATGTCAGGGACAAGATTGTAGACCTACACAAGTCTGGAATGGGCTACAAAACCATTGCCAAGCAGCTTGGTAAGAAGATGACAACAGTTGGTGCAATTATTCGCAAATGGAAGAAACACAAAAGAACTGTCAATCTCCCTCGGCCTGGGGCTCCATGCAAGATCTCACCTCGTGGAGTTCAATGATCATGAGAACAGTGAGGTATCAGCCCAGAACTACACAGGAGGATCTTGTCAATGATCTCAAGGCAGCTGGGACCATAGTCACGAAGAAAACAATTGGTAACACACTACGCCGTGAAGGACTGAAATCCTGCAGCGCCCGCCAAGGTCCCCCTGCTCAAGAAAGCACATATACATGCTCGTCTGAATTCTGCCAATGAACATCTGAATGAACTCAACTCAACTCGCCGTGTTTGGAGGAGGAGAAATGCTGCCTTTGACCCCAAGAACACCATCCCCACCGTCAAACATGGAGGTGGAAACATTATGCTTTGGGGGTGTTTTTCTGCTAAAGAGACAGGACAACTTCAACGCATCAAAGGGACGATGGACGGGGCCATGTACCGTCAAATCTTGGGTGAGAACCTCCTTCCCTCAGCCAGGGCATTGAAAATGGGTCGTGGATGGGTATTCCAGCATGACAATGACCCAAAACACACGACCAAGGCAACAAAGGAGTGGCTCAAGAAGAAGCACATTAAGGTCCTGGAGTGGCCTAGCCAGTCTCCAGACCATAATCCCATAGAAAATCTGTGGAGGGAGCTGAAGGTTCGAGTTGCCAAACGTCAGCCTCGAAACCTTAATGACTTGGAGAAGATCTGCAAAGAGAAGTGGGACAAAATCCCTCCTGAGATGTGTGCAAACCTGGTGGCCAACTACAAGAAACGTCTGACCTCTGTGATTGCCAACAAGGGTTTTGCCACCAAGTACTAAGTCATGTTTTGCAGAGGGGGTCAAATACTTATTTCCCTCATTAAAATGCAAATCAATGTATAACATTTTTGACATGCGTTTTTCTGGATTTTCTTGTTGTTATTCTGTCTCTCACTGTTCAAATAAACTTACCATTAAAATTATAGACTGATCATTTCTTTGGCAGTGGGCAAATGTACAAAATCAGCAGGGGATCAAATACTTTTTTCCCCTTACTGTATCTACTGAGGTTGTTATGGGAACGATGCAAGCATGCACACTCTACAGTTTTGTCCAGATTAATATGGATCTAGCTTTAAACACATGTTTTTCCTCTACGTTTCGACAGCGTTTATGTCCAGCGAAAACGAAGCTTTTACGAAAACTCTCCCACAGGTGGATAAATATAAAAACGCCGTTTTTGTGTTGTAGTGTGGACAGTAAAAATTCATCATTGTTTTTGAAAGAATTTTCTGTCATGTGACCCATTCAACTCAAAGCAAACAAGATGGTGGATATTGTACTGCAGTTGTTGCGCCTGCTATCCAGTTTGATAGCTTTTTGTTAAAGATTAATGTCACTTTGTACAACCTTCTGATTGCATGTTTAAATAAACGCCTGATGGAAATAACGCAGGGCAGGGCTGCTTATGTTTTTACGCATGTGCAGTGATGTTTCAGTGTGGATGAGTGATTTTTGGAAAACGTTTGAAAACAACAAACCAGTTTTCGGATCTATCCGGTGGACGTAGCCTACGTAGTGCCTCCCTACTGGTTTTTGTCTGGGTTGTTTTTCTTGTTGTAAACTTCTGACATTTCGGAGCTTTCACAGGTGCAGCATGTAGACCGTTTAAATAGCACCCTGCTGCGTGTTCCCTCTTGATGTAGTTAGTTTGGCAGGTGAAAACACAAAAACCGTACTCGGGTGAGAACTAAAATCTGAACCAACACCGCTCGAGAGCGTCTGAACAAGGTCATCTCGGTCGAGCAAAATCTAGTATGGTTTAAACTGCAGTGAGAAAGCGAATCAGCTCTGAATCAAACCAACTGCACGACATGAACCAGATATGGCATGTATATTGTGTTGCATGCAACATTTTGTTTAGACACGAGCTGCTAAACTAAACCTCGAGGAGCAAACGGCGCCAAAGAACAGAGCTGTGCAGCTGCAGAAATATTTGCAATATTTGGACCAACGAACAAAAACAGAAAATAAAAGCTGGATGCATACACAAAATGTTTTAAACTAGTTATGGATCATCATCATTTACCACCAGTGTTCTCCAAGCCTGGATGATGATTATGGTTTCTACACACTGTTGGCAGAGGTTTGTTGGCCGTACTTCATTGCTGTATATCTGACCAATAAATGAATTCGTTTTACAAGGACATTTTCAGCCTTACAGGCCTCTCAGTCAAGGTTGTTGTTGTCCATTGAATCATGTGTCGTGTGAAACCAAACCACCCAGAAGAATCAATTTCATTATCATTCAGACTCAGCAAACTGACTAACAGGTGTGGGAACGCCTTAAAACCACCACATACCAAATAAATAAATAGATTTTTAAAAACTGAGTCATATGTACAGAACTCGCGTCGGGCAGATTTAAAACAATGTAGAATCTGATTGCAACAACTGGCTGGATTATATTCGTAGTGCAAAAAGTCTTCCCTGCTCATCATAACTGCCAAAAAACATTGTCTATATAAAACCAAGTCTTCCTTTGCAAAAATAAAGGGCAATGTCTCAGTACTGTTTACTGCTTTACTCATGATATAGGCTTAAAGTCCAGCTGTTCAAAGTAAATAATGAATTTAGGTCAGACAAAGCAGATGACTGATGTTCAAAATAGCATGTGAGCCAAGACGTTTCATTCACGTGTTCGAAGACATAATGTGAAATTACCACTAGAATGACTCGAATCAGGCGCTAGAACTTGAAGCCGAAACCCTCCAACATGCTCTGGTGCTTTCACAGGTCTCGAAAAGTTAACAAGCCACATTTTTCCAATCCTGCAACAGTCAGTTGCAGTGCTAATGAGTGCTCCTGACCCAGGATCGTTAAGGAGCACTAATCCGTTTTTAATAAGCCACTCCAGGTCTGAGCTAGGTGTGGCTCAGGAGCACTCGGCCCGGGAAGACCTCGGCTTGTTTGAAGGGAGTTTATATGGAAGTTAGGAAAGCCAACTATTTAGGACGTGAGAGAGCAAACTGGAGAGGTGAAAGGAAGTACCCAAAGAGTTTTAGTGTTGTGCTCCATCAGCGTCGAAATGAAATCATGGGGTTTACAAAGAAAAAGAAATGGCCACGCAGGAGTGTGGGAACTGGGGATATAAAAGAGGAGTTAGGAAAAGGAAAGAAGAGATTCTGAAAGCCTGGGGGCTATGAGGGTAAGTAGGGGAGAGGAACAAGGGGCCCACAAACCGTAGGACCAACCGCCAATGAAAACAAATATACAGTCACTCACACACACACACACACACACACACACACACACACACACACACACACACACAGACAGGTCACTAATCAGAAGTACTGTAAAGGAATGATGTAAACACTTTCACTTTTGCTAACCCTTTCTGTACAACCTGCATTGAAACATGCATAATCCATGTTTGTGTTACTTTACACAATTTTTAGCTGATTTTTCCCCTCACAGCATCTGTACAGTTCATGTCAGTTCACAAACTGTGCAGCCCAGAGGCCAGGGAACAAACAGGAAGCGACAGGCCATCTCTCCCACCACCACCACTGTCTCCCTCTCCCTCTCACACACACACACACACACACACAATAAACATCATACACAAACTCCACACAGACAGAAACCCAGGCTCCCTGAAGCTATGAGGCATCACCCTGCTGCCTAGTTTATAATATTATAGTAGAATATTTCATTTAGAAGATTCTATTTTTAGCCTGGATAGCTCACTACCATTGTGGTTCATATGGGGTTTTTATATAGTTAGGGGGTAGTTTTTCTCTATCAAGTTAATACTGATGGTACCCCCGTTGTTTGACCCTACCATCTCCATATAACTTTTTATTGATTTATTTAGTTATTTTTTTACAACTGATAGATAATCTAAACGTGCTTTCACTTTTTATTTGAGTCTGCTTACGAAATGGATGAAGGTTTCATTTCGACTGTTTACATCTACTCCCAGTTCACATTTGCTTGATAAAGTGTTAGTGGTAAATACTCCTTAATGATCCATAATCGATATGTAATACATTTCAGGGGTATATCATTAACTAAAGCAATTACAGCATCCAAGAGATCGTTTGGGTCAGCAATGTTTCACATCGAACTGTAGCTTAAACATCTTAAAATAGTACCGTGTCATTTAAACCCAGTAGCACCAAGAGTAAATGACCTTGCAAAAAAACAAAAAACAAGAAACAGACAGAAGGTTAAAACTAGAAGTCTCCAAGATAAGGAGCAAGTGTTAGCGTGACTGAATGATGAGATGAAAGTGAGTCATGGCAGTGTCTTGAGTCAGCGGAGAGAGAACAGACTTTCACAATGTTAGGCGAAGCTCCGGGGGGCCAAGCACAGAGTTCTTACTCACACCCACACAAAATACACTGCTAGAGCTAGAACAATACATCGCTCCACCATAATTACAACATAACGGCTCTCTGTCATTAGCGAGATGGTGCCCTGTCAAGCCTGCAGCCGAGCGGCTTTTAGGCCAGGCTTAGAAAAGATAATGAAACCGAGCTGTACAGTATCAGTATCGAGGTATACAAGACCCAGTCACCTGCCTAACAACACAAACATCTTAAAGCATTTGTTTAAACAGAAGCCAATCTGGTTTATTTATTAAATCTGACTTGTAGAACGTTTGTATTGTCAGTTACCAACAAACAAATCTGAATTGATTGTTTAGACTGTAGAAAGAAATGTATCAAATCAAGCTGCCAGCTTGATTAGAGCCTTTTACATGGGAATTGAATGGGAATCAATTAGGAAGAGTTCTTTGAGTGTACACAAGCCAGGATTGAATTCCTAGGAAGACTGACATGACAACCTACTGTGACGGGATCTAGTGCAATTCCTGGGAAGTTATCCAAAGGGCTCGTGTGTGAACGGAAGAGATACATTTCCAAAGACCAGGACCACAATTTTATGCCAATTTATCTTATAACATGCTTTAAAACAATAGCACAGTAAATAGGCACCAGGAGAAAAAGCGTAACGTGAACAAATAAGAAGAACAGAAAAGTAATGTCAGGAAACTGGAGAAACGGACAAAACTCTGATCCATCCTGCATCCTGGCCTGATGCATCTGACACTTATGACTAAATAACAAGCATATACAAAGGGCACTGGGTAAGTGTTCAGACAGGTGGATTGTCTATTCTGGATTGGCTCCAAGTGTAAACGAGGGTGTGCATGGTGGACTGGCATCCCATCTGGGGTGAAATCTCCCACCAGTGTTACCGGGATGTGCTCCAGATCCATCCTGGATGGAGCGGTTACTGAAGATGAACAAATGAAGAGTGGAATTTACATCGTTTCCAGGGGGATCAGTGGTTCGCACGTTTGCCCCGCACCTCCAAGGTTGAGGGTTCAATTCTCGCCTCCGCAAAGTTCTGGCACCCCTTCCAGGGTGACCCCCCCACCTTGTGCCCCAGGTCCCCCGAGATAAGCTCCAGACTCCCCCACGGTCCTGTGTAAGACAAGCGGTATGGAAAATGGATGGATTTACATCATATCCTGTGTAACATCAGTCGTATGCCATTTGAACACATGAATCCTGTTCAAATACTGCAAGAATAAATAACACTAAAAAGGTATACTGATGTGTGAAAACCGATTATCCAGATGAAGTTATCTCTCCTCTGATCTACAGTAGCAGTGACAGGATCAGGGTGGCATGCCCGGAATGAATGCCACATCATGACACCATCAGCTTGGTTTCCGTATCCAAATGAACTCGGCCTAACTCTGTGCTCAGTTCATCACTGAATCCATCCCTAGGGAGCGCAACAGAGCTGTCAGATTATTTTGCCTTGTTTGTGTGTCTCCTCAGAAGCAGCCACACCCTGCTGGCACTGTCGTGATACGCTGGCCTCAGCTCTTATCTCAAACACTACACATGTGCTGTCACTACGCTGTCACACTGAGCTTCAGTGTGTCAGTCTTACTCTCTCGACTCCTATTGCTGCCACTACACGCATCTGTTTGCCCCTGCTACCTTATCCTTATCACTTCATCAAACGTCACACCAGCCTAAGACTCAGAACAGCCCAGAGCCAGAGGCAATGGACTTCAAATGTGACAGACTTCCAAGGACACGTGCTGTTTAATCTTTTAACATACCGGTTATGTAGTGTTTTTGATTAGGTTTCACAACACTGTATACGCTCTTAGTTTATGAAGAGCATGGCCATGAAGCCCATGAAGGGCAATGCCCCAGCTCCGTGCAATGCCCCAGCTCCAGGCAAACCTTAGCCGGGCAGTCTTGTCCATTTGGATTGTTCATAAAAAAAATTATAATAATAAAAAATAAATAAATAAATAAAGCGCAAGCACAATGTGAATAAAAGAGCAGGAGCACAGTGTGTATGAAGAATGGTGATGAGCAGCGTTATGTGCTACAGCAGCTGTCTAACGGCAGAAAGCAGTGCAAACTACAGCACAGTCAAATCTCCTGCAACATCAAATTCCATGTCTAATTTAAGAGCGAAGCTGTAGTTGCGTCTTTGTAAAAGTATGCCGCCTGTTTCAGAGCTACTGCAACTGGCCTTGCAAAACCAAAGGCCAAAGCAGCAAAGAATTGCAAGATTGTGAGGAATGTGTGTGTGAAGAATGGACAAACATTTGCGTATGTGCATCTCTTCCATGTCAGGTTAAGGAAGGAGAATGGGTTGTTTTTTCATGTCGCAGTTCTTTATGTCCAGCTTAAACTCAAACATCTCCACCTGCCATCGGTCTTCTTACACCAGGCAGGTGGACCCAGCTGTAATTTCATCCTCACCTGCTCAAAGTTTGCTACACTGCATGTCTTCCCCTCAAACGCCACTGCTGTGTTCGAATGATGAAACTTACGCAGGGTGCTTCAGAAGAGAGAAACACCCGCGGCAGCCATTTGTAGTGATGAACTGCATTTACCTCAAAGGGCTTTAAAAATGGTCATTTTGACACTTTGCTCCCGAGATTCTTGGTGCTGGCTTTATGCTGAATGAAGAAATGACTGTGGCATCAGTGTAGCTGAACAAATCTAAGTAAGAAGCCTTGTATACAGTAACTAGTTGAAATAAAACAGCTGGAAGTATTTCTGTGTCAAATAAGCTCTTTGATGTGGGGTTCATATTTCACTATACATTTTGATATATAGCGATAAATACTGCTCAAAAAAAATAAAGGGAACACTTGGAGTTACATTGTGCTGCTTAAGGGTTCCCTTTCATTTTTGAGAGCAGTATACATTTCATATATCGCTACGTCATTCGTATTTGTTTGCCTTTGGATATCCACAATATGAGGATGGAACAGCAGCACCTAAATGAACCTGGTTGTGTTGGGAAGCTTTTATTAGTCCAGTGGCTTAGTGGTTTACACATTTACCTCACACCACTGGGGTTGGAGGTTGGGCTGATTGCCGTTTCCAAATTGTCCGTAGTGGTTGAATGCGCATGCGATTGTGCCCTGGTTGTCCAGGGTGTCCCCGGTCATGTTCCCAGAGTTTCCTGGGATATGCTCGAGGCTCCCCCCACAACCCTGTGTATGATAAGCGTTATGGAAAATTCGTTGATGCATGCAATTGTTTACATAAGTGTCAGTGAAAAGACGACAATAAAACACTGGCTTTGGTGTTTCTTTACATTCCAAATGGCTGCATATTTTAACTATGCTGGTCTTGTTGAAGGTTATCTTTTGTAAGGTGACCTTGAGTGTTCAAGTGAGTGACCAACAAATCAAATGTATTCATTATTATTATATGCATGTGACGATCAAGTGTCCACACTATTTTTGGCCATATAGTGTATAACAAAGTATCAGAGATAAATATCTTGAGCACGTTTTACCAAAAAAAAACCCCAAAAAACTCACAGCCCTCACAAACCTAACACACCTACCTCAAACCTAATCTTATTCAACTATAAACTCCTACGGTGTGACTTTCCTGAGAAAGCCACTTTAGCCTGGACAATAGGCTCAGTGTGTGGATATTGGAGAGGCATTTAAACCCCCTCCTCTCCTTTCTTATCCATATGGTCAGCACACACACGCCTGCCTGGTGCCATCCACTATCCACTATCCAAATGTCGGTCCCATGATGAAGGATTGAATTACAACACCAAAACAAATGCCACACCATTTCAGTTAAGATGTTAGAAGCAGAATGTAGGCAGATAGGAAAACAAATTAAATTAGGCTATAGTTTGAAACAGAAGACCGCACACAAGAGAGAAAAACGCACAGCCCTCGAAGGGCAGAAAGAGAAAGGCGAGGCTACACCCCTTAAACAAATCATAGCCATTCGCCTCAGTCACAGCACTGGTACACCCTACACACACCCTACACACACACACACACACTCCATCACTAAGTCTTGCCTTTGGGCAGGATTATATGAAACGCATATAAACTCATGAACCTTGTCAAATATTTTCATTATTCCTTCATGCTAAATTAATAAACAATAGTGAGGATGCATTAGCATGACACCATGCAGTAAAAGCATGCCCAGGAGAAAGCCCCCCACCCCCCCAACCCTCTGCACCTTGACTGAGACTTAGTAAATGTGAGGACCTGCAGGGAGGAATTTACAGAAACACAGCTGACTATGGCCAAGGTCTGCTACAACAACAGGTGCCAGCTGCCCTAAAGCAGCATCGACACCCCACACAGTGAGTTACAGTAATGCGGAACTCTCTAAAGAGACCACGGTTACAAAGCTATGATTTGCTGCGTTCACTTCAATGTACAAGATTTTTAAAAAATCTAATCCTGACATTCACTGAGTGCCAATCGGACATGTACCAAACACTGGATTCAAGCAAATTCATCTGAACCATCACTATGAACTGAAGTGTTGGAATCTCTACACACTTCACATGGATTAAATTCAGTCAAAGTGTGTAAGCAAACTGGTCTCTATGCATATCAAGTTGTGATTTCCATCTCCTACTCCTTTTCATTTTAAACAACTACTCTACTATACTGTACAATACTGTACTATCCTCCTCTTGCATGCATCTTAACCACAAGTTAATTACAGTATAAAACCTTGTTAGCCCCCAAGCGAAAAGGGGGAAAATTGCATTTAAAGCAGCCACCCCTGCAGCGGTGCAGAATCACCACCACAGACATTTTGAAAGCCAGTATCTTAGCTAGCAAGGATTTAGACGTCTTTAAGCAGACCACTGCATTTAACCAGCTCTTTACCAAACACACCATCTCGATCTTCCTACAAAGGTTAAGATAAAAAGGTAAATAAACCCTTCTATACTTCCAAAATTAAAAAACTAATATTTTTGGTGAACTATATTAAGGTTTTCGTACCACTTATTTTCCATTCGGGTCAACATGTTTTAAATTTCACTTAAACTGAATTTTTTTTTTAACCCCACCATGAAACTCATTATGAAATAAACTCATTATTTCTCTACTGAAAATGAAAAGAAAGTAAATAAACAAATAAATGAATGAATGACATTTTGGTACATCTGCTATATTCATTCCATTATGACCAACACCCTAGTGTTAGGAGCGTCCTCGGGTATGAGAAGAGGTTTTGTGCATCTTTACTGTTCCGCAAAAACAGAGATGTATTCAAGTCAGTACGACTCATGAACAACAAATTTAGGCCAAAACAAATGGTTTTGTTTGGCTATTTACCCGAATTCAGCTACAGTGATATCTAACAGGTAGAAGATACGAATCACAGATACAAACTACGTCCAGTTGCACGCACACAAACACAATACATGGTACAGTTATGTGAAGAGAGAACTGAGAAGCATCTAAAACTACTTTCACCCATCTCGAATGAATTAATGAGCCTTGGAAAAAACAAAAACAAAGCAAACCACGTGTTATTTAAAAAAACAAACAAACCTTTTTTGACTTCAAGGTCGTGTAGAAATTGTCTGTATGATGCTGCAGAACTCATTTCAGCTTAGCCATATAAAGACCACAAGAAATAAAAAAAAAAAATCAAAATAAAAAAAAAGAGAAAAGAACTACAAACTGTGAGAGGGTTGAAAAGGAAGGAAAGCGATAATGTGAAAGTAAGAAATGATTTTCAGAGAAAAAGAAAAAAGGCAGAGGCTTCAGTTCGTCTGTAGACTCTACGGAATCCAAGAGGTCAAAGATCCAGGATCATTATGGAAATCCAGGCGTCTTCCAAGTTAGTTTTCTCTTTTCGGTTGCGTTTTGTGGCGTCAGTTACAGTCTAACGAAAGCCTGTGGATTCGTGTGTGTACCAGTCAGCAGCCTGGTAGCTCTGAGCGAGCAGCGTGCTCTGAGCCGGAACTGCACTTTGACCACAAGGCAGGTGATGTCACTGCTCGAGCTGGAGCATGTGCCTTACTCCCGCCATCAGTCAGATGTATACGAGTATGCGTCTGTGGGTGTGTGCGATGGGGTGGGGGTGGGGTTTATGCACAATTCAGAAACTGAATAACGTACATACAGGAAAGAATGGAGAAAGTGTTAGTCAAGGTCAATTCATTTGAACACAAACACCCTGTTCTGTCTAACTTTGTGTTGTGTGAATGAACCATATGTTCATGTGTACATGATAGTTGCTTGATGCATCCATATAACATTTCACACCAGAGTACTCAGTGTGAAACCTCTCGATTCCACAATAAATGTTCCTATTTATTCACTTAGATTTTTCTTTTCATACACTACCTGGGATCCACACCCACAACATCCGCCATTTTTGTCTTGTCTCAAGACAAAGAGAGACTTGTCTCTTGCCTTCTTATTCTTTCTTATTATAATTATCCAATCATTACATTTTACCAATTAAAGAATGACACACACTACCCTCAACCCGTTCATAATTTCGTGTCATGGAACATCTGCGAAACAAGTTAGCTCCTGTTATAAATTAGGTAACAACAGCTATAAACAAACAATTATTTCCTGCCTTTTTTTCTCTAGCAACTTTTCATTTTACAGAGAAGCCAGAAACTCTCAGTCATGAAGATTATCCCGTGGCGGAAAACATGACTGTTACAAAGTGCTGACACAGCCGAGTCCTTCTGTAAACGTGAAATAAACATCTCCTTACAGACACTCAGACTCCTCAGGTTTTTCTTTGTTAAATACCAGCACCTTTTTAATCTGATTATTATTAGTCTTGGGCGTCCAACACAAATATCTGTGCAAGTTGTTACTATAGTACAGCAAGTACATTAATATAAACCAGCCAGAACTACAGTCGGAAATGCTTAGAGATGTAACGGTAGATCACGATTATCCTGACCAAAATGAGCAGGTTTATCAGTATTATCACGGTATTGTTAAAATGTGCTGAAAATGTACAAAAAGTACTGATACACCCTGAAATCATTTAAACAGCTTTTATATTTGACTATAAAGTGATGGATGCTTGTCACCAGGCTTGCTGCGATAGTCGGTGTTACACGGTATTAGTTACAAAACGGACGCTGCGATTAAAAACTGAATGCGCCTGCTCAATTCAGCATGAGCCGAATGAGTCCGAGTCGCAGCACAGATCAGCAGGAGTCAGACTTCATTCATCACGTGATGAGCGCGAGGCAAGATGACTGACCGGAGGAGTGAGGCGAGCCGAGCCGATAGACGGAAGGAGCGAGGCGAGCTGACGGACAGAAAGAGTCAGCATTTTTATAAAATCCAAAATATGACCACACTTCGGATTTGATCCTCTCGGAAGAGTGGAAAATCTCCAGAGCGCCGTCACTGCCTTCCGTCATGTTTTCACGCTAAAAGCATCCATGTTGCATGCTGCATCTGCTTCAGACTCACACTGGGCCTGTGGACAGCTTTTACCATGAGTTTTACAAATCACAATAATTATACACGGTTTTAACGATAATTCAATGTGACACGGTAATATTAACCGTCGGCGGAATTTTATCATAGTTTATCGTGAAACAGTTTCATCTCTACAACTGCGGTCACTGAAAATTAATAAACACCTTCTGAGCAATCAGATTAAGGAATTCAACAGAACCACCTAGTGGCAGAAGCATAAAAATATGAAAATAAAGCACATCATGTATGGCATACATTTTATTCAGAGCCCTGTTCCAACATCAAGTGGATCAAAGAATCATTTAGCAAGAAAACTGTGCGTGTGTTCGTGTGCGTGTGTTACTTCAACAGACTTCTGCAAGAGGACTAAAAGTAGAACATTCAAATGTTAATTTATTTTCTCTTCAATATGTAAATCTTACATATCCGGGTGGCATTCATTCTACCAGCCCTAAGGCATCCATTTTCATAATGCATGAGCATTATTACACTGTGTTTCAATAATCAGCGATTGGTCATACCACAAAAAGATCATGATAATAAAAGATAGAGAACTTGAAGGTACATTGAGATGCATCTCGTATTGAATTTTATATTGTATGGTGCCCTGAATCGAAATCTAATCAAATTCTCTGATCTCTGGAGATTCGATCCTCACACTGCAGCATCTAATCTCATCATCTTTACTCAGTGCTCTATCAAGAGAGCCATGCCTACTTCCCAGCCCCCAAGTATTATCTGCACCTTCACTTTATATCATGTGACTAGCTTTGAGGTGTGTCTCAATCAGGGCACTGATCAGGGAGTCGGCCATTTTAAAGGCAGTCTCAATCGCAAAATGCTTCCAGTGCTGTGGAATGTTCGCTCCCTAAAAAAATTAAAATCCCACAATGCAATGCAAAACAGCAAGCATCGACGCTCACTATCTTCCCTTACTGAAAAACACATCACATATTCAGAAGCCTCTCCTCTTGGAAAAAAAGAAATAAATACATTTTGGCGGACGAACTTTCGGCCAACTTCGTCTCCAAACGTTACCGTTGTTGTAGCTCTCCAATGATTACCCACGCTAGCGATTTTTAACTTTATTTGATGTTCTACATACGGTTTGTTTATGTTAAAGTCTAACAACTTTTAAGTGTTTAATAATTTTTATAAAAATCCACTTTCTTGCCTACGATCCTGAAAACACTAACAGCTAACAAATTTATGAGACGTCTACTGTCAGGTTATCAGTCCTGCCTATTGCTGATAAATTCCAGTGGTGACATAGTACAACACGAGTACGTAGTCACGTCGCCGGAAATTGAGTCATCAGTGTCCCGATGTGTTGTGAGCCAGGGTCCTTACCAGTGCCCCAACTCGTGTCTATGATATACTGACTCACCACCTAGGGAGCTGATTGAGACGCACCGTATCTTTTTTTATTTATCTACTAGTCCATTATGCTGCGACATTCATCGTCAACAAGTCTTCATTGATGACCGGATCATTTGTACAGCTTTGCTTGGCTTTTGCATATTACGCAACCAATTCCTCCGCCTGCTCCCTGTTACTGTGTACCATGGCGTGTCTTACTTGTTTACCTCTTGATTCCAGAAGTGGGGTTCAGGCACCCCCAGAGAACCATGAAGCATAGCCAAGGAGTCAGTGATGTATTTATTTATTTATTTTACTTCAAACCCCATGACTGTCAACATTCTTTAAAGTTATTAGCCTAGTGGACGGTCATTTGACTGCTCTCTTGAATTGAATGGGCTTAATTCAAACGCAAAAACGAGTCACCTATAAACAACATGCCAACTTGGTTCTGGCTGCAGAAATTTCAGGAATAAAAAGCTCCAGAATATTATTGTGCATGTACAATTAAATAATGAGCCTAATAATTATCATCAGAGGGGGCATGTTTAATATTGTACAATTAAAAGGGGTTTGTGTGTTAGCTTACAGGTTTCACCGCTGCTGAAGGTGGTCAATAAACCCACTGTACCCAATTCAATCTCTCCCACTGTTTGAAATCTACAAACTTTGAGGCAAGATAAAAAACACCGTAATCTCTCAGCCAGAAAGCTTCCTCACACCGTCGAATACACAGTTTTTAGTGGCACATAAACACACGTCACACACAAACACGTTTCCCATGAGAACATGAACTGCACGCAGTTGAACTGCTTGGATAACAGGCTGTAATTAGGAGTGATCAACAAGAGGATTGAGAGGAGCGCTGTTTCTGAGAAGAGCACGCAAATAAGCCGGGAAGAAGAGTGAGCCTGTGGAGCAGTCCTGCTGGCCAGCGAGACCTCGGAGACACAGCCGGAGGTGCTGCAGACGCACAGACACTGATCTTCTTTACGGGATATTAAACCATATTACCCGTTTAATCTGGTTATGAAGCTCTTGTATTGTTATTCATGGCAATCCGTTGCTAAGACTAACGGTACTTCACTCCACAGTGGTAGAATAGTACACTTTTAGTCCGAGTCTAGGCTTGTAACCGCACTCATACACTCGGAGCACAAAGGGAGGCCAGACAGAAGCCGCCAGCTCCTACTGACAATTACACACTTCAATATAAAGCCACGAGAGACCGAACATCTCAATGATGGAACAATCGAGACCTGACTTTTTTTCCTTACTTCAATATAAAAAAATCTCTAAATTAAAAGTAAAATATTGCATAAGACAACAGTCTGTACAGGATTTCCACAGGAGTTTTTACATGATTGTTGCTGCCAAAAATGCTTGATTTAGCTATGGCTTTTTTTCAAAAAGCGTGATACAACTTGGAGTTTCTTGTGCCTTTTTCCAGAAAACTACTTGAATTGGAGGAATTGCAATGGCACGAAATAGTTTTGCAGTGAATGTGACCTGTTAGCTGTACTCATGATCGATGAACGTGAATCAAAGAGGTCTTTGGCTGAATGTGCGTTGTGATGACACATCACGCGTCTTGGTCCAAATCTATGAAAAATTTAAAAGCTCCCCCGAATATTCCAGGGTTTCGCAAAATCCTGGAGGGACCGATTTATAATTATTATTTTGTTGTTTTGTTTTGTTTTAAATAAAAACATAACAGAACCGTTTGATATTTTGTCAGTTTCAGCAGTATTTTCTAACTACAGCCTAGCAGCTAGAGACATCACCTCAGGCTCAATATTTCCGACGGCTTCTTCAGAGAGTGAGCTAGCAGGAAGTTTTATTTCCAATACTTTAGGCTCAAATGCAGAGAAATTAAATTAAAAATGTGTCTGGTCTGCTAAAAAAAAAAAATAAAAAGTGATGAAATTGTGTAGACTGTACAGGGCATCGTTAGAATAAAGCTAACTCTGGCTTGTACAGCTAGAATACCATGGCCTTCTCATCCTGATCTAATAAAACCTGTTTGTTTTTTGTTTTTTAACAGATCCAGTAAACAGTCACTGTTCAAACAACTGCTCCAGTTGAAAGCCAAAAGAGAAGAAAAGAAAACTAAACGTGATTGAAAATGTGTTAATTACCTGAGAAACGGTGGCAGAATATTCCAGAATAGCAGCAGAAGTGATGTTGACATGGAAGAGAAAGAGAACAAAAATCTGTTAGTTCACAGTCTGAGAGCTTCACTATAAAGACAGGAAAAAGTCATGCCATGGGAAAGTGCACCAAGTCCATACAAGGATATGAACAGGGATTTACTCTGGGAGAAACACACAAGACCAGAGCTTCCCAATGTTGGCTATTTACATGAATAATAGCACGATAATTTGACGAAGATGCAAATCATAGAGTGGCATAATCATGTGTACACGACATTAGTAGTACTAAATATATTGATTTTATTGGATCGATTTCACTTCATCGTGCATCTCTGGCAGAAAAGAACACTAAAGATATTTTGGATTCATTCTAATGCCAGAACTGACAAACAAAAACCCACTGAAGATTAAAGTCTGACCAGTAAAATGGAGTGATGTAAACAAAACTCTCAGGACAGTAACGGGGCGGAAAAATCGTTTCAATAACCTTTACATGTTAAGAGTCTTAACTCCGTTTAACCCACACGCTCATACACTAATGTCTTAATTATAATCCATCATGTGTCTGCAAATACATACATTTTTGTTCTTTTAAAAACCCACCACAAACCACTACATTTAAAGCCGTGTTTCTTAAATCTGCTCCATCCTGCACATACGGGTTTCCTCCCTCTTACTCAGGGGTTCTCAAAGCTTTTTGACCCGTTAATCTATATAAAATAAATTAATTAATTAATTAAAAAAAAAACAAACAAAAAAACTCCACTCAAGCCCTCAGCTTCAAAGCTTTAATTCATGAATATCATTTAAATGTGTATGATCATATTTTTTCTATTTATTGATCAGTGCCGTGTTTGGTCTATTTGAACTTTCCGATAACAGAGCACATTAGGTCCAAGATGACGTTATTTATAGGCCACTGGTTCGAGTTAGCAGTCGAGTTAGCTGATAACTGTAAGAAACTTAATAATAAACAATGACTTTCATAATGGTGGGTTGTGACTTTCATCACTGGAACAACACCGTAAAACAATCGTGGACCCCTGGCTACGTTTCCCGACCCTCAGTCTGAGAATCGCTGCTGATACTATGCAGTTGAACTTCATTCGGTCGTGTGAACTAGTTGCCGTGTTGAATCGGATGAACTACGAGCATGAGGAAACGCTACAAGCAGGATTGGGAACACGTTTTATTGCACGTCTGTTTAATGGTAGACCACATGAAAATTGATAAATGAATATCAGGCAGTCTTCCTGGCAGCAGTGTGGCTCTTCGTTTTGTTTTTGCAGCAAGACGTCCATCAGAAGCTCATTTAGTGTCTGAATACTGTACCAAAATAAATAAGTCAGGTTATAGCACAAAGGAAGGGAATGTTTTGCATTCCAGTGTGATACACAAAGGACTAACAGATCGTCCATGCAGTGTGAGACTGTGCTGATGCAGGGAAATTTTCACACACAAACCCACCCCCGCTCTCCCAGCAGCCTCTGCTACTGATGCTGCATGCAGAGCTGCAAAGAAACACTCGGGCAACAGCATCAGCTGGGCCACAAATCTGCATGTAATCAGAGGTACGTTTACCATCACAAACCCAACCTGGCTCCTTTCCAGAAACCACACACACACACACACACACACACACACACACACACACACACACACACACACACACCCCTACACTTTATGGACAAACTGGCAGGAAGGAGAGCAGCTAGACTATGCTTAATGCATTCAGATAATCTAATGTTTTAAATGAAATGCATAATCAAAGTCAAGCGTCACTGGTCTATCTGAATCGAATCATCTCGATATCATGTCCCGTATTCCATTTCTCTACCTGTGCAGGTCCATAGCTTTTATAAATACCTCCATTTTCCATACCGCTTATCCTACACAGGATCGCGGGCAAGCCTGGAGCCTTGGGGAACTCGGGCACAAGGTAGAGGACATCCTGGACAGGGTTCCAACCCATCGCAGGACACAGTCGCACACATTCAAACACTGGACGATTTGGAAATGCCACTCTGCCTACAACACATGTCTTTGGACTGGGGGAGGAAACCGGAGTACCCAGGGGAAACCACCGAAGTACGGGGAGAACTGGGCATATCCAGGGTGGCGGCAGGAATCGAAACCCTACTCTGGAGGTGTGAGGCAAATGTAGGCAAAAATAGGCCACCATAGGGTAAACAGGATGGAAAACGGATAGATGGATGGAAATCAGAGCATGGACAGGATATCACGATACCTTCAATATCTCAGAAAAATGTCACACTATTGATCATGACATTAAGACTGTTGTATTATCCAGCCCTACTAAAACAAATGGGTCTGGGTCGTGAGGTTAAAAACACATGCATATATAGAATCATAAACAAGCACACACTCTTCAACACTAAGGCATTCATATACAGAGCGAGGGACAGTCAGCTCCAAGCGAACAGTCATGCAGGAAACCCAAAAGAAGCAGAAAGAAGAGGGGGAAAGCACTAGCTGCTGAACAGACCTCATGCTGAAGAGATTGTGAAAGGACAGCACATCAGTGCTGATTTCTCCCTATTGATTCAAAAGAGAAAGACAGACTGCAAAGACATCACAATGTAGGTCACACACAGCACCGAGACGATGTGTGACAAGGGGAAGAAAAAGTGAGCGAGTACAGATTTTAAAAATAAACAAATAAATAAATAAAAACCCCACGAGGCCATGAAATTTTCATTTACTTACATTTTGATTTGTTCAGATTAGGGATGTGACGGTGAGAAAATTCTCCCACCAGTTAATCGGGAACAACACCGGGAATACCGGTATCACTGGGGGATGTGGTGGGGGTCATTTCCTTCTTTTCCCCCCTTGCTTTTAAATGGCTTAGGAATGCAATAATTTGACATTTCATGTTCGCTTTCACATTAGCGGAAATTACTTGTATGGTGGGTTTATTATTATTCTTAATAAAAAAAACATAACTACAAAACAGTAAAATGACAAACTCGCATTATATTAAACATAGAAATTTTGAAACCAAACCTTCCGCCATAGTCGCGTCAGTCAGCTCGCCTCACGATAAACGAAATCTGACTCCTGCTGATCTGTGCTGCGACTCATTCGGCTCACGCTGAATTGCGCAGACTTGTTCAATTTTTAATCTGAGCGTCAGTTCTCTAACTGAACTAAATGATTTTCATTAAAATAAAAAAGCAAAACAGTAAAACAGTGGGGGCGGTGCCGCGGTGGGCAAGTGATGTAATCGGTGTGCAGCCGAACACCGTGCAACACCAGGAACACGACTATCGTCTGGTACAGATCCTAAACAACCAAGCAAGAAATCCTATTTACACATCAGTGATTTTGATCAACTAATGCTGTAATGTTTATTTTGTTGTATACATGTTCGGACATTGGGATATGTTGCGATAAACCTCCATGCAGAGTATGAGCAGAATGCAATACCACCGTCTGTGTCTGTTCAGTGCTCCAAATATTAATAAGTGGGCGTGGTCGAATTACTGCAGGAACTGCTTTTGTCCTTTCTTCCTCTTTTTTTTTTGAAAGAGAGCATGATTTTTTCCCCCCATCCCACACAGTTCTTTCTTCTGTTTATACCTGCCCACAATATTTTCAAATTCGGTTGGTTCCATGTCCCATAATATATAAACAAACAATCTAGCAGCATCACTTACACCACAATGATCCTGACCAGGCGGTTACTAAAGATAAATGAATGAAAACTAACAGCACACTGCTGCAAATGCAAGTTCACGATCGCATTCATGACACATTTCTTTGTCCACTTTGTATGTGACTGCTCAGCTACATGAAAGTAAAAACCTTGAACCTCAACCTGAAGTCTGGTGCAAGCTTTCTTAACGGAAGAAAAATAACGTGCCTCTGATTATATTTGGATTTGAAGTTGTCTAGACCAGATTATCTGTTCATTCAGAATAACGTACATATTTGGATAGGTGCGTGTAAGCCCTGGATCAGTGACCAATATGGTTCAGTACTCATTATCAGGAAAAAAGCTACTGTTGCATCCTCATCACAGGTCCACGTTACTGGAGATATATATTGACCACATTGGCTTGCCATGGCATGAGAACTTGAACGCTTCACTCTGAGCCGATCATCTTTAAAAGAAATCAATTTTTTCCAAACACCGTATAGGTTTGAAATTTCAGACACCACCACCATGACTTATTCATCATCATTTAACGTCCCGTACACAGTAGCACTTATGAGCTATTGTACCAAGGCAGAAAGCCAAGAGACAGGAGAACAGGGGCGAGAGTAATACATCTCCATTCCCAGCTAATGGCATACTGCAGGTGTAGACTATAAATTACCAGCTCTTAAGGGGGAAATACACAAAGGCCATGTAGAAAGAGAGGTGGGAGATATGGCAAAACGATCAGGTCGCACCACTTGGAAGACATTCTCACAATACACCATAAGCATCACAAGATTGAGCAGAGACCTCCAGATGTTTGGGTGCAATTTAATAAGTATTACAATATTTTAAATAGTGGTTCAATATTGTGATTTTTTTTATTATTGCTTTAAAAACAAAATGGTGAATTTGTTAATTAACCTGCTATTAATAACAGATCACATAATAGGCATATAGACATTCAAGTCCATAGTAAACCTCTTGTTATAACAAAGCTGTTTATTTCTAATCATAATCAAAAATAGATTCATAAACAAACATAGTAGGGTAACGATCACCATGGCCAAGAAACAATTTGTAATTTATGTTTAACAAGCTTATGTTTTATTTATTGTTTTGAACATAAACTATTTTATAAAGAACGTTAATTGTAGTTGTATTGAAGTCGTAGCTTGCAGTCAATCATCGTATTCCACAGTTGGGTGTGAAAGTAAAGTTACAAAACCCACCCATCATTTAGTAAAGTCTCATTTTCACAGAGCTAAAGCAGGCTTGCGACCGCAGCAGATTAATTATTATTTCTGTCTTCACTTGGTTTGAAGTTGAATTTAAGTAGATTAAAAGATGTGCAGAAATGAACATGGGTAACACACCGCACTGCCACAATAGCAACAACATTTTTCAGTCCCAAAGCAGTCAGGGGCATTCCTACAGTCCTTCTAGCACACTAATACACTGTTCAGTAGTACTGACAGGAAACTACAGTGAATTTGTGCTGAACGGTTCCCGCTTGCTCTACAACAAAGATGCTCCTTCTTCCTTCCCATCTCTCTCGCTCTCATATATTATATATATATATATATATATATATATATATATATATATATATATATCTCACAAAGTAATATCCCCATACACAATATAAAAGAAAAGACAGACAGAGCAAGAGACAGCTACAGAATAAAAGACAGACAGACAGAGACAAAGACAGTCAGAAACAAAAGACAGAGACAGACAGACAGAGCAAGATACAGACAGAGAAAGAGAGACAGGCAGAGACAAAGACAGACAGAACACGTGCCTACAGCTAGAACACACACACACACACACACACACACACACACAGTGTTCAACATCACAGTAAAGGTAGACAAATCATAAATCTATTATCTAGCCTAGAGGGACGGTAAACGCTGCTCAGTCCCATGTTTCAGTTGCCTGGAAAACTAAATGAAGAGACCAACACGTAGTGGCCAACCTGGTGTAATACTGAACAGCTAGCTAGTTAGCTAGTTAAGTGTGTTAACACAGACTAGGTAACAAATGAGCATATGATCATAATTTCCTGATGTAGCGAGCCACTGGGCAGTATTTCGACTACGAGCTGTAGTGTCTAACACTGCACATAAAAGATTATCAGAGTCTTTATCCTCTCTCGATAGGTTTACTCATGAGGTGACTGTATATATTGAGCAGGAGAGCTATACGGTGTCTTTGATCTGGATTTTATTTTGCTTGATTTCTCTGCCCAGTAAACGTCATCTCAGCCAAGGCAGCAGGATTCGGAAGCAGTCGCTGTAGCTACAGCATCGAGAAGTGCGTTTGATTTAAACATTTAAACTTGTGTTCTGGAAACTCATGAAGGAGTAGCTGCTTTCTATCTCTGGTTGTCTGCTAGACCACTGCGCGGCCCCTCCAGGATTGTGAGATCGCAGAAATTAACCCCAAAATCGAGCAAACTCCGCAATATTCGGAGGAGCTTGCAATTTTTCAAAATTACTGCAGATTCTTTCGCAAATTTGGGCAAAGACTCGTCATGTGACATCACAAGGCGTATTCAGCCAAAGCCCTGTTCGATTCACGTGCGTTGAAAAGGAGTACAGCTAAAAGGTCCCATTTACCAACAAACACTGCGAAAGTCTGTGAAAGAAAATTATTTCCTGCTGCTGCAATTTCACCAAAATCCAGTCATTTTTTCCAGAACAAATCCAAAAAATCTTCTGGGTCCCCAGGGTAGTGATTTGGCCACCTCTACTCCAGTACAGAAATAAAGAACGTTATAGTGGAAGGTTTGCAGTAGTGTATACAAAGAAACTATGAGGACTGATTATATATAATTTTATTTATTTTTTTTTAAAGCTTACAATACAGCCAGTATTAGCAGAGCCTATTCATATTCCCAGAACATGAAAAACTGCAACACAGCCTTACATTTCTTAGGGTTAGCAATAAATAAATAAATAAATAAATAAAAACCACCTGTCCAAAGTGAAGGTTTCAAGCAAATGTCAGAGATGCCAGCGAGTCCCTGAGGGAAAGCTGACCCATTTCCACACACAGCAGGGGAGTGAAGCAACGCCCCGGCAGGCAGGACACACCAAAAGCACAGCACAGGCTTAAACAAGTAATAAAGCCCTCAGGCAGGAGAAGTCCTACATGGACAGAGCTATGTCTCCAGTCTCACATAATATGACAGTGGCACATTCCAGGTGGAGAGACTGGTGAGGCAGCTGTTTAGCGGAATGCACAACGGTCATGTACACGCTTACACACCTGCTTTTGTCATGGTTTCCTGTCCATCACTGGACTCCACAGCTGCGTGAGAGAAGTAACAGGACTGTGAAGACTATTCTTCATTCACAGTTCACGCAAAGTTTAATGCAGTAACGTCAACATGAAAAATTATAAAATTGGCATCGTCACATTTTCTTTCTAGACAGTTAAAGTGGAACTCAGCAGTGGGTTAGGTTTTTTGTTTTGGTTTTTTTTTTTACAAGATTTAGTGTTGACGAACTGACTAGGCTCATGTCCTTATTGCGATGGCACATAGTTTCCCAAAGATGTGATCAAATCACGTGTAGTGAGAAAGGTTTTCGATAGGACCGCTTGCATGCCGGAAAATGTGTTTCAATCTTATATTTCCACATCATTTTGTGGAAGGAATGTGTCACTGAAATTTTAACAATATGAAAGATTTTTTTTTTTTTTTATAATTATTGGCCACATTGTGCCCTGTGATGGACTGGCACCCTGTCCAGGGTGTACCCCACCTTGTGCCCAATGCTCCCTGGGATACGTTCCAGGTTTTCCCCATGACCCTGAAAAGGAGTATGCAGTAGAAGAAGGATGGATGAATTATTGGCCACTTTATGAACATAGAACATATAGAATTCAGCCATAGCAACGTCTGACAGGTTGATAAATGACTACATATATTCATCTCCAGAATTATTAAAACATGCAGATCACTGAACATTCATAAACACTCCTCTTATCTACAAATTACAGAGGTGCTTGAATGTTTGTGAAGTTTTTAGAATTTAGGAACATTTCTGCATAAATATGACCTAAAATATCATTCATGTGAGGAAACCCACCAACATCACAGAGTCAATGCAGTTCTGTTCTGAGGAACGGGCGAAAACTCCTCCAAGCCGATGTGCAGGACTGATCAACAGTTACCGCAAACATTTAGTTTCAGTTACTGCTGCACAAGGGGGTCACACCAGATACTGAAAGCAAAGATTAACATATTTTTACTACCTCACAGACATGTACTATTGGATCATTGCCCTCAATAAATAAATGACCAAGTAGAATATTTTTGTCTCATCTACTTTTACGACTTCCAATGATGTTTTAGGTAACATTTATTTGCAGAAATGTAGAAAATTCTAAAACGTTCACAAACTTTCAAGCAGCACTGCATGAGTAAATTCTGAATAAAATCAAAAGAAAAGACATTTGTTAATTGCGATTATTTGGATGGCAATCAATCAGACAAAATTTCATAATCATGACAGGGCTTTTCATTTAGGTTATGATCACTCCATCTCATGTATCTCACTCACACACGGCAACAGTTTAACTACAACCCTGCCCTGAAATTCCATTTCCCCCCCATCACACTGTATCATATTCAATCTCTGGAGCAGCTGTTGTTTTATCCGCAACCCGGAACTCCATGGTCAGTGAAAATGTGTGTGTGTTCCTTCAGTGAGTCCTGATCCAAGTACACACTTAAAGAACAGACATGCCCTTGAATCCAAGCGCACACACCGGACAACTGAAAGCAGCTGAGGGAAAGAAAAAAAAAAAAGAAAAAAAACAAAAAAACAGGAAAAACTAAAACAAAAAAAAAAAAACCCTTATTGAATTGCTATCTACCCCCCCACACACACACACACTCTCACACACACATATATATATACACATGCACACCCACTCCTTGCCCTAACCACCCAGCTCCTGCTCCACAACCTCTTACCCAGCTCTTGAAACTCAGTCCTTTTTTAAAAACACCTGTCTCCTACCCTGTCTCACTCTCACGTTCCTCTTAACCCTTTCCATCTACTCAAGGTTCCACTGAGGAGTCCTCGCGGTTTTCTCCAAGCATAGAGGGGAAAGTCTTGTCAGACCTGATCACAAATAAATAAGGCTTCGATATAAAACAAATGACTATCCGAAATGTTTATGGAATAAGGAAATAATGAAATAAGTCCGGTGTTACAGAAGTACAGAACAGTGTACTTCCCTTACATACTGATGTGAACAGGGTGCATGTGACACCAGTGTATTCATCTCTTTCCTTGTGTGGTTTTGCTGAGTAACAGCAAGCCATTACTAATATCATTGGTGGTGGTGGGGAGGGAATATTTCGGCTGTTTATTAAAGCCATAAAAAAGTTTTATTTCCCTAAAATTTCCATCCATAGAGTGCATTTCTTTTATTAAACCACCATACAGTTCAATTCTCAAGTCTGATTGGTCAGAAGGTAGGTGATATTTTTGTGTAAACAGACACACCACATAATCGAAGTCTAATACTGAACTGATTTTTATAAAAACATGCTGAGGATCAACAGAACAAAAATAATAAAACAATAACTGAAGTTAACAGGAGACATTTCATATTTATGGCCGGAGTCTCGAGTGTCAGCACTTTGTAACAGTCAGGGTGACTTGCTGCGTTATTGATAGAAAGCGAGAGAAAGAAAAGATGCTGATGAACAAATGAGCGTTTATCGCTGCTATAACGTGCGATAACTCGCCGTCCACAACATTAACCATAACCGCTAACATGCACACTCACTCCTAGAAGCATCTGATCTTACCCAATTCAACACCACTTCACAGCACTGCATTAACATTTTTAAATGTCAATTCTTTAACCGTTTAGAGCGCTATATTAAATCTTTATTAAAAGCTAAATTGTAGAAGACACACATCTGTTATTAGATAAGTTGATTTATTCTCTGGTATTCTATGGTAAGATTTATTCTGATTCAACACACTTTTTTAAAAACGTAAAAAAAAAAATTTAAAAAAAATTTATTGTAGTATTTTTCATTGATCCTATTACATCATTGTCAGGAGTTTTGCTTAACAGGAGCTGATGGCAACCCAGAGCACCTCTCAATTAATTTAGGTGACTTTTAGGAAATTGGCTTAACATTTAAAACCGGAATACCGGAGTGAGAGAGAGAGAGTTGAAGTCACCAGGAGCAAGACTTTCATTCATTCACTACACTGGTGCTTTCTACGTCTCCTCCCCCACTCCTCTGGGTCTTTTTTTTGCGCTCCGCTTTTGTTGCTCCCCCACTCTCTTTATTGATGTGTGCGGTAATAGGCAGTGTAGGAGTACTATGATGTGGAGTGAGGCTGCTTTATGGTCTGCGCGTCACTGGAGCAAAGACTTCACTCCCAACATTAAACACACCTAGAGCTGCATTCTGAAGTGGTTCAAACTGGCAACCTGAGTCACAGTCTAAACACCAATAGCAACAACACCAGCTAAACCCAGCACCATGTCCAAAACATCCAGAGACCTTTATGTGTAGAATGAGAAAATAATTAGATGGGTGCCCCCCCCCCCCCCACTCTTACTCATTTTAATTGAACATCTAATCAATTACTGGCATAACAAATATAATACATACTGGTTTTCTATTGTAGGCAACAGTAAGGCTGAAAGCTTGGACACCTAACAGTAAGTCAGGGATAGGAAGAAGATTAAGTGTGTATGAAACAACCGTATACACTACAGAGCGCTTAGGTTTGCATCCGGCATGGTTTCTGGTTGCAGGAGATGATCCTTTTTACGGCGAAAATAAGGGTCTCAAGAGCAAACTCAAAAACAAGTCCCTGGAGTTTACACAGAATGATGCGGACCAAAAAAAAACATTTAAAAAATTCGGCAAGCAGCAGTTCTGTGAGCCTTGTTGATGAGCGAGAACGCTTCAAGCTGACAGGAAGGCTCTGGTAACTCAAATAAGCACTCTTTACACATGTGGTGAGCAAAAAAGCATCTCAGAACACACATCGAACCTTGAGGTGGATGAACGAGGTCCACTCCTGTCAGCCAAGTGCAGGAGTCCGAGTTCACAGAGGGCACAGAAACTGGACAGTTGTAGATTGAAGAAACTTTTATTATTATTATTATTATTATTAAGTCTACAACCCTCTTGGGCATGGAGTTCACCAGAGCTTCACAGGTTGCCACTGGAGTCCTCTTCCACTCCTCCATGACGACATCACGGAGCTGGTGGATGTTGGAGACCTTGTGCTCCTCCACCTTCCGTTTGAGGATGCCCCACAGAGGCTTAATAGGGTTTAGTCCATCACCTTCACCCTCAGCTTCTTTAGCAAGGCAGTGGTTGTCTTGGAGGTGTGTTTGGGGTCGTTATCATGCTGGAATACTGCCCTGCGGCCAGTCTCAGAAGGGAGGGGATCATGCTCTGCTTCAGTAGGTCACAGTACATGTTGGCATTCATGGTTCCCTCAATGAACTGTAGCTCCCCAGTGCCAGCAGCACTCATGCAGCCACAGACCATGACACTCCCACCACCATGCCTGTAGGCAAGACACACTTGTCTTTGTACTCCTCACCTGGTTGCCACCACACATGCTTGACACCATCTGAACAAAATAAGATTATCTTAGTCTCATCAGACCACAGGACATGGTTAAAGGAATCCATGTTCTTAGTCTGCTTGTCTTCAGCAAACTGTTTGTGGGAATCATCTTTAGAAGAAGCTTCCTTCTGGGATGACAGAAATGCAGACCAGTTAGATGCAGTGTGCGGCGTATGGTCTGAGCACTGACAGACTGACCCCCTACCCTTTCAACCTCTGCAGCAATGCTGGCAGCACTCATACGTCAATTTCCCCAAACACAACCTCTGGATATGACGCTGAGCATGTGCCTCAACTTCTTTGGTCGACCATGACGAGGCCTGTTCGGAGTGGAACCTGTCCTGTTAAACCACTGTATGGTCTTGGCCGCCATGCTGCAGCTAAGTGTTAGGGTCTTGGCAATTTTCTTATAGCCTAGGCCATCTTTATGTAGAGCAACAATTCTTTTTTCAGATCCTCAGAGAGTCCTTTGCCATGAGGTGTCATGCTGACCAGTATGAGGGAGTGTGAGAGCGATGACACCAAATTTAACACACCTGCTCCCCATTCACACCTGAGACCTTGTAACACTAACAAGTCACATGACACCGGGGAGGGAAAATGGCTAATTGGGCCCAATTTGGACATTTTCATTTAGGAGTGTACTCGCTTTTGTGGGTTTAGACATTAATGGCTGTGTGCTATTTTGAGGGAACAGCAAATTTACTCTGTTACTCAAGCTGTACACTCACTACTTTATATTGTAGCAAAGTGTCATTTCTTCAGCGTTGTCACAGGAAAAGATAAAACCAAATATTTACAAAAACGTGGGGTGTACTCACTTTTGTGAGATACTGTGTGCGTAGAGATATGCATACATACATATATACACACACATATATTATATATATATATATATATATATATATATATATATATATATATATATATATATATATATATATATATAATATATATATATATATATATACAACACACACACATACACACATACATATTATGTGTGTGTATATTTTATATATATATATATATATATATATAAATAAATTTAAATCTATATAGTCCATGACAAGGATGCAATTGAGCTGCTACACTTCTTGCTTCGGTCTGAAATAACAAAATTGCATGTAAAAAGTGATCATGTTTGTATCACATTCGTTTGATTGTACAGTAGCTTATCCGATTGCTTTATTTGCGCTTGGCTTAAGGAGAGTTAGTGAACAAAAACACCGCAAAGAAGAGGATTTTAGTTAAGACTCTCTGCTGAATGTCTTGTGGAGACGCCGCTGTAAGGAGAAGGAAGATGAAATCTGAAAACGTCTGCTCACAACGTCCATGCTCTGCAAAGCTTTCTCTATTCTGAAAGATCTCAATGGGATGGAATGGGGACCAAATGCATTTTTTTTTTTTAAGAGAGGGGAAAAAGGCTTCTGAGGTCTCTCTACAGAAGTGGGATGAACGCACAAAGCCATGATAGTCACTTAGGCCCCCCGGGAAGGGGGTCGCTTCCTCCTCGAAGGCTTTGTATCCAGAAGCGTGCTCGTCACCAACAGTGTCAAAGGTGAGAGAGGGGACTCAAATGTTGTCCTGCTGGCCCACATCAATCTTAGTAAGCGAGACACAAATTCAGTCCAATCGGAAAAGAAGTGCCATTTTCAAACATTCTCAGAATGAGCCGCATTCGATTTGCACTTTAAGGGCTTAAAGAAAAGCTGCATTTAGTCAATTATTTAAAAGTACCACTGAACTCAAAAACACGCTTACAAATGGTTAACTCTCCTTGGATGAATCATTCCAGTTATACAAGTCAGGTGTCTGTGTCAACAAGCTAGCACAGCGCTAAACTCTTATTTTGTTTCATTTGAAAGCAGAGACTCTCAGTATTATGTCACATACAGCATGATCTCAGTTTGTGATCTCACGACATATCAGCATAGCTTACGCTACGTATGATAGACAAATTATTAGTGCATGATGACATGTTAGCTAACAGTTTAGCTTAACATACAAGTTCTACTTCATGGTAAGTTTCTGGCCATGTTAACTAATGCAACAATTTCAGCAAAGTCAAACTAGTTTACTAGCGGTTATCTAGCCAGCCAGCTATTTGGGACAGCAGGAGGAATATTACCAGTTCTATATTAAATGTACACTGATAGTACCACTGCAATGACTAAAATCAAGAATAATCAATTGTGAAAATCAACGAATCTCATTACTTAGGAGTTGGTCTGCGCACAGAACGGGGCACGTTTACTCACCGCGTTACTTCTGTTCTGAAAACACACATCGGAAATATGGAGAGTACAGACCAAAATCTGTGTCCCAAATGATGTACTACACACTACGCACCATGTACTCGACCATCTAGAGTATGATTTTAGACGGGTAGTATCGTCTCAAACAGTAGTCCATCCATTCTCTGTACCGCTTATCCTGGAGTATTGCAGGGAACCTGGAGCCTACCCCAGGGAGCATGGGGCACAAGGCGGGGTACACCCTGGACTGGGTGCCAATCCAACACAGGGCATTATCACACACACATTCACACACCCATTCATACACTACGAACATTTTGGACATGCCAATCAGCATAGCATGCAAGTCTTTGGACTGGGGGAGGAAACGGGAGTACCTGGAGGAAACCCCCTCAGCACGGGGAGATCATGCAAATTACAGCAACTGCAAATGAACAGTTGTTTTGTAAAGTTTCAGGATGTACTCACACTGGGCCATCTGTACCGTGACCAAGGACTTTTGACCCACAATGTCCAGTTCGTTTGGAAATTGTGATCGCTCGGAACAGTGGCCGGGCCGATTTCAAGAGGTGGGCATGGACAGGTGGGCATGGACACAGTTGGACTCGGGCACGGTACGAATCTATTGTGATCGCTAACCGTGGCGAGCATGAAACTCGAAACATGAGGTCAATGATGCGACTGTCAGCTGCCAAGTTATCTTCTGATAATGTGCAGCATGATTAAGTGAAAATCACCAAGCTGCATACAACAAGTCATACATCTGTGTCACCGCACTCCAAATGACTCCAAATATGCCACAACAATGACAAGAATAATAGAATAATAAAGAATAATAAAAAAAAATTTAAACAGCACCATTAAAATGAGCTATTCAAAGGCACTTTACATAAAAAACACAATCATGTACAAATCACAACTAAATAAGCATACAAAATGTCAAAAGACAATTAAAAGTTAACCTAAAGAAGTATGTTTTAAGATAATTAACCTTACGATGATGGACTCCATTGTGCTGTGCAAGAGCGCTTTTCTTCCTGTTTTCATCAAAACAAAAAGCTGCATGGCGTAAAGCTTAATGACGTAAGCGTGCTCAGGCCCGGAACATTAAGTGAAGTGTGCATGCAGGACAGTGGGGGAGTGGAGATAGTGCTTGGGCACGGTACAAGGCAACCAGTCCTAGTGCGTTATTCTGAAGTTTATATGTGTAATGCTCAGTTTGTGGATTTCATTTTAAATGATTTAAAAACGATAAAATGATTAATTGAAAACATTCATCATCAGATTAATCGATTATGAAAATAATTGCCAGTTGCAGCCATAACTGGTAGATTATGGCATCCTTCTAGTAGTGTCTAGGGCATTATTTCACAATATAATGAGGTGAAATGACTCATTCAGGGATATTTTGCCTTCTGCCCTGCCCTATCCTGGGGCCCAATAATCATTTCTTCTCCATTAATTGTTCACAGAGCTCTCTCTGGTAAAATACATAAATCTCAGTCACTTCAAGGCAGAAGGAATGCAATGCTTTTTCCTCTGTCACGGCAGAGTTCCACTTTTCAGAAAAGCACCAAGTGATGACAACAGCGTTTTATCACCTGACCGATCAGGACGCAGCTCGGGGGCCAAGCACAAAAACCCAACATTTGGGGACCCTTTTTATTAATCTAATAAATCTGGATAGATAATCTAGCAAATTAGCCAGTAGAATCAAAAGGCAGAAGTAGTAAGAGTGTTGTTATGGTTACAGTGTGCACTGATAATCCCACTAGAAGCAGGTATTTTTTAGGTTGTTTATCTGTTGAGTGAGAGAGAGAGAGAGAGAGAGAGAAAAAAAAAAAAAAAAAAGAAAAAAGGGGGGAGAAAGAGAACAGAAAAAAGTGGGATAGAGCAAGAAAGAGGGGAATAGAGAGAGGGGGGAATAGAGAGTGGGATGGAGCAAGAGGGGAATAGAGAGAGAGAATGAGAGAGAGAGGAGAGAGAGAGAGAGAGAGAGAGGGGAATAGAGAGAAAAAAAAAAAAAAGGGAGGAGAGAGAGGGGGGGACCGAGATGGGGATATAGATAGAGAGGGGAGAGAGTGGGAGAGAGTGGGAGAGAGAGCTGTGCTAGAATAATCAACTGTTCAAAAGCACAACTGCATTTCCCTCATAATCTCCCAAACACAAGTTACACACTGTGATGACAAAAGATCCAGGTGTGCCGTCTACAGGAACATCACGTGTCAGATGTCTGGCTCATGAGTTATTTACCACACCAAACACCCTCACTTTAGACTTGGCAAGGCAAAACACACATGTGCAGACATGCTCTCTCGAAAATCCCATCAGAACCCATAACCATTACAGTGTCTATAATCCTAACAATAACAAAACCTGACCCTGAATCTTGATCCAACCTTCACCTCGGTGCTCATAATAAAAGATCGGTCTTCTCTTCATGTACAGCTACATAACGAGCCTCGAGGAGGAGCATGCAAGCCTTTCCCTAAACTAAACCAAATCAGTCCTCAGTTCCTCACATAAACTCTTCTGAGTTCAGACGCCACGGTGGGGCGCACGCCGCCTCCGACTTGTTCAGACATGATCCTGGGACGCAGCCAGAACAGTCTATGCCACATGCTTCTGAATATTGAAAAGCATTTTCATAAAAATAGACGGATGACCTGAACGACCCCTGCTTCTGTGTGACGGCTAGTAGCAGGAAACCAGCATCAATGATTAAACAGGGCACATGAAGCTAAGAGGAGAAAACACTCCTGCATGAAACTAGGACAGTGTTCGGCTGCTTTATTTAACCGCAACTCCAGTTATACTATACTTTATATAGCTGGAGTAAACATCTTGGACACTATAGTGAGATGCCAGATGTTGCTCTGGAGACAAATGGCGGAGCTAGCTAACACTGGTTAAACAAAACCTTTACATCGTTCTCCAATGCAGAGGACCCAACACGGCTAACGAGAAAATCCCTGCAGCCGCAGCAAAATCAAGCATTTTCAGCCGCAACAAATCACAAAAAAAACTCAGTAAAATCCTGTTCGGACCGTTTAGTTTGTTTAGAACACGATGTTTACATTTATTCATTTAGCAGACACTTTTATCCAAAGAAAATACAAGCAAAGTCATCTACCAAGCAGAGACCAATGCAAGCAGTGCTACTATACAAGATCTTTAATTGAGTTCTAGAAGAAGCAAAAGTGCGCAGAGTCGAGGTGCAGGAGCCAGAGTAAGGGGTTGATTATGTGTTCACGGCTGAGGTGGGTCTTTAGTGGTTTCTTGAAGTCAGAAGTCAGACGTGTTAAAGTCAGTGGGAAGTGAAATTACCCACTACCACAAGATAATGTGTCGTTCTCGTGCCGTTATTTTTACAATCACGTCTAAACCACATTTTAATCTCTGCTAATAAAACCGGGTTACAGGTACGTGCATCACAATAGTCCGCTTCATTAGCAAGCCAAAATAAAACAAAGTAACATAACACACTAGTATTTCATTAAAAATCAAATGTATTTGTGTTATTCCCAATGCAGCCTAAAGTGCCCAAAGGCATTTACTGACTAAATAAAGCACTTCTGGTGCATAAACTTATACAAGGCCGCTATGCCTGCCATGTCAGAGTGCGAGAGAAGTGGAGCGATGCTCGTCTCTCTAAAGCATCAGCAGAGAAAAGGTCAGAGCTGAAAGTGGGGCAGAATGATGAGGAGGAACGGCGTACTTGGCCAGGCTCCATTAAACAGCTCTACCAAGCGCAGGGCATGCCACAGCCAGTGAACGCACCTTTCATCAGCTGGGAATGTGGTGGAAATCTCGGCTTTGGGCGGGGCTGCCCTGCCTAGTAGGTTCTCGTGTCACTGACTTTATTGTCCATTACGGAAGCATGACACAATCTCAAAACGGCATTGTGTGCTTGTAGTGTGAGATCAGCTTTCGGTTCTTGCATTTCCTGCTTTTTGAATAGTCTCGCTGCATGTTTGGTTACTTCCTCTTTCCTGGCTCCTCCCTGAATTCTCCATGCTATTTCAGGAATGTATTTCTCACTTTCTCACGCAGACAAGCACCTCTTCACTTTTAGTCGCACCCTTTTACCATTTCTATATTATTCATTTATACATCGAATAAAAATAAATAAATAAATAAAAACATTTGTCTTTGTAAGATATTAATCACACTGTGTTTTTATTCATGACTGCTTCATGTCAAAGGACTATTTTGTTAAAAGCTCAAACTGTAAAAAAGTCAAATCTAGTAAGCCCGGAATGAAACAACCCATGACAAATGTGTGGTTATGACCATCAGAAGTGTTCTCATTGATAAAATCAAAAGTGACACCGATGATTGCCAAAACCATGGCCTAGTCCATAGCAACCCACGGCATTATGAAAACGTCGTTCTATTCATGCTCAAGTGATTTATCTCGACTAGTGATGCAGCGAAAGGAACAATTCTGGGCTGAAAGCAAAAGGGAAAATAATAAATTGTTAAATTCAGTTCATGAATTTAATGAATCTGAAACCAATAAAATTATCACATTTTAACTGACATGAACACACCAAAACAAAAACACTATTGACTATATTACTCTTCAATCAGTTCTGGAGCAATCAAATTGGACAGATTTTTTTTTCCAATCATCCAAATAATGTAACGTTAACGATTATGAGATGCAAAACAGCAGTCAAGTAATGAACTTAGCAGCTCGAGGCTAGCATCCTGCAAATATAAAGTTTAAATATGCTACACAGTCAGTTTAATGGAAACAACATGCAGAACACAGAATGGCAGAGGACCACTGTTCTGTTGTTACGCTGTACTCGACATACTGAACGGGATGTTGTGTTTTCAAGTGGTGTATCAAACCGGTCATGGAGAAGTGCTTCAGCACTGTACCCCCTCTTGAAATTTCTGCTGAACAAACACCGCAGATGGCAAATTTAATGTCCTTATCAGAAACTTTGAAGTGTTACCAAACCGCTAACATGATCGCCCTTTACCGGGTAGTGCCGTGATAACCCAACTTCAACCACTGAACAGTGCGGATAAAGGAAAACATAGCCTTAGATAAGCGCCAACTTGTATAACTGGCAAGTGACCTCCACAATTCCAAGACGGCCGAAGACGGAGTATGATGCTTTTTCCCGTATTAGGTACAGTAATTTCAACACAGATGTCGTGGCACACTGTATGGTCATAGTCTGTTCACAAATCTAGTGATTCATCTTGCTAGTTACACCATGCAACTGCACAATCACAACAAACAAAAATGGCGGAAGGTCAAAGGTTCTGTTTTCTATTCTTTTTCATGTTGCATCGTGAACAACAAAGTTTTGGGAAGTGGACAATAGCGGAAAAGGCTAGTGTGACCAAACCCTACAAACAGGTTTTTTTCAAAATTTCCCCATGTTCATGTGTACTAGGGATTGTGGGTTGGAACCACTTCTATAGCCCCTGAGTCAGAATTACCACTTAAGTCATACAATACTCAGAGAAGCATGCAAAGCTGGGTTTGAACAGATCAGACAATGCATACACGGATCACACCCTGTAAATCTGCTTGCTAAAAACTAATAGACTTTACTTAAAACTTAACCCACAGTAATAATTCAACAACATTTTCAACCTCTCTTCTTCTCTCTCATCTGATGAGCAAAGTAATGTCTTTAACAAAGTCTAAACAGTTTCACACTGCTAGTTCTGTATATCCGTCCATGTTACCAATCATTAACAGAATGGACGGATTAGGGGGAATTACAGGGTTAGCAAACAGCAGATTAGGATTGGGCCAGATTACCACAAGAGGCAACAAGAGCTGCTACTCCAAGAAAAATGTGAAATTAAATTTTTAACAGTTTTAACATAAAACGTATAGCAAGACAAACAGCTAGACAATTTTCATGTACCCTTAGGTGATGAGGCATTACACAACTTTGGGGTAAACATGATGAGCTTAGCACCGAGAGCTCAAGAGCCAGCATCAACCCCCCCTAAACTCCATTTTGAGCGAATGGCATGACTAAGACAGAGTGCCGTCCTCACACACAGTGTCACACGGTCTAGCTAAACGGTAGTAATGCATTAAGGTACATTCGAGGTGCGTTCACACATACAGCGACAAAGCGACCAAAGACCGTTCATTTTCAATGAGAGCTGGCGACTTCAGGAGACACGAGTGATGGCAACCATTGGCGACTAGTTGTGGGCGTGTCCAGGGACATTGAAAGTTGAGAAAAGTTTCACTTTACGCAACTTTGGAGCAACTTGGTGCAGCGACTACCAATGGGAGTGAAGACAGAAGAGTGCACGTGAACTGTAGCAATTCATGCTCATTAGCAGAAGCAGCACCATTGTGGCAAAAGTCAATTAGCTTAGCTTAGGATCTTCGGGTTCAAAGCAAAAAAAATGTTTCTATAATAATAATAATAATAATAATAAAAATAAAAAATAATAAATTATAAATAAAAAACGCTCACTTTTTTGTTGCAATCGAGCAAAATCCCAGTGTGGCTCCTATCTCTGGTGAAGTGTTCGGCTTGTCGCTGCTTCAGTGCCTGGGAACAAGCAGTACCAAACCGAACAATTCACCCAGGAAACAGAGGCCACGGTCAAAGAGCTGCGGTGCTGCTCCTGATCACCATTGAACATATAGTGAATGACACCCTGATGGTGACGCTCACTTACTGAGAAAGGAGCTACAACAGGATTTTGCTCAATTCTAACAAACAGTGAGTGGGTTTCATTATTATTATTTTGCTTTAAACACACTAAGGCCATAAGCTAAGTAAAGTTAATTGGCGCTTGCGCCTTTGCCACAGATAGATGTCAAAGAGCACGCACTGCTTCTCCTTCATCTCCTAGGATATGATGCATATATACACTGGTGAATTTGATATAAGCTTGTTCTCCCTCCAGAATGTTTCATTTTACCCGCAAGAAAATTTGTTTATTGTCAAACGTGGAATGTTAGTTGTGCCACTCATGTTACTATGGAAACCAGTAGTAGGGATGCCTACTGGCGGCTTGCAGCGATAAGATCACCGTGTGAACGTTCCTTTATGGTCCACGCTTGAACCTGGAATATTAAAGACTGCACAAGCTGAAATAAATGGACCTGGTCACCATCACACCACAGGGCGTGCTAAAAGCATGTTCACCACAAGTACAAACAGGATGTGAAAGCAACACCACACCAGGTTTACAAAACAAGAAACATCACCATTCGAATACTATTTAAAATTTCCTAATATTAGCGTATTAATCAGTAAAAAGAAACAAAACACAGTTAAATCTTTAAGATCACAAGTTCTACTTTTAGTTGCTGGTAGCCTCAAGGACATCAAACACACATTTCCTAAATTGTTTAACCCAATGACCCATGAATGACTTGATTTAGGAAGATCACACAAAATGGCTCGCACATATTATTTCCAAGACACTCATCAGAGTCCCTCTTTTTCTGTGGTTAAATCACTATTGGTTTATTTTTGACTTACATGCTGGTTCAGTGCTATACCCTATGCAGGATTTGGGATTCAAAATGTTCAGATAACTTAAATGAATATTAGTCACTGCATGAAGACGACTCAAAGATGGCGGATTTATACATGGAGGTCATGTAGTGTAAAAATGTCAACTCGAGATAAAATTCACATGGTCTTTGTGCTTTATTTTGTTTAGAAAAGCGACACTACTTTTACAGTGCAGAGTGCATCTACTGTACAACAAGATCCATCTCTCCGTTTCTCCACAATGCGAAATATCAGATCCTTCATGTACTTAAACCTCTACTTGAGCGCAATTTGAAAATAATTTGTCCCCACCTTCCCAAATAATTACCTTGAAATCTTAGCAGTGAAAATATTGCCTATTCAAATAAGAAGTTAATGTAGTCATGCTTTTTTTTCGGCTTCATTTAGTCAGACTGATTTGAATATAAAAGGTTTATGGTTCAGAACTATTGACGAAAAGTGCACAGTCGCCCAAGTCCCCAGCACTAGGCCTCTTCCCTCCCGGGGTTTATTTTCCCGTTCTCTGGCCACAGAATATCTGACAAAAGGAACGGAAAAGTGACCAGCTGGACGCTGAGTGTGCATAAAGCCCACTTGATTACTATTCCTTTCACACAGCTTGAAGAACTGAACTGGAAAGTGTAGTAGGGTTGTGGAGAAAGCCAACAGAAATATGATCAACACGTACGAAACCCATGAAGCATGCTGGACTTGTTTAGAACACGACTCGCTCCAGCATCGCATTATTAAGCAAATCATAGAAAAAAGTATGATTTCAAAAAATATGGTGTCCCGTCCGTTTGCAGACAGGTCTCCTTATCTGACAATTTCACGCACCGTAATTAGACATAAAGCTTGTTAACGATGTTAACAGATTTCCACCCCTGGAAACTACTGACCTATTAAAATCCAGAGAAAGAAGGAATGTGTGGGACGAGAGAGAGGGAGTGGAGCAGCAGGGACATGAGTAGACTGCCAGACACAACAACAGTAACGGTAGCTGAATCGTTATTATACCAGTACCAGCTACTCAACATGGTGTTTCCCCTCATATTCTCAAGCGCTCGCACACACACACACACACACACACACACAATACGGGTGGCTGTAACATTAAAAACTATTGAATGTAAACGTTACTGAAGGTGATGAGACAAGTGTTCTCTGCACACAGTAGAGTGCTGAAACATCAGCAGCAGATACTGCAACTCAGCCTGAAAACATTTCTCATGTAGAGAGGAAAAGAAAAAAAAAAAAAAACCAGGCACAACTCAGAGGAAGCACTCAGCACAGCTCTTCACCAGAGCATTACCGCCAGAAAGCACAAACCGCAGCACAACATTGTGCTGAGTGGACCAGTTGATTCCACGAGATAATCAAGATCTCTGATCTCTTGCATGGAAATAACAAGGTGTACTCGTCAGGTGAACGAGATGGTCCGGCATGGTTTGTACAAGCTTTCTAAATATATACGAAAACAAAATTGTTAATAGCCAACAGTGTTCTCCTTCACAAAAGCCCAGCACGAGTAAAGGTCAAGTGACGGCTCAAAACTGTGATGGGTGTGGGATCTAATTGTGAAACTGTAGGTCCTGTTGTGTTAAGTGAATGAGTGAGATCAGATAGCACCTGGATCACGGATCAACGTCATTCTTCCTTTCATCAGAGAATCGCATGCTGCTCTGTCCCTGGAAATACCGTGTAAAGGGACTTGGACTAATTAAAGGAACAGAGAATACAGTTTCATTATTCACAATTGCTTTTTCCGAGACTTCCAGGCTGCAATTTTGTCTTACACTTTACTATTTGTTTTGGCCTGATTTTGCTGTCACAGACTAAAATTACACCTCGGCAGTCTTAATGCGCATGAGATAACATGACATGACAGTCGGCACCCAATTTGCACCATTTCAACCAAAGACAGCAGACAACAAAAAAAACATTTTTTATTAAAGTGAGTGTCGACGCTGCTACGGCACTCATATAAAAGCCACCAATAGGAGAACAGCATAGGATGACAACTTTTTACAAAAATTGTTTCAGCTAGCAATCATTTAAAAGTATTGACTAGGTCACCTAAATTTCTCCTCAGGGATCATAAAGTACGTCTTTCTTTCTCTCTATCCATGTCTCCATCTAATTAATATAACGTTATCAATGTACACGCATTGGCCTCTCATACAGTGAGTTGCAAACTTATCACGCATGCTAGTGGACAGAGAAAAAAAAAAAAAGTGCATTCTTCAAACTTCTCATCACCTTGAAAAAATGCGTTTTCTCCAGGCAGAACATTGTTATTATTATAACAAGAGCTTACTTCGTTGCGTCCCAAATTGCATACTCATGCATGATTCTACGCCGTTTCATAGGATAAACAGTGAGAGTTTTGTTTGTTCACACTGAAAAAATTCCAACAAGTGCACTGAAAATACCCGGATGATGCGCCTATTCAACCGAGAGAAAAAACTAAATAAACAAACAAAAGTGTGGACTGTTGGACACTTCATGCACTCAACAGTCACATCTTTGGTTTCGTAGCGGAAGGGGGCGGAGCTACCTGGCACTCGCGCTTGCTCGAATGTGCAGAGAATTTAACAAAAAGGAGTGTAAAAACGTCAGTAATGAATTGTGTGTATGTTACCTTGAAACAATGCAATTCATTTCCGTTGACTCTGCTAAAGCTAATGGTGTTTCATCATTTGCCTTAGACTGGGAAATGGCTTATACTTCCGGTTAGTAAAAGACGATACTATCCTTCAAAAATTCATACACTAGACGGTAGAGTCTTTATCCGGATCATGCTGATTGATGAGGTAAGCAGGACGGAGTCATTTTCTTTAATCGTAGGTCTATCGTTAGAGACTCTTCATTGGATCATTTGACATGGACGGCTATCTTGTTAGAATTTGGACACAAATTTATTGGGATCATCTTGTACACCGTGACAAATAATAATTGTAAATCACTCAGTTTAAAAATGGCTTTAACCAGTTAAATAGCCTTAAAGAGATCATTCAAGTGGGAACACATAGTTGTGGTAAAAAGCCAGTTGAGAAGGACAAGCAGAATCAACTTTATAATTACAAACCTGTAATTATGCAAAACTTTCCCAAGATTATAAATGGCCAGCCCATCAAAAGGAAAGGTATTTTGGTAAAACAGCCTACATGTAGTCACCCATTACTCATATTTGATGGATCTATAGTGGTTCCCTTATGCTTTAAGGGGAGAGTCTGTGATTGTGATGGAGATTAACTGCCGGAAACTAGTTTTGGACTTACAAACTCAACCTATTACAGCGCTGCCTTGACCATGGCCCAAGTCCTCGCCAACATGGTACATCTGCAAACACATCTTTTACTATACATTTTGCCCTTCCAGTCATGTGAAAACATATCAACCAATGAAAACACATCTTTATGAACTCGCTCTCCAACCTGGAGAAATCTGTTGTAGTGTAAAAAAGGGTGGGAAATGTAGCCTTGTTCTGAAAATGCGAACACGTGATCATCACGTGATCTCCATGATTTCAAGACAGTTTTGTCACAATTCTGCCTGCAAGACAAAAGAAGTTGTTTGGTTTCTTTCATGCCATTTCCTTTAAAGATTCCCCACTCCATGCAACTGTAATGCAAAACAAGAAAGAAAAAAATAGCTAGAAATGACAAAAGTTCCAAGATCATGGTTGAAATGTTTTTGCATTTCCAATGTAGATGAGGAAATGGATCACATATGCTACCGTGGCCATAATATAAATGTCACTTAACTAGCCCGAAAACATCTGAACACTTGTGGAAAAAGTGAAAAGCTCACTGAATTGACGTATTCCTCCTTTTCCTGATTCCTTTGCTTGATGTTGCTCCACACCTTGTTTTTTTTGTTTTTTTAAAGTACCACAGAGGCCTCCTCTGAGATGGATATTTTATTGACAGCTGCCAGAGTATGAGGAAAATGCCACAAAATACATTACACCAAATAATCTCAGATTTAGCATGCATGTTTTTAGATGACATTGTCTGAATTCAGGCTAGACTGTGAAATTGCCGACGTATTGCTGGACGGATGATGCACATGCTCTTTACGCCAGCGATGCTAATCACTTGAAAAAGTATCTGACCTTCATTTATTGATTCGTTCACAGCTGAGCCAAAATGCCAACAAACCCATTTTCAGTTTTATGCTAAAACAGATTGCATAATATATTAAATAAGTGCATTACACAAGCTTACATAATGTTTTACAACATTCTGTCCTGCTGAAAGCCTATTTCATAAGGCAAATTACACAAAAGATAATTAAATTCAATCACAACAGTCCAGCTATATTCCTCACACCATATTCCAGGGTACTTCCTCACAGTAGTCTGCTCATACGGAGATAGAGGAGTTCTGGTATCTCTGCTGTTTATAGAGAACGGAAGTAGGGTGCAATCTCTAAATCAGTCAATTTCCCAAGAGCTGGACGGATGGATGAGATGTCAGAACGACAGCTGGATGGATTTGTCCCCCGTTTTCACAAACACGACCAATTCCAACACAAACAGACACAAAGGCTGTCTTTCATCCACAGCAGGAGAGGATGAACTAGCTAGTGCGGATTTCCATCCTGAAACACACAGGTGCTTCCTAGAACCTGACTGTACAGAGGATAAGGAAATGTCTTAATATAACCTTGGTATTTCAGCTGGGGAATGGCACACCATGTGACGCCATGATCCTTGGTACAAGCACACCTTCTCCATTAATTCTCTGCTTTGTTGATAAGAAAGAATTCGTATAGGATGCAGAGAAAAGCACAGGACAGCTTAAAACTCATCTCCACAGTACATAAAGTGAGGTGGGGATGGTTTGCTAGGATGGTGGTGGTGTGGTGTGTGTGTGCGCGCATGTGTGTATAGATTGGTTGAGGTTTCCGGTGCACTTAAAATCAATGCCCCTCTGAGCTGCAGTGTCCCAGTGCATTTAACACACACGCTACATGATTTATTCATTAACAGTTTGCATGCTTCAATCAGTAGGTCTTCTCGGGCCCTCCTCCATTCTCACCACGGTCTCCACACTCCTTCATTTAAGGCCATGTAGAACTCATCTTGTTTTCTATACCTCCTGATGTAGCGATCCAGTACAGTGCAGAAACAGCAAACTGAGAGGTGCTAGGTGTGTAATATATTATTATATATAAAAAAAATTTAATATTTAAAAAGCTTGCTACTGCAGTGCGAGTGGGGAGCACCGAGGTCACCCTCGCTCCAATCTGGAGCCTCACTATTGATTCGTCTCAAGGTACAGTATATGCTGAGGTGGTGTTCTGCGGATTCCACCGAGCTCTCACAAATGCATGATTAAAAACTCAGAATACTTCCATATTTTAAATCCACACATTCGTAGCACATGTTTACCATGCACTAGAGTTCCAATTTTTTTTTACAATTTCCTTGTACAGACAAAAAGAAAAAAGGGAAAACCCACTGACTCACAAATAATAGAAGGAAATGGGCTGCTGATTAATTTGATCAATAAAAGGTATATAATATGCAAATAATTAAAGTAAACTTAAAAACTGCAACTGTTACACACAATAATGAAGGTCCTAGATGGATTCTTTCACTCGTCTGTAACCGCTTTATCCCAGTCAGGATCCTGGTAGATCCTGAGCCCATTCCGGAAACACTGGGCATGAGGTGGGAATACATCCTGGATGGGATGCCATCCGAGGTCACCACACACACACACACACACACACACACACACACAGGGGCAATTCAGACTAGCCAACACCCTGATAAAAACCTGCTGCTCTTTTTGGAGTCTGGAGGAAACCAGAGAACCCAGAACAAACCAGAGAGACAGACAAGGAGAACATACAAATCTTCACTGCATCAAAATTCTTATTTCTTAGTATTCGCACATACATTGAAGATTCTGGAAATGGTGAATAGGTTGAAAAATGTTTAACCTTTAAGCAAAAGATCAGCTAAAGCGACACTTACATATGTTCTTTAACAAACAGCAGGGGATTTGTTACGAAAGTCCTCTTAGCAGGAGCTACAGCTGTGAAGAGGGAGTACAGCCTCCCTCCACACTTGGGGGGGTCAAAACATTCAGAAACAGAGAGGTAGGAACATAAACCAACAAGAGAATAAATATGCATATACACACCCATCAACCATTAAAACCACTGACAGGGGGAGTGAATAACATTGATGATCAGGTTATAATGGCACCCGTCAAGGGGTGGGATCTATGAGGCAGCAGGTGAACAGCAAGTTGATGTGTTGGAAGCGTAAGGATCTGAGTGACTTTGACAAGGGCCATATTGTGATGGCTAAACAACTGGGTCAGAGCATCTCCAAAAGATGGTCTTATGGGGGTGTTCCCGGTATGCAGTGGTTAGTACCAACCAAAAGTAGCCCAACGAAGAACAACCACTGAACTGTGTCTTTTGAACACAGTATGGTAAAGTGACCAGAGGTACACCACAAAAGGTCTTTCTAGAACAAAGAAGCAGAGAGAAGGCTAACAAGGATGACAGAAGTAAAGTGTTCTGCATTTTCTCTTCCTGCTGGAACAGAGCTGCAGGAGAATGCAACCAAACAGGAAGTGAGGAGAGAAATGCTGCGACACTGTGGCAGGACAGACATGGCATGAGAAGGAAACGGAGAAAAGGTCAAGGCAAACGGAGGATGTAGCCATGATCACTGAATTCTGTCATGGCAGGCAAGTGGAATGGATTGGAGGGAAGAAGGCCACATAGAAAAATAACAAATAATAAAAAAAAAGCAGCCATGATGGCTCGTCTCCCTCGGCACTCCGGCTCAAGTTTCCGCTCCAAACCAGGACTGCATTCAAGAACATGAAACGTTTGGGACTTTCCAAACTGTACCAAACTGTAAGAGCTGCTTCAAAAGCAGACATTTGTACAGTAAATACAGCAAGACACTTGCCAACAGAACGCGAAGCAGTGGAAACTGGGACTCCAAATAAGTGTTTCCTGCAGGAGAATATAACGATGGGCAGCGACGTTCACAGGTTGCTCAAATCCTTTCCTTTCTCCCTTTCTAACCCTCCCTCATGTGTGTATTTGCGTATGTGGTGGTGGTTTTCGGCCGGATAATAGTTTACCATTAACCAGCATGTGAAGCTCAGTTGAAGCGTCCACACAGCTCGGTTAAACATATAGCGGTATAACACCAAAATCAGGTTGACAGTAAACATGCTTGACAAAAACAAATCAGATTTGGTGTTTGACATTAAATTTTGTAGTGAAGCAACAAGACTGGTGTATTTAACAAGTAATGGAAGTCGCTCACCGATAAGTTTTTCTCTTTAAAACCATGCCTAAATTCACATTCAGTAATGCTTCCACTGATAAGTAATGGTCTAAACACATATCCAGCATTGTTTCAAACAGCATCAATAGCTAACCTTGTCTCCTTTCCATTAAACCATATATATATATATATATATATATAAAAATAAATAAAAGAGAGAAAGCGAGAGAGAGAGAGAGAGAGAGAGAGAGAGAGAGAGAGAGAGAGAGAGAGAGAGAGAGATACTGCTGGTCTGCAAATATGAGCCAAAACAGAACTACATATTTATTTACTTTTTTTATAACTTCTGCATTTCTAACTTCAAACTTCGAGAAACAGGGTCGTATAACATAACTTTACAAAGTGTAGCTAAACAGCAAGGTTTGCTTTTATTTTCTTTTTTTTATGAAATTACAGCAACTCACAGTATGCCCTAAACTAATAGGCAAGTCTGTGTGATGTATGAACTGTATGTGTTTGATACATATATATTTATAGAAAATATATTTCTCTTTTGGGTAGAATTGGCTTACATGACCAACTCCAGTGTAAAACTAAAGAAGCCAACTTCAAGCTATACAGCACGTCTTGGCTGACGGACTACATTTGGAAGTGTTATTTTTATTTTCATCAACTCTAAATTTACTATAAATAAACGTACATGCATTAGATCCAACTGAATGACATTGTACGTTTTAGATCTGATGCACGATGTTTTTGTTGTTGTTAAACCCTGAGTCATTCTACACCAGCAGGTCCTCAGGATATCTTGTTCAGAAACATTAAGGTCTTTCTTGGTCACTATCTAGAGGCCATCTTGGTTTATGCATCAATGTTTCCTCTGTTAATGCGCGTGTGTGTCTTTCTGAATCTCATGACTGTCTCTTTTCCTTTTCGGGCACTCAGACTCTTTTAGATATCCTGCTATTGTTCTAAACTCACGTCAGCTCCCTGCATGTTGGAAAACAACTCAAGTCCTTGAATTATTTAAACCTGTATCACATGTTTCCTCCTATTTGAACCAAGTGATGCCTCAGCACCCTGCCAAGTTCACATTTCTCTTCCTCATGAAGTTACACAGGTAACACAGTCTTACAGAGGCGTCCAAGGATACACCCAGCCCCCTGAAGGGTATCCACTGTTTGGTTGCTGGATGAACGCCAAACACAGGACAAAAGTAGTGTAAACAGGCCAGGGTGGGTGGGGAGGGGAGGAGAGGAGAGGAGAAGGGCCAGGTAAGCCACACCACTCCGTCGGTATGGATTAAAGCGACTGCTTCAGTGTTAAGCCCTTAGTCATGAGAAGGTCGATTGCATAACTCAGGTAGGTTACACGTGAGGGATTGAATGCTTCAGAAAAGTCAAGTCAAGTAAAGGAAATACAATGTCAGAGCTTAAAGGTAAAACATTACTATACGAGTGTGACTATGTAAGAAAAAAAATTACTTTACAAAGATTAACTTTATGAACCTTCTATCCTAGGGCCAGAAAACCATTCATCCATCAAAATTAAAAACGCCCCTGGCAGCCATATTAAGCTCTCGTGGAAATGTGGTAAAGCTAGCCAATTTGCATCTGTTGTCCCTGGAGGTTAATAAAGTATGTGAGCGAGTAAAGGCGAAGAGATATTACTGTTGTTCCTACATGGCCTTCATTCAGCACGGTATGCTTTTATGATCACAATAAGTGCTCGATAATTTGATGGAGATGAAATGTAAGCCACTGGGAGAGATTTACAGGCAAAGACTGAGCAGCCAGCTTCAGTACGATATCTGTGGAACAGCAGCCCTAAAGAACAGACCTTCTAAATATTATTATTATTATTATTATATCCCTGATTCTTATTCACGTGACCTTTCAAATGGACAAATATGCCTGTATTTCACTTGGCCCAGACTAGCTGTCCCCTTCACATGCACTCAGATTTCATTGTGATCAATCAATAATTAAAAGAGCCCCTTTTCATCAGGCTGCATTACAGATGCTCTGCTCCCTCCCTCCCAAGCTATTCATTTCAGTATAGCTATTCATTTTTAAAATCCTACTCCTATTTAACAAAAACACACGGACTCCAGAGCGCAAAAGCCCAGCACTGAATCCAATCACAAACAACCAGTACGAGACAACCAGACAGGTTAGTGCAGCTGAAAGATGGACCAAACACCAAACACCTTCTACCGGCATGCAAAAGTATCTTTCTGCTTGTTTCCCTCTCTTCTGAACAGTCAACCTGGGTGGAAAATGAATGCCAAGACTCTCCTAATTGCTTCATTTAGTGCATATGAAGTTAATAAATGATGTAAAGTAACACGAAATGATATTTGTAGAGGTGCGAAGTGTTTACGGTGTACCACAATAAACAATCCGCCTTTTGACACGGCGCCGTTTCCCAGAATCATATGTTCCTGTTCCTCATAAGGTCCGGGTTGGTCTGCATGGATATTCTTCATCTCCATTCTTACCTTTATATCTCTCCAGGACGTCCTCGTAGGCTTTGGCGAACTCCTTCTCCTGTGAATGAGTGGTGGGCAGTAAGCCCGGGATGAAGCCGGCCATGGTGTCCTGGATCCCCGCTATAGCAGTATCGTTAATCCGGCACAGAGGAGCCGGCGCTCCGGGAGCAGCGGTCAGTCCGCCTCGGCTTGAAATCCACCGTGGTGCCCAGTCTCAACTCTCACCCACCTCGGTGCTTCAAATGGCGGACAACAACCGAGCCTTCTGTGTCTCCTTTTACCCGAACGCGCTATTAGCCTGATTCACTTTGAAGCTATTCTTAGAAATAATTTAAAAATATATATATATATAAATATATGTAGCTAATATTCTATATTCTAAATTCTAAAGTCCACCAAGAAATAAATCCTCATATAAAGGCGCGGTTGGAGAAATCCATATTTTGATGCGGCACCCAGCGGCGCATGGCTGTTCCAGGTCTCCTTCTCCTGCGTCCTAGCCGGCGAATGGGATCTGTGTGTGTGTGTGTGTGTGTGTGTGTGTGTGTGTGTTGGAGGAGATTCTTAAATGTGTGTGATTGGGGAGGCGCTCGCAGTGGGCTGTCCGTTTTCTGCTTCACGGTGTAATCACATCCCGCTCCTTGTACTCCACACACCGGTGTGTGTCCGGCGGCCGGATGTTCAGTGTAATGGCCGCTTCTATTCCTGCTTGCGGCCAGCTATCCTCTTGTCCTCCTCCTTCTCCTTCCACTAGTGCAAACAGGGCTCGTCTTCTTTATTCCTCCCGCAGTTCCTGCTTGTCATCCATGCCTCCGTTCCCTTTACAGCAGCGCGGATCCTGAGCGAGTGAAGGCTCAGTCTGTGTCGCCCCCCTCCGGTAAACGTGCAGCGGTGCAGATAAACGCACGAACGCTTTCCAGTTCCGGTGACGTGTCCTGGTTTGACAGAGCCATGTCCTAAACCGCACCCTAACCAATCAACCAGGAGGGCTTCCCATTTCGTTCTTTTCCTCGCTTCTTAGCGCCTCCTTCCGATAACGCAAAGAAAGGATGCAAGGGCATGAGGAATGAAGGAATTCTTCTTTAATGATGCGACTTTATAAGTGTATAACGGATCGGCCTGTACACAACAGTGATTACATACTGAATACAAACATTAATGCATGTGGAGCTGCATCCACCCATCCATTTTTTAGACCACTTATACTTCAGGGTCACGGGGAACCTGGAGCCTATCCTATGCAATGAGCATCGGGCACAAGGCGGGGTACACTCTGGACGGGGTGCCAGTCCATCGTAGGGCACACACACACACCACGGACACTTTGGACATGCCAATCAGCCTACCATGCATGTCTTTGGACTGGGGAGGAAACCAGAGTACCCGGAGGAAACCCCCGCAGCATGGGGAGAACATGCAAGCTCAGCACACACAGGGCAGCGGTGGGAATCGAACCCCCGACCCTGGAGGTGTGAGGCGAACATGCTACATCACACGCTTAATTGTTGGTGTTTTTAACCTAACAATTAATCTCACACCTCCATTTTTAATGCAAGGCATATTAATTGACTTTCATGCAAGCATTTTATTTGTGCCTGTTGTTTTGTGTTTTTTATTAAGATTCAATTAGCATAATTCAGTAATATAATAATTCAGCATGGCATAATTCAGCCTAACTTGCAAAAACTGAGCATGAGGGGGGAATCCATCAATTGTCCATACCACTTATCCTACTCTGGGTCTCAGGGGAGCCTGGAACCTATACCATGGAACTCAGGGCAATCTAGATGGGGTGCCATCCCATCACTGAGTACAATCACAGATGACAGACAATTTGGAAATGCCAATCAACCTACAACGCATGTCTTTGGAAAGGAGGAGGAAACCGGAGTACCTGGAGGAAACCCCCGAAGCACAGGGAGAGCATGCAAGCTCTGCGCACACAGGGCAGAGATGAGATTCAAACCCCCAACCGCAGAGGTGCGAGGCAAACGTGCTAACCACTAAGACTTAATCTTAGGCAATTCACCTGCTACCATGTTGGGGGAAACCAGAGAATCCAGCGGAAACCCACATGAACACAGAGCGAACATGTACAGAAATTCTGTACAGACCGTAATCTGCTTTAAAATCATCAGCTGAACTGAACAGACCATTCAAAGAGTCTCTTAATAGGAATGTAATTATCTGCTCTCACACAGTATTCAGTACAACGATTTGTAGTTTGTGATGCAGCCACAGCTTTTGTTCCAATAATCCACAGATTGTGCCATCTAGTGGCCAAAGAAACTCCAGGTATAGATAAGTAAGTAGACATATGCTGTATCTGTAGAAAAAGGAGGACATTTTAATCTGTCTTAATAAACTGTGGTTTTATATTCTAGAAAATGCTAGTATATTTGTAAGCTATATATCTGTAATGTGGTGAAAATGTATAGTGCTAAGCTTTGAATGTGGCATGAATATGAAGGTGGGCATTCTGACAGATGAAGCAGATTTTAGATTAGATTAAATAGCCCAAATTTACCAGTCGTGGTACAGTGGATGTTATTTCCTGCCAGGAAACTTCTTTCCTCATGGCACTGCCACACAATTCTTATCTACTAGGGTTTTCTCAGAATGTTTTTTTTTCTTTTACACTATTGTGTGATGAGTAGGACAAATTAGAAAAGCAACTGTAACTAAGGTCAAAACACACAGTTGTAATGTAAAATACTGTTACAGCTGGTACTGCAACACACCTCTATTCTACTTCTAATACAGGAAAAACCAGGTTACTATTTGCTTATTTGCTGACACAACAGAATGTAATGTACTGGTAAATCCCGATCATCTCTAGTGCAAGTACAACATGAGCACAGATATTTTCAGAAACATTTTGTATGTTTCATTTCATTCCATCTCCACAGTTGAGAGACAATGCAATGACCGAAAGCACATTTAAACACTGGATTTAACAACATGGAGGACATTCGCCCTTCACTGGCAGAGACTGAGGCTCTTGTCACAAATGTCAAACACAACCTAGTACTTTAAGGCATACACCAGCATTTTTCATCCTAATCTCTATCCAACATCTCTGTAGTGTATGTGTGATTACTTTTTTGGGGGGGCAATAAGGGAAATAATCCATACTGGGGTGGTGCAATATAGCCTAATGTGAAAGAGGAAATTATATTTCTGATATTCATCTTATTTCACAGTGATTATACCAACAATTATCATTTATTAATGAACAGCCCAGTGCACACCTTAACCACTTACTCTTGTGTAACATCCACAAGACAAGTTGGTTTGTGTTATCACTGACATTTACAGCATTTGGGAGATGCACTTATCCATAGTGGCATACAATTATCTTATTTATACAAGTGAGCAAATGTTGGGATTTGAACTCATGATGTACTGATCAAAAGTACAACATCTTAACCACTGAACTAGCAAGACTCTTACCATAAACTGTATTCTCCTTCACTATATCAACGCTAACCCTAACCCTGTGTTTTTCATTGTTGTGTTTTAACATGAAGTTATGAGTTTAAAAACTGCCCCTAGACTTCTGTTGTAAGAAAGTTAAGTGTGTTCCGTTCTCTTCTTAAGTCACAATTCTGGTTTTTGGCATCACACATACAGTGAGGGAAAGAAGTATTTGATCCCCTGCTGATTTTGTACGTTTGCCCACTGACAAAGAAATGATCAGTCTATAATTTTAATGGTAGGTTAAACCAGTGAGAGACAGAATAACAACAAAAAAATCCAGAAAAATGCATGTCAAAAATTTTATAAATTGATTTGCATTTTAATGAGGGAAATAAGTATTTGACCCCCTCTCAATCAGGAAGATTTCTGCCTCCCAGGTGTCTTTTATACAAGTAACAAGCTGAGATTAGGAGCACACTCTTAAAGGGAGTGCTCCTAATCTCAGCTTGTTACCTGTATAAAAGACATCTGTCCACAGAAGCAATCAAATCAATCAGATTCCAAACTCTCCACCATGGCCAAGACCAAAGAGCTCTCCAAGGATGTCAGGGACAAGATTGTAGACCTACACAAGTCTGGAGTGGGCTACAAGACCATTGCCAAGCAGCTTGGTGAGAAGGTGACAACAGTTGGTGCGATTATTCGCAAATGGAAGAAACACAAAAGAACTGTCAATCTCCCTCGGCCTGGGGCTCCATGCAAGATCTCACCTCGTGGAGTTCAATGATCATGAGAACAGTGAGGAATCAGCCCAGAACTACACAGGAGGATCTTGTCAATGATCTCAAGGCAGCTGGGACCATAGTCACCAAGAAAACAATTGGTAACACACTACGCCGTGAAGGACTGAAATCCTGCAGCGCCCGCCAAGGTCCCCCTGCTCAAGAAAGCACATATACACGCTCGTCTGAATTCTGCCAATGAACATCTGAATGATTCAGAGGACAACTGGGTGAAAGTGTTGTGGTCAGATGAGACCAAAATGGAGCTCTTTGGCATCAACTCAACTCGCCGTGTTTGGAGGAGGAGGAATGCTGCCTATGACCCCAAGAACACCATCCCCACCGTCAAACATGGAGGTGGAAACATTATGCTTTGGGGGTGTTTTTCTCCTAAGGGGACAGGACAACTTCACCGCATCAAAGGGACAATGGACGGGGCCATGTACCGTCAAATCTTGTGTGAGAACCTCCTTCCCTCAGCCAGGGCATTGAAAATGGGTCGTGGATGGGTATTCCAGCATGACAATGACCCAAAACACACGGCCAAGGCAACAAAGGAGTGGCTCAAGAAGAAGCACATTAAAGTCCTGGAGTGGCCTAGCCAGTCTCCAGACCTTAATCCCATAGAAAATCTGTGGAGGGAGCTGAAGGTTCGAGTTGCCAAACGTCAGCCTCGAAACCTTAATGACTTGGAGAAGATCTGCAAAGAGGAGTGGGACAAAATCCCTCCTGAGATGTGTGCAAACCTGGTGGCCAACTACAAGAAACATCTGACCTCTGTGATTGCCAACAAAAGTACTAAGTCATGTTTTGCAGAGGGGGTCAAATACATATTTCCCTCATTAAAATGCAAATCAATTCATAACATTTTTGACATGCGTTTTTCTGGTTTTTGTTGTTGTTATTCTGTCTCTCACTGTTCAAATAAACTTACCATTAAAATTATAGACTGCTCATTTCTTTGTCAGTGGGCAAACGTACAAAATCAGCAGGGGATCAAATACTTTTTTCCCTCACTGTATGCTAAAAGATAAGGTTGAAAAAAACAACAATGGCACATTCCTTTAAAATGACTGATGGCATCCGAAGTCCAAATATTTTTTGCAAGACACTGCTTCCAAATGCTTTAATACTGTTTAATTGATTTTAACCTATCCTAGTTATTACATCTATTACATCTTAATTAAAACCATTGACAGGTGAAGTGAGTAACATTGTCAAGGAGAGAGATTTATTAGGCAGCAAGTGAACAGTGAGTTCTCGAAAGTTGATGTGTTGGAAACATGGAAAAATGGCTGTGAGTGACATTGACAAGGGCCAGATTGTGATGGCTAGAGCATCTAAAAAACAGCAGGTCTTGTGGGAGTGTTCCTGGTATGCAGTGGTTAGTACCTAACAAAAGTGGTCCAAGGAAGGACAGACGGTGAACCGGTGACAGGGGAGCAATGGAAAAAGTTGGCCTGGTCTGATGAATCATGTTTTCTTTTGCATCATGTGGATGGCTGTGTGTGCATGTGTGTGTGTGTGTGTGTGTATTGCTTACCTGGGGTAGTGTGATGTGTTAGGCATTCATGTAGATGTTACTTTGACACATACCAAGTAGACCAAGTACACCCCTTCATTGCAACGGTATTCCCTAATAGCAGTGGCCTCTATCAGCAGGATAATGCGTCCTGCCACACTGCAAAAATTGTTCAGGAATGGTTTGAGGGACATGACAAAGAGTTCAAGGTGTTTATTTGGCCTCCAAATTCCCCAGATCTCAATATCAAACATCTGTGGTATGTGTTGGACAAACAAGTCCAAGCCATGGAGGCCCCACCTTCCTCTGAAGGTCTTGTGGAGTCCATGTCTCGACGAGTCCATGAGTTCCATGTTTTGGCAGCACAAGGGGGACCAACACAATATTAGGCAGGTGGTTTAAAATGTATGGCTGAGTAGTGCACTGTACAGAAAAGAAAAGGTCCCATAAGTTTTTGTCTTCTCATTTTTAGTCTAATCTACTAGAACATTCGGAAAAGCTAACAATTATGATTTCAACATTTAAAGACTTATTGAAGTCAGCCATAAGTATTAAAGCAGATGTGAAACAGTCTCCAGCAGTGTTGGATAAGGACAAAATGCTCTGCCAGCGGATATTACTTCTGGCTCACTGTTCCTCTGCATCCATCAGCCAGACACACATTACACAAAGCAGGGCGAGACAGAATAGAGCAGATGATGATTAAACATGAATGGTGAATCAGGCGCAGACCAAGTACCCCTTTGCTCTTTTACTACTAGTGCTTGTCAAGATTTCCTTCACGTTTACCGTGTCTCCATTCTTTGGTCATGATGTCGACCACAGTGCCATCAAAAGAATACCACAGTGAACTGCTGTAATGGATAGAAAAATGCAATAAATAAACACAGATTTGCTGCTCAGAGGACAGCTGGACAGTTTCTCTGATAATAAGGACATAGTGGTCTGCATTAAAATCCAGCAGCCGAGTGTCAGAAGGTATTAATCCAGAGCTGTTAGAAAGTTACCAATTCATCAAGAAGCTCTGATCATGCTGGACTGACAATACACACAGCCACTGGGATCCTGACTAATAGTGAAACCTAATAGTGAAACCACATCTGTAAATCATTATCAGCGTAATCATCATCATCGTCATCATCATGCTCTTCTTGGCAGCCTCTCAGTTTTACACATGTCCACAGTCTGCACATAGTCATTAGTAGGAAACTGCCAAAACAGTGAGGTGTCCACTTGTATTAGTCATTTTTGAGACAGGACAGAGAGACAGATAAGAGATGTTCTCATCTCGTCATCACCTTTCAGCAGCTATCAATAAAATATCTACTCAGATGAAAAACTCGGGTCTCTATTGAGGTTATAAATTAAAGAATAAAACAAACAAATGGGGCCCAAAAACTTCCACTCAGGACGAAGTAGAGATGATTCTACTTTCCTGTCAACCTTGTTACTAGTCCATTCAGAAAGCTCTTGCTGAATCATGTATACACTCCTGTAAATGCATACACTGTTATAAACCCAGGTTCCATCAAGCACCACAAAGCCTTCTTAGCTCTTCTGGGAAAAGTCTACTAGGACTAAGTTTGAGAATATGTACTCTGGGGGAACTGTTTAAGGTTCTACGTAGGATCTTACATAGAAGGTTTTCCCTATGAGAAAAAGTTTTTCAATCCCTTTATAAGCTGAAACTGGTAACTATACAAAGTTAACTATCCTCTTTAAGACATGGGTGGTTTATCTAATTTATCCAAGCTGTGCTAAAGGACATCTGCTGAAATCATTAAGCAAAACCGTTACACTAAGACGAACAAGTAATCTAATGCTACTACATTCAGTATATAGAGAACATATCCGAGATGGATATAATGGAAACATCCTACATTTCTAAGCTAACTATTCCACATTTTTCTCATCACATCTAGCTGTTTCTCCCTCTTTGCCACTTTTTTATCGTTCCTCTTCTCTTCAACACCCCCTACTTTGAACCATAGCCTTTATCTGAGGCCCTGCTACCCTTTCTCCTCTCCTCTTTATTTACCCATTCTGTTTCACTGGATAGTACTCCAGTCCTTCGTTTCTGCCTCCCCCTACATCTGCTCTGTCTTTTTTCATGCTCACATTAAAATTCAAATGCTCACCCTCTCTGTATTTCCCTGTTTGTTTTGGGCTATTCTTGCCATTTTTACTTCCCAGTGTGCTTTCTTTTTCTCCATAGCCTTGGAAACCAAAGGACTGGGAGAGTTTATGTGTCCCTATGGCAACAGGGGAACACAGGGTGTCAGGCTGAGGCACCTTGGAGTTGCGTGAAAAAAATAAAATAAAATAAAAAAAAATTATATATATATATATATATAAAGGATGTAGACGAGCCCCTGGAGATCATCCAGTCTTCAATTTTCAATTTTCCCAATTTTCCCAACTTGTATTAATCACATTCCTAGTGATATTATTGCATTTCCTTCTGTAATGAATTAGGACAGTATGCCAGAACTTCAATACCCTCTGGATTTGATTTTCATTGCTGGGGGATTTCCATCATTATGATCTCAGAAGGAATAAGAGTCTACCAGAGATAATACCCAAAACTGCACAGAATGGACACCTAGAAGACAAATTGCGCCTTACAAACTAAATATGGCTGCACTGTGCAAAGCATTTACACCATGCAGCGAGTATGTGAAAATCTGTTTTCACTTGTAAACTGTGACTCGATCCTTTTCTCACACTCCTTTTTTACTTTATCACCAGGCTCAGTGCTATAGCAACTCCTTCCTCTTAGCATACAGTATATCAACCAGTGGATAATCAAGTATATTGCTGTTCCCTATTATATCACAACACCGTTGAATTCATGTGATTAATTTTGTATAACAGCACGGCTCTAACAATAGTGCAAGAAGTTATTGTTTCTATAGTAACAATTTACACAGGGACTTGTATAGTGAATGCTCCACATAATCGAAGTCTAAGAATAAACAGATTTTGAAGTGCTGTTTTTCAACAAATAAAAATCATGGTTGATATGGTGAAGGTATCCAGAAGAAGTTCATTTAACATTTTTGGAAGGAGTCTCCAGTGTCAGCACTTTCTAAAAGTCAGGTAACGCTGTAACTTTTTAGAAACTTTTCCATAATGGAAAAGTCTAAGAAATGAGAACGCTGCCTCGTCTAATTAATTTCATATAATGCTAAAATATAATTGATAACAGGAACAAAATTTTTTTGCAGACATTCCCAACATTACTTGTAAATATAATCAGATTAAAAAGTCTTTCTTAAATCATTCTTAAATAAATTGAGAAATGTAATCCATTGGCAAATTGCTATAGTATAAGAGGAATAAAACATGTTGGGACATGCTTATCTAGGCAAATAATCTACTTCAGGGTTGTCAATCAAGTTTTATTCCTTACTTTACATTTCATGAATGTAGTTTAGCCTAGTTCTGGGAAACACTGAGTCAAACACCTTTGTTGTTTTCTCTTTTCTCTAATTCCCCTTAAATACATGATCTGAATCATTAAGTGATTATGAACTCCTGCTCTAACTCACTTTAATTCAAGTCCTGTGATGTTCCCCAAAAAACAACCTTAAATCAGTCTCTCAGACATGCCCATAAGGTGTCATTAATAGCAGATGCAGAGACAGCTAGATTTCCTACCTGCTACTCGCACCACAGCTCTCTCTGCAGGGTCCAGCACAGAGTCCTGGCTCTTCCGCTTGCGTCTCTCGTGTTTGGACAGATTCCACGGCAGAGTGTCCCCTTTTGGCCCAGTGCTGCTGTGTGGGCACGGAGACAGGGATCCCCCTGAACGCTCGCTGCGGAACGAACGCTCGCTCATACATGAGCGCTCACTCAGGCTCTCATCTTCAGAAGAAGACATATCGCCGTGGGGCTGGAAGAAAGCATGAGGTTTGTTAGAACTTCAGCATGGTGTGAAAAGTAAACACATAATGACACGTTTGGCAAAGTTGTTTGTACTGTCAGTTAATTACAGAGTATCGGCTGCACATTTCTTACATTCACTGAGACGATAATGGGCAGGAGGAGATCAGGTGATCACTCAAGGAATGATGATGGAGACAAAAGGGTGAGGGAGATTGAGCATCCTCATTAATGAGCTATTAATATAAGCTAAAAACCAGATCAATATACGACATTCTGGAGATGGCCCCAGAGCAGCGATCTCTCTCCTTCTGTGATCAGATGGAAGGAATGAGGCCCGTGGGAGCAAGTATAGACATCTGTCCATCTCCGAGCTCCACATAAGCTGAAAGATCAATACCACTGACCTCAGTGCAAGATAACTGCACATGATCCCTTCTGCCTCTTGTCACCTTTAATAAAATATCAAACAAAATCGGACAAAAGCCCTTCTTCTGAAACTTTCATGAGTTAAATTTGTGTCCTAGATTGACACACAGTTGAATGTATATACTGTGCATCTATAAATGTACTGTATATACATCCAACTGTGTGTTAAATTCAGCTTAAGTGGAAGAGAATGGATTTATAAAAATTTTTTCCAGATCAATGAGCACTTTCTGTGTCCAATAGATGTGCAGGTATTTCCTGTGCATGTTTGGTTCTGTTAAGAAAAAAATTCTGCAAAGATCAGGAAAGAGCTCAGAGAAAGCTTAATGTGGCTAAAACTCCATCAACATTCCGGCCTTCACTGCCATGTTTTCCTTCTGTGGCAGCCAGCATTTATAAATAGCCGTGGTTCGAAACCACACTGTATCATTATGTGCTTGTGAGGCACAATGTAAAGGGAAAATGCAGGGGTTTTTGTCTGTTTGTGTGTGTGTGTGTATGTATGTGTGTGTGCGTAAAATGTGTAAAAACACGATCCAATCATTTCCATTCACTCTGACAGATCACGGCAGCTGCAGGAGCAGTGTGTGCAGACATGGAGTTGTGTTGATTTAAAGTCTCAGTCCAATTGGCAGAGGATTTCCAAATAGACTGAAAAAACAACAACACATGCCTCAGCATCATGCGTAATCACTCGACAGTAAGGAGGAGAGAATATGGAACAGATAACCGGATACACTTCACCTCACATGACTCTCACAAGGATGGCTCTAAGTATGCCACTAGCACCCTGCTTAGGCATCAACATCCTCTTAATGTTAGCACTCACTGAAGAGGGAATGTCATGAAAACACTGAGCAATGGACTCACATTCTTCAGTATATACTGCATTCATTCAGGGATTATTCTTGACTGAATAGAGTTTGATCTAACTATAATGGAGATGACTATCTACTGTTCTACACCGAGAACAATAAAGTTCGATTGACAGTAGACATCATTCAGTATTCAGATGTTAATTTGTTTTTAGAGTAAAGCATTATATTAAGGTGGTTCTTAAGGCCCAATCATGTAACTTAAATCATGTTCAAAATGTGATCTGGAGTGACACAACAGAAAAGTATTGGCCCTATCATTAGAGAAAGTGTGTTTAGATCCAAATGATGCCTCAGACATCTGTAAGAGCCAAAAGAGCTAAATTGGCCATGCTCTCTGGGTGAGAGGAATGGCACACACTCTGTCTCCTATCAATCACAAAGACACTAGCCAATCGGTGGCCTCTGCGCTTTCCTCCGAGGGTATTACACTGCCCTGTGATGCAGCATGAGCAACAGTTCAAAAACAGTTCAAAATAAGCATACATATCAACAACTCAATTTAAAATGAATCAGATTCTAAATGAATTCATTCAGCAAGTAAAGGTTACCATTGAAGGACCGAATTTAGCCTATTACCCAAAGACAATTAAAATTAGAAGTTTATTTTAGGCCCGGTCTCTCCCGTTAATTAGATGACATGATTATTTAGATTACAAAGACTCTTGAGTGTCTCATGAAGATTCACAGAGAACTTAAATTGAAGAGTGTTTATCGTTATAAGTAATGATTTGTTTACTTCAAAACATATCTTGCCTCATTACAAATAGATAACATTGCAACATACTGGCCCCAGCTGAAATCTGATTGGTCCCTGAAGTGCCCCTGTCCTGTTAATCATAGCTGATCTACGTCAGTGCACTGAGTCTGTTCATCTGAAACTCAACCCGTAAAACTGTTTCTTTCTACTGCAGGCGTTGTCATCATCCTCGTCCACTTCATTGGACGGAGCTACTCAACACTTTAACTAACGTCTCAAAGAATTTAGTGTTGATGTCACTTAACTTCTCTTTGTCTAACGTTAGGAAGCTAGTTAGCTACAACAACACACTAGTTAGTTTATTAGCTAGTTACCTAGGCTAAGAAATGTTGAATGGTAGCTAGCTAGCCGGCTAATTAGTTAGGTTTCACACAGTAGGTCACAGATGCACAGTTCAGGGAAGTGAAATATCATGACTGACACATAAAACCTATAAAGTTTAGTCATGCCACATAGCCAGTCATTAATTGTTGTAAATAAAGCTAATCTTGCGTCCCGTGTAAGTGGCAGCTGGGAAGTGCATGGAGACTTCGACACAGAGTTCTGACTTGAATGGAAGGCAGCGTAATGTTCATCGGTGAAGCTCCTTTTTAAAATGAGCATTTTTGTAGTTAAATACAATGGTTGGCAGAGGTAGAAAACATGAAGAGAAAGGATGAAAGACATTCTGTGGTTTCTGGCTAAAAAGAAGACTAGACTACCTGTCACTGACAGTAACAGCAGTCTGTTTGAGAATGAGGAAGAGGACGAGGGAGAGAACGAGAGAGAGAGGGGGAGAGGAAGAGAAAGAGGGAGAGAATGAGAGAGAACGAGAAAGCTAATGAGGGAGAGAAAGAGAAAGAGGGAGATGATGAGGGAGAGAAAGAGGGAGAGGATGAGGAAGAGAATGAATAAGAGGAAGAGACAGAACGAGAGAGCAAATGAGGGAGAGAAAGAAAAAGAGGGAGAGGATGAGGGAGAGAATGAGGAAGAGAAAGAGGGAGAGAATGAGGGAGTGAATGAGGGATAGAAAGAGTGAGAGGATGAGGGAGAGAATGAGGAAGAGAAAGAGGGAGAGAATGAGGGAGAGAATGAGGGATAGAAAGAGTGAGAGGATGAGGGAGAGAATGAGGAAGAGAAAGAGGGAGAGGATGAGAGGTAGAATGAAGGAAAACATAGGTACAGCAAGATAATGACAACAGGTGAAAATAACTGTATTCTGTCTGTGTATTTAAAATACTGCTGAGTGATAAAAGAAAATATTTCTTGTCCTCTAAAATAATTCTTGTCCTCTATAGTGATGAGGTCTAACGCCTCTGTTCTGCTGTGCAGTGCATTTTCATGTCTACATGTGTCTCAATATATGCTTTAATCCTTCAGGCTTTTCTTTAAAAATTCACCAGAGTAAAGTTGTCAAATATATTGTGTGAAAATATGCTTGGATTTTTGTAACAACTATTTGTATTTCAGCTGCAAACTCGGATACCACAGGTTCAGATGAAGCCAGCCAGCGTGTTAGTGAAGGGGATCCACTATCTTCAGAACCAGAACCAGAGTCACCAAGCAGTTCTTCTGGCCCGGTAGGACCTGATGGTATGCTGCTGTTTTCGTACAGCAATAGTAATGAATATAATCTAAATCATAGACTTTTGGATTAGTAGTTAGATAGTTTGTTTGCATGCCTTGATGACAGTGAGTTTATGAATGTGTAAGGGCATTCACCCTGGTGTTATTTTCATTTGATTCTTTGAAATTTTTAGAAAAGAGCAGAGTGAGAGCAGAGTTTTTCTGTTCAGCCTTCAAATAATTATTTTTTATTTACACTAGAACAAACTTGTGTATCCCAGAATGCCAGTCTTCTTTAAAAAAGACATAATCAAACCTCGCCAGTGCTCTGTACCGGTCTCTCCATCCACAACAGCTCCACCAGCCTCTTCTTACTCGCCTCATCAAGAAGGCTGGCATTCAGACTTATTGTGTTCCAGCATGGTGCTATGTTTGTTCTGTTTTCAAAAAAGTTGTAATGTGGTTCTGTTTAATACAAAAACATTCAGTATTAAATCAACATGCTCAGATTTGTACGTAAATGTCTATATTTCCTTCTCTATTTTTTTTCCTTTTAACCTGGCTGTGAATAAATGTAAATATTCAAAACCATTTTAGTTTATTACTGCTACTTTCAACAAGTGTGATTATTGTGCATATGCATTAATAGTAATGCTGTGGTATACTGCGGGTAGAAAATAAGACCAAACAATATAGTTTAGTTATTTATTAAGGACCCACAGGGCACAGGACCCAGATCTGTGCCCACAGTATGCCTACAGTGTGCATGGGGGTGCAAAGCGCAATGGCCCCCAAACCCCAGGTGGTTAGTCATTTCTATTTAAACAGACATGCTGTACTTTACAGCAACATTACAGAATCATGTAGTTTTTACAATAAATGTCTTAAACTGATCAAATGCACAGGATTTTAAAAAATGATATTCACAGACGTATAGCAATTTCTACAGTGAAATTCTGTACATAATACACTAGGCTATGAAATGCATTTTACATTAAATTGACATAAATAGAATAGTATAATGGTATAGATGCTAGACTGTTAAACAGGAACATCCCTACCACATTTATTTTTTACAGTAGGCTAAGTTTCCAGTAACCGCTACCTGATTTTATTATGGATTTTACAGCTGTTGTTTTGTTTTTTGTTTATTTTTACTGTAAACCAGCATACATTTCTGCTGTATTTTTTTTTAACAGTAGAGTTCTGGCAAGCACAGCTGCCAGGTTTTTTCGTTTTTTAAACCATAAATTTAACAGTTTTTTTTTTAATTTTTTTTTTTTTTACAGCGTACCTATTAAAGATACAAAAGATATACCACTGATGGTATCGCCTCAGTGACTAGGAAAAGTTCAGTCTACTAAAATCAGCCACTGTGAGGATGTCATTATGAGCCAATACTCAGAGATCTGTTATCTGTCTCATTCAAAATCAAACAGAAATAGGATCTGTGCATCCCTGATAAATGTATGTATAGACAGTAAAGGAGGCCATGGAATATACAGAGCATGGAGCATTAAGAAGCAGCCTACTGCTCCTCTCACCTCAACATGCAAACATGGAGCTCCTTCTATGTGCTCGATATTAAACTCAGTTATGGATCATTTGCCTGTCCCAGGGCGTGTGCAGGACTGTTAGTGTCGGTAAGACACTGGACTGGACTGAAGAAGAGGAGAGAAATGTGTCGGCATCTCTGGCTGCTCTCTGGCTCATGGGAATCAATAAAAGGCTCTTTATGAAGGGTCTTACTCACTGGTCGTAGTGCACAGCTACTACAACACATCACAGTCAAACGCTATTAAAAGAGAATGTCATGTAAAATCTGGGCTTGGCTCGTGAGGTGATCGGTCAGTGAGCAAGCCTTTGTCCATACAGCAGACCGGATTCCTTATGATGATGGCCGAGATCACAGGGCTGTAGATTATTTAAAAAAAAACTCCCTAATGAAATAACAATCTACTGCTTTTAGATCGCATGGATTCAATTTCCGGCTCCAACAGCATCAGAGGAATTGAATACAGCGCAGTGAGTGAGGATGAGAAGCCATCACACAAGCAGACATCTCGAGGATCTAGATTTCTAAAGCGCCTTACCGGAGATCGCCGGAGTCCCCGAGCCCCGGACAGAGCCACGCGGGCAGGGATGCGAGGAGAACCCGGTTACGATCCTGAGATCCACCGGCGGCTTGAATGCGATCCGCTGTGGACGGTTGGGAAATCGTTCCTCCAGCGATCACAGCGAGCCGGGTAACGGGAGAGCAGGACTACACCGAGCGAGTGCCGCGGTAATGGCTGTCTGTTCCCCTCCTTTCATATCCCTCCTTCTCTCCCGCTCTCACTCCTTCTCTCCCCCCTCCTCCTCTTCCTCATAGTCGTTTTCTCTCCCTCCTCCTCCTCCTCTACAGCCCCCTCCACCATCACCATCACCATCACTATCACATTCCCCAATCTCCACCCAAACACCTTAATGAGCTGATGAGCTGTGATGGCAGTGTAAGTATCACCAGACACTGAAACGGGCTTGGAGCCAAAACGCATGATTTTTTCTTTTTCTAATTAGACCGAGCACAATTTCTACAGTGCTGCCTTTCAGTCCAGCCTGTGATTTTGACCTAGGCTTACATGTACACTATAGAATGTATATGAACACCTGACAATCACATCCATATGTGGTTCTTCCCCAATCTGCTGCCACAAAGCTGGAAGCACACAATCGTGTAGGATGTATTTGTATGCTGTAACATTAGAATTTTGCTAATCCTTCACTGGAACTAAGGGGTTTAAACCTTTTCCAACATGACAATGCCCCCTGTGCACAGAATGAGGTCAATGAAGACATGGTTTGCTAAGATTGGAGTTGTAGAACTTGAGTGTCCTGCACAGAGCCCTTCCCTCAATCTAACTGAACACCTTTGGGATGAACTGGAATGCTGACTCCACTCCAAACCTCCTCACCCAACATCACTGTCTGACCTCATTAATGCTCTTGTGATTGATGGGCAAATCCCCACATCCATGCCCTTCCCAGAAGAGTGGAGGTTATTATAACAGCAAAGGGGGCTTAAATCCGGAATGGGATGTTCAGAAAGCACATACGAGTGTGATGTTGAGATGTCCAAAAGCTTTTGGCCATATAGTGTATTCTGTAGCCTAAATCAGTGTACCAGTAACCTACTAGGGATACATGAATCCCGCCTTCCTATTGTCAGTAAAAAAAAATACTGAGTATTTTAGGATTAGTATAACTAATCCGATACTGACTACTTAGTAAATTAAGCAACTCTCTGCAAAGCCTCTGGTGCCAGGTCATGCACAACAAAGTTCACAATTTCACAACATAAAACATGTCAGTGAAACAGATCTAAAAATATATCCAATCCATTCTGATTCTGCTCCAGTGTTTCAGTGTCTGGAAACAATACTCTGTATTAAAAATCAGTGCATAACTACCTAATCATTATCATAACGATGTCCACGTTCACAAATCTCAGCCCACAAAGCTAATCAACACACATGGCATTAACCAATATCTTCATCCTCACAGACAAACGCACGGATTCCGTGTCACATCCAGGTTTTCAGACATGGGGTGACAGAGGACAGTGCAGTTTATAGTTATATACAGGACAGGATTCATTGAGAATATTTGTTTTAAACCTAATATCTGTGCATATCTGTGTAAAGTAGGATAAATGGCCACATAATGACATCACTGTATTGGTTTTACGATTGTTCTGTAGCTCCTACAATTTATTCAAATACTTCAAAAGTTGCAATGATTAATATGAGCGACGTATGACTCAGCAAGTTGGAGTGATATGCTGGAGTTGGAGCAATGTGATTTGAGGTCAGATTTGGTGGTATAAACACACACACACACACACACACACACACACCCCTGTATGGATTCCTGTGTGAGTAGGTGGTAGTCAGAGCTACTGAAGTGTGACTAAAAGCGCAGGAATTTAGTTCAACAGCTCAGGATTAACTGAACCAAACACTGATGGTCGAAACAAATACAACTATATCAGCCTACAGTACTACTGGCCTAACATATGAAACGTTTTATGTTTTCATTTGTGAATGAGAGCCAGCAGGAAACACTGAAAAATGTTTATCTCCTTATAAGTGATGCTACGCATATGAATATGAGCTCTAAAACTCATATGTTTCATCTTATTTTGTAGTTGAATTGTACTAGCCATATGGAAAATCGACTTCATGTCCGAAATACAAACTACATTTGGAGAAAGTTAAGAAGAAAAAGAAATGGATTTTATCAAGACATATAATGTGTAAAGTTTCACAGATGCTCGTTCAGAATGGTGTAGCCTGATCTCATAAACAAAGTCCCCTATAAATATATTAACGTGCACTATTTTAGCATTCTGTTAGACGCAGTTATTAAGGCGAGCAATATCTGATATCAGCTGCCTGAATCTGATTTTTGTTCCATGCAATGTTTCGTCTGAACAACTCTCAGATCCTCTAAACTGTAAATTCACACACTGGTTTATCTTATTATATTTGTAAGGACCTTCCACTGAAATAATTATAATTACAGCTAATTAATGCTATGCCTAGACATAAATTGAACTCTAATCTTAACCTTGGTAAAGTAAGTAAAAACAAATCTTTTGGTGCTTAATTTTTGTTTTTAATAAAAGCTGCAGTGTGTTTTTTTAAGTCAATTGTCAATTTTGCCTTTTGTTTTGAACTGTTACTGTATACACTCACAATTTACTTCCAGTATGTTCCTCTCTTCATACAGAAAAACACTTTTGCACTTAAATTAAGTTGAAATGCTTTTAAAACTTTAACACAAATAAATACATTTTATGTGTAATTTTCATGTGTAGTGACATTTTGTCCTCAGACTAAACAGTAGTTAATATTTTTTTTTTAATTGTCCCAGTATGACATCGTGTGCAAGTCATTGAGTGAAATTGATGGTTTTCTAACGCCATCTAGTGGACCAAAACTATATTCCATATTAGCATCAGATTCTGTAAACTGAACAAGTGCCATGGATAAACTGTCTAGCTTTCAGTCGCACTATCCGTCTTCTGAATTTTGACTAACTCGTGCATTATGTTGGTTTTATAGACTACTTGTGGCTCGTTAACTCATTATTTAAAATCTTCATCCAGCTATTTGTAAAATTGCTCTGAAGCTAAATTTCTGCACCCTGGTGCACAAAGTGAGGTTTGTTGCAGGATTAAATGGTAAGGTGTCTCATTCACACTCACACCAGTGGTACCAGAGCTGCCATACAAGCTGCTAACTTGCCATTGGGAGCAACTTGGGGTTCAGTGTCTTAGAACACTTCCGTATGTGGAGTCATGTGGGCAAGGAATCGAACCACCAACTCTATGATTAGTGGACAACCCACTCTACCACCTGCGCCACAACTGCCTACAGAGTAAATTGTAAATTGTGCAACAGAAGAAGGAGAAGAACAACGACAACAACTTGCAACACAGGCAGGTATATGGAAGAGCATCACAGCTCTGCTTAATGTTTCACAAAACCTGCAGCAGAGGAGTAGAATTTTACAGTGGCAAACAAACACACACACACACACACACACACACACACACACCTGCAGCTGTATCCTTTAGTTATACATTACAATTTACTGGATATGCAACTGATATAAACAAATATCAATCCATCTATCCTACACAAGGTCACAGAGGAGACTAAAGCTTATCCCAGGGAATTTGGGGAACAAGGCAGGGGACATCCTGGACAGGGTTCCAAAAATCTCCATCTCATGTCTTTGGGCTTGAGGAAACCAGAGTACCTGGAGGAAAACCGCGAAACACAGGGAGAACATGCAAACTCCATGCACACAGGGTAGAGGCAGGAATCGAACCCCCAACCCTGGAGGTGCGCGGCAAACGTGATAAGCATGATATAAAAATAAAAAATATATATAAAAAATATATTAAAAAAATATGCTGGAAGTGAAAACATAAATACAGCCAAAATTAAACTGTGCTTTAAAATTTAAAGCACACTTATACCACTGTTCTGCAGAATTCCTGAATCTGATTGGTCAATAGGTCTTGATTCATTTTCTATAACAGCAGTTCTGACAGTAGTGCCTGTTGTACTGTAAATCAAATCCCAGGATTAGATTAATGCACTCATTCTAATACATGATCATTTCTATAGTAACAGCTAACATACGACTTGTATAGTGGACGCTGTACTCGATCTAAGGCTAATAAGTGGAGTTAAAAATCTGTTAAAAAAAAGAAATGTGTATAATCGATGTGGTGAAGCTTTCCGTAAAGGGAAGTTTATTTAACATTTATGGGTGTCTGAGGTTTGTAATGGTATGTTTTCCACTACAGGGAAGTCAATAGGGGGCGGGCACATGGTGGCTTAGTGGTTAGCACGTTCGCTGCACACCTCCAGGGTCCGGGGTTTGATTCCTGCCAGGACCATGTGTGTGCGGAGTTTGCATGTTCTCCTTGTGTTTCCTCCCAGTCCAAAAACCTGCATGGTAGGCTGATTAGTGTGTCTAAATTGTCCATAGTGTATGAATGAATGGGTGTGTGAATGAATGGGTGTGTGAATGTGTATGTGATTGTGCCCTGTGATGGACTGGCACCCGGTCCAGGGTGTACCCCGCCTTGTGCCCACTGCTCCTGCCATAGGCTCCAGGTTCCCTGTGACCTTGAAAAGGATAAGCAGTATAAAAGATGGATGGATGTCTTCAGGTTAGAGTACTTTGTGCTTTACACTTTGTAAATGACCGCTATAACATATGTGATAACAGGAATTAACCTGTTTTGCACAACTATAAACAGAAAGACACGAGACATGTCATTGTTTAATTAATACAAACAATTTAACTGTAGGCAAATTACTGTGGTATATGAGATAAAATAATCCACGTTAGTGATAATTCTGTACTTATCTGACTCACTTAATATTACAATAAACGTTGCTCTTCTGTATTAATTTGATGTACGCATGATTTTCTGTGAAAGCTTTAACAAAAACAACGATCCTGTCCATGAGACTGTGTGCAAAAAAAAAACACAACCCTCAAACAGACTTGAACTGATGTATAGAATTTATTCAGTTGAGTAGGACAGATAAACAATGTTGTTAGAAGAATAATTATAATACACGAGCGAGTGAGCACACTGAGTGTTTAACAGCGTGCCAGGCAGGGAGCCGAGAGCTCAGGGTTCAGGGCCGAGGTTCTTCATTGCCAGTGTGATGTGCAGGAGGTGTGTATGAACCTTCCTTAACCAGCTTCTCCTTCTGCTTCCGGATCTCATACAAGCGCTTGTTCTGGGTGAAGACACAGGAATGTTAGGAATGTAGGAACATGCTGAAAAAAAGGTGTTATTCAAGAGACAAAATAACATGTTTAAAGAAAATGTCTGTGATTTACTGAATAATTAAGCCTCATCTTTATCCACCTCAGCAAGGTGAAAGCGCGACACATTTCCCTGCACAGAACAGAAAAGCTGTTGACTCGGAAGTCACTTTTAAAGGACGGCTGTGGGTCATTGTACAGATAAACAATGCACCAGTGTGCAGTTGTGCAGAAACAGAGACACTTCTATGACTACAGACAAGTTTCCAACCACTTTTTGCACTTTTCTGTTATCAACAATGTGAAAGTTTGAGAAATTTGCTGTCTCCTGCCGATTTAAATTCAATTGGCTTTTTACCGATAAAATGGTGTGTGTGACGACATCATCCTTAAAAAAAAACAACAACAAGCTGTTGCATACGTTTTGGTGTCCTGCGAGTTTCCTGGGATGTGACTCCCTGTGACTCTGTGTAGACTAAATGGTACATACTTTTTGTAAAATTGCAAATTGTGTACCTTTTGTGTCTTGCATGCCCTCAAATCTTTGTAAAATAGAGAAAGTACTGAGACAATTAGTTGAAATCGGCCGACTTACGGACATTTTAATTTCACAAATAACTGCAGATGTACGAAATATCAGGAGATGACATCAAAATGGAGCATTTCGTCATCCGATAGTGCTCCAAGTGACTGCCCTTATGCAACCAATACCCATTGGGACAGACTATGCAACAGTGTGTTCTGGGACGTAGTGGTGGAGAGATGTTTTACAATGTCCACGTTTGAGATGATTGGCCAAATAATTGGAGTGGGGGAAACTTTCAGAGTTAGATCAAATGACTGGCTATTGATGCTGTGTGCACAACTATTAAAGAAAAATGACTGCAGTGTTACATCAGGCTGCTGAACATAGCGGAGGCAAATTAAATTAATTACATACTGTAATTCTTTTTGGTGCATCTTGTGCCACAGGTTTACAGTGCACCGGATGGTACGCACTTCCCTATTCTTCCCCCGAAGGATTAATAAGTTGTCATGTGACACTTTTTTTCACCTGTGTATGCCATTTTTCTGGACAAAAAGATTCTGTTGACATTTTATAGACAATTTGCGTTTCCATCACCTGTATCTAAACATTTCAATGCGCATTTCAAAACCTTTTTTTTTGTGCAAAAAAATAAAAACTTCCTTGGATGGAAACAGAGCTAATGTCAGTAATACAAATTGCTCTCCCTGAAAACGCAGTGTTAGATGTTTATTCACAAACACATGCTGAAGAATGCAGGAAAGAGTCGACAAAAACATGTGTCACGTGAATGTTTATCAACTGAGCGAGCAACTGCCCTTAGACTTCCAATCACAAATCGACAGCTTTTCCGTTCTTTCTCACTGAAAACAAATGTGTCGAAATTATTGTATTATTGTGCAAATGAATCTGTGCTACAAATGCAGTATTTAGAGATTACGTAAAAAAATGTAATTGTTTAAATGTACTAACCGTCTTTTGTCGGTGCATGCACTCATAGAAATCTTCAAACTCGAGTTTGCATTCTTTCGTCGCACGGGTATGCCCGATGCCATGACCACACTCGATCCACTCCTTCTCGAAGGCGTGGCAGCGTGCGGCTCGCTTGTAAGGCTGCTCGCTGCTCTGGGTCAGGATCCATTGGTCCAACTTGATTCCCAGCCTAGACTGCAGGTCAACGAATGGCATGGTTCTAGAAAATAAAAATATGTATAATGAATTCCAACACAGGAGCATTAAATGGAAAAATACAATCTGTATTATACATACACCCCAGGGGGTGTTTTTAATGGTCTTAACAACAAATCATTCATCAGGAAATGATCAAGAATTAAACAAATATTACAGACACTACCCACTTAAAGGTTGGCGCCTGATGTTGAATTTTATAATATCTCTATAACCAGCGACAGTTAATGGGTAGCCATGATGAGCCGGAGGGGTGGGTTGTGGGTTCCATTTTGTTTTTCTTTGTATAAAAAGAAAAAAATCTGTGAATATTTTCTGCTGTTGCTAATTTTGTATTTTTGGGAAATGGTGGGGAGGACAGAACAGAAAAGGCAATTTAGATAGCCTTAGCAGTTCAACAGAAATGTTCATCAGAAATGTTTAATAAAAAAGAAATGTTATGCAGAAATGTATAGCAGAAATGTTTAGCAGAACTGGTTTAGCAAAAATTGTAGAAATGTTCTGTAGAAATGTTCAGCAGTAATATTCAATAAAAATGAAACATGAAGAAAAAAAAAAGAATTAAACAAATAGATAACTTAACTTATTATGCATTGTGGGTAAACTTGCACACAGCTTTTTATTTATTTACATTTTTTCTGTTTATTTGAATGTTCTACACCCAGACACGTGTTCGTTTGAATTTTACATCAAACATTTGAATCAGTATCACGACTTTACCTTTGCATACTAAGAAGTGAATTTAAAAGCTTAATATTTTTTCTGTTTAAGGCTTGGCCCATTATTATTGATGTGCGGCTGTGGTAGAGCGGGCTGTCCACTAATCGTAGGGTTGGCGGTTCGATTCCCGGCCCGGATGACTCCACATGCCGAAGTGTACTTGGGCAAGACACTGAACCCCAAGTAGCTCCCGATGGCAAGTTAGCATGTGGTGTGTGAGTGAATGGGTGAATGAGACACAGTGTAAAGCGCTTTGGATAAAAGCATTATATAAATGCGCAAGTTGTTTATTTATTTTTTTTAACCAGAAGTGTATACTGCATATTAATCTTTATAATTAAAATAAGCTCAATGGCATCAAGATTTACGTTTCAATTCAATTCGGAGTACACAATGCCTTCTGACTACCCACTGAGTGTCCCAAAGTGCAAGTTAGCTCTTGCTTCATCTCTACTTTTAGAGAGAGAGAGAGAGAGAGAGAGAGAGAGAGAGAGAGAGAGAGATGCAGCAGCGCTTTAGTGCTTTATTCTGTCCAGCTCAGATACTATATTAAATACATACACCATTATCAATTTAAAGGGTGCACTGGCTACCAGCTACACAACACATTCCCGACTCTTGACTCCAACTCTGTACGACAGCGTTAGCGTGCAGCTAACTAAACACACAGCAGTGCTCTCTTCTACAGCGTTCAATCCCAGCAGTCAACATGTTTATGGGGTAAAATGCTGCTCTGAAAGCTTTTTGTCCAAACGTTAATATTATCTCCTTCTATAAAGTAAATGCTTTCATATTTAAAAGACAAAAAGACTCACCGTACTCTTAGAGTTCACTTTAACCTTTTCCAGACCCACCACAGTTCACTGACGGCTTGCCGTAAATCAGTTCCGATGGGCCAATGTTCGCGACACCGCTGCAAAACTTATCATGACGTCATTAGGGCAGTAGTGCCGGTAGATGGCGCTGTGGGAATAATTAGTGTTATTCATTTCTGTTTTTGTCGTGACCTTTTACATTAGAATCATTCTTTAGCAAGTTCAGCGTGAGCTAGCTTGTTTTCTATTATTTACTCTTTTGCATTCAATAATTAAAAAAATAAAAAATAAAATGTATTGAACTACCAGGTGAAGTTTTACTGTACCCTGCTGAAAAAAACATAATAGAAACCCTCACAGATTTTGTAATGGTTTTAATGGAAACTGTAATGGTCCCTGTGGATCTCCACTAGTAATTTGCTGCCTTCTGTTTGTGGCATGTTATGTTTAGTGGATATCATTAAGGACCTAAGTCCCTAAAACTTCCGACTGCATAATGGAAACCACTTGGACCTGGTTTTAATGGTTAACAGCTGAGGGATTGTAATGGTATTTGTAATGGAAGCCATTAAACTGCCTGTGATTTTTCTATTTTTTTTTTCCCAGTATGGTATGTATGTACTAGAGTAATTACTCGAATAGTTATTCTTTATTTATGCCAATGAATCAGTTTCTATACTCTGTTTAATTCTCAGATCAAAATGACCCAATTATAACCAGTGTAATATAAATATGAAAGGGATTGTAGGTGCACCAAATAGTACATCTGAATGAGTCCTTTTTCATGTTCAGTAGAGAAAATGAACATAACATTTTGTTTTTTGTTTTTTTTTTTTTAAAGGGAAACAAAATGAACTTGTAATTTGGTCATGAACAGTATAAGGGTTAATACTAAGTTGATAAATATGCATGGTATGATGTTTTACTGTTAAAGTTTGAGATACATTATAATGTTTAGGGCAAAGGCAGACTCAGGGGTCCCCCTTCTCCTGGGTAAAATAACTGCATAAGTTTAGGCTTAGGTGCATCTAAGGTAGATAAAACCTGATACAGTGCCCTATAGCATTCCCTTACAGTGAAGAATACATGATGCAGTGCTTTGCATGGTTCCTCTACATGCAAGGAAACATGATGAAGTGCACTAACGGCATCCCTTCCAGTGGAGAAAATGAGATGAAGTGCCCTCTAGTTCCTCCTACTTGTGAGAAAACATGCCCTCTAGGCTGCCTATAAGGCATAACAGGATTTAATGCACCCCAGGTGCCGTCTTTTCCCCCCACTGTATGTAGGGAGTGACCTTTTTATTATTCCCTCACCACCTCCACCCCTCAGACAGCTTGTCTGCCCCTGATCTACAGTTTGGGATTTTGTCATGATGTAATTATAATCAGTCATGATCGTAAAAATCAATGTAACTGGTTTTGCGTGAGCAGATTTTGAACCTTTCTTTTTTTTTGGTAGTTTTTGGGTTGCGTTTATTTGAAAACAATGGCTAACTGTTCGCATACACACAATATTATGCCGCATTATCCGTATCTGGGGACTTTCAGGGAATTTCAGTTTTGGTTTCCTGGTTACTGATCTCTGAACTCAGCAAATTTCTCTAACACATCTATTAGAGCTCTGTTAGCCAGCTTGGTTTCATTTTAGGCTGGAACTAACTAACACTAGACTAAGAAATCTACGGGAAATGTCTGCCATGTTTAGACTATAAACAGAAAATACAAAACAAGCTGTTGCAACACATAAATGTTTATTCTCATAATCCTCTTGTCTTTGCCAAGTGCACTGTGCAAGAGTGCAAGAAAGAAGTGCTCTTTTAATACTGTTTTTCATGTCAATATTAATTAGGTTGTTATTTATTGTTACATATAAATGTAAATTTAAGTTCAGCACATTACCCCCAATATATCATAAATGCTGTGTTGACTGGATCACATTTCCAGGGTATTTAAAGAAAGACCCCAATTAATTTTTTTTTATGAAATGATAACATTCATTAGTTTATGATTAAGTTTTTAAAATTGAAGACACATAAGAAGCAAAAAAATGCAGCATATGAAAAAAAGGATAATATTCCATTACATTCCACAATAATATAACAAACAAATAGTATACAATCAAATGGTTTGTCATTTTGGGGAGGTACAATTAAATGAAAATGAATCAGATGGATGCCAATTATACAAGTAAGACTAGCTTTCAGGGCAATGACAAATACTGGGATAAAGTGCAAGAAGCTGATGATTTGATTAAATGTATTATTCAGAAACGCTGAAGTCCAAACACATTGCAGGGAGTCCATGATAATACAAGGCTTTATTACAAAAAAAGTGCATCAGGTGGTCTTTCTGACTGGTGATGCTTTAAATCTTTGCTATTTAATACAAACTCGCAAATAACACACAGACTCGCACTCACACACTCAAACTATCAGACATGAGTACATAGTGTTGTCAGTGGGAAAGGGACTGAGAGCATTATGAAGAGAGTGATGGCACTAAGGCAGACTGACAAGGATTAAGGTGGAACAGTATGCTAGTGAAGTGATTCGTCTTCTTTACCACAGCACTGCTAAACTCTTACATCTGATTGGTCAGAAGGAGCTCGTTCTGATATGGTATCATATCATGGTAAGAACTTGAATTACAGGCGCTCCGCATCAACAGATTTAAAAAAAATAACTTAATTGTCGATATGATGAAGTGTTCATACAGCAATTTTAGGGGGGAAAAAATCCCTAGTGTTAAAAGTTAGAGAGAGTTAAAGCTCTCTTTTTTTTTCACCTTAGTTTATGCAACAGAGGAAAGTCTTCAGAACAAACCTGTTTCAGAGACCTTCCATAAATATAATTATAAATGGATAAAAAGTTTGTTGTTTAATAAATGAAAAAAATTGTAATTGTTGGCATAATTGCTGTGGTATAAAAGGAATACAACACTCCAGGAGGTCCTTTTACAGGAAAATAATAAGCTTTGGGCTGGTAATGGCGACGACACCCCCACCATTGCTTATTAACCCATAATCGTGCTTTGTTCCATACATAACAGCGCCTTTCCTCCATCACTGAACTTCATTCACTGTGCAGGTGAGACTCACGTGCAGGTCCGTTTACGTCTTATCACTGTGCAAACTTGGTCAGTGCAACTACTACATACTGCACTTGTATCCTTGTATACAAGTGCGGGTCATGCATACATACACATGCATACGGCAAATGATACAATTTCCAGGTTTGTTATAAATAATAATAAAAAAAAAAAGAAGTACACTCACTCCCAACATACATTTAAAAACATTACAGTCCATATATAGACCGTTTTCCAGAGTTCCTCACAAATCTTACATGTGTGCTTGATACTATTTTCAGTTTTACTTGTCTGACATGATTTTTATTTTGTCTCTCCTGACAGGAATTCTTGTCGCAATGGTTTATTTAATTTCATTTTTGCTTCAATAGCCAAGGCAATTTTTTTTGCACCAGTTGGTACATAAATGACTAACAGTCTGAATCGTAGAGAGGTAGAGCCCCGTCAGTAATTTAGGCAAGATGGACAGAGCAACAGGCAGACATAAGCCACCAAATTCCCCAGAGAGCATGTAAGCTGTCTTATTTATTATAATAATTAAAAAAAAGCTAAATAATACAAACAAGTAGTCAAAGCTCTCTGGTCCTTTCAGACAGAAAGGATGACGTTATCGGGGCAGTGCAGGCCGTCAGTGGAGTTCTGGGCTCGGCAGGTGGGTTGAGGAGGAGGGTTAGGAGAGTCGCAGTCCTCTGACGTGAGTTCGGCGATGTCGTCTGACTGCGTATCGGAGGTCTCCAGGTCGCTGCGGATGCTCTCGGGCTGAGCCAGCGTCACGTCACCGAGCCCCTCTCGGAGAGAGCCTCCTGACGACATCCCCAAAGACGAGCGGGATAAAACCCTCCCTCGGTGAGAGCTGCAGTCCTGAGGCTCCTCTGCCGAGGTAGCGGCCATGGCACAAGCGCGGGGAGCCAGATCCTCCTCACTGGTTAAACACAGATGGCTGGGTTTGGTTTCAATGTCCACCTGAATCTCCAGGTTTGTGCCTTCTCTGAAATACATCACAAATATATTAGAAACGACACATAAAAAAAATAATAATAAAAAATAAAAACAGCCTGACTTTGACAGATCTATAGTCATTGTTGTCAAGAATAATTCTTTTAACATCAGTTAAAAGTATCATTAATACTTATTTTGTCTTATGTTCAGTGCAAAAGTAAGCATCCTCCGTAGTTTTTGATTGACAAAAGGAGAAAAATGTGATGGAGAGATGTTAAAAATGAAACGCGGTCAACTTAATAAAATGATTTAATTTGTCATGACCCTCCTGGTCTCCAAACTTAATGAAACCAAATGAGATTATTTACTCTCTCATTCTTCCACCCAGCCCCTCACCCAAAATGTTTTTGGAGAGAAGCTAAAAGGAAACAGATTAAAGCCCACACTCATTGTTTGAACAAAGCACTAATTACACAAAAGGTTTAGTTTGAGGTATTTGTTTGAACAAACGTTCCTGTTAGCCATGTATGATACACCGTGAAACACTTGAAAAATGTGAAATTATGCCGTCCTTGAGACCTTGTGATATAAAGCAGTGGTCCCCAACCCCCGGGTCATTTGGTACTGGGCCGCACAGAAAGAATAAATAACTTACAGTATTTCTGTTTTATTTATTATCTGAGTCTGAACGATGTTTTATTTTGAAAAAAAAATGACCGGATTCTCTCCGTTACATCCGTCTATGACTCACTCTAGACGCAGGTCAAGACGCTTGTCTCGGTCACGTGATACGTTAAGCGTTAGGGGGCAGAGCGGATGTCACTCATGTTATGTTGTTGGCGTGATGTTACTAGGACACTGCTAATAAAGTTGCGATTTCACATTGGATCCACGTTTATTATTAAAAAAAAAAAAAAAAATTATGCTCAGTTTTTATGCCGGCCGTGTCATTTTATTTTGTTGTATTTATCCGCCACACCTTAAAGGCCGGTCCGTGAAAATATCGTCTGATATTAAACCGGTCCGTGGCGCAAAAAAGGTTGGGGGCCGCTGATATAAAGCATTGCTCAATCCTAATAGTTTCACTGTCGAGCTATTGATAGAGATTAGATTTTAGCCTTTACATCGAATATCATGACCAGCTGACAACCAGGGTACCTATATGATTGGAGGCAATTATAAAGGCAAAAAAATTTAAAATAATAATAATAATAATAAAATAGAATAGAATATTTAATAATATAATATATTTCCATTACTTTCAGAAAGAGAAATGCCATTAGTTAAACTGATAATTCTGTTTGTCCTAGGACTGTAAAATAACTGCACAACTGTAATATGATATATACTGCAGAAAGAAAAGTATCATAATCAGAAAATTTCCTGTATTGCCAAATCCTGTTTCTCGGCATGAGATAAATGGAATCTTATCAAGGTCTTGCCTTGACAGCACATTAAATCCAGACAGACTGATGAGTAACAGTGAATCACACACACCTATCTGGTATCGTGTATGAGGAGGTAATGGATCCCGCCATGCCTCGAGTGCTTGCGCAGTCACTGGCTGCTCCCAAGCTTCCCGTCTCTCTGTGTACACCTTCCTTTCCAATCTCAGTGCCTTGAACCTCCAGCCTGAAACATCAACACAGTTCAATTACTGTAAACTGACCTGAAAGTTAGAAGGGCTTCATCAGGTCCATGAATCAAACGCACAGATTTTGGTTATTATTAAGACTCGGTCACACCTGCTGTATTTTCCTGTCCGGGCTCCGAGTGCTCCTCCGGCTAGTGTGTTGAAGTGGGGTGTGTCGACGAGACCGCCGGGGGCCACAGACAGGCCTTCACTAGGTGAGGTGGTGCTAAGGCCACTGCCCGCTCCTTCTAGGCTGCTCTCCCCCAGGCTGGGAGATTTCAGCGCTCGCCATGCGTCAGCAACTAGATGAGCAGAGATGTGTTAAACATTAAAACACAGAACACAACTAAAAGATTTATTTGTAAATAAAATAAGCAAGAAATTATTATTATTATTATTATTATTGTTTGTCGTGTTGCAACAAATACTGTTACCTGTAATGGGTCCATCATCTTCATCAAAGTCAATCCTGACGCCTCGTCCCTTCCCTCTGCTAACCCCACAGCCCCCACCACGACACAGTGATATTGGCACCACACCATACACGTATGCCAACATGATCGGTACACCAATACCTAAGAGCATGACAAGTGACTCATCACTAAATAGGTCTTTACAGGTAACTTTACAAATACTTCTTAGGAACATGCTTTGAGAAAAAAAAAATATATATATATATATATATATATATATATATATATATATATATATATATATATATTTTGGCGTAACAAGATTGCTGATATTTATTATAACTGGGATGTTTCACTGTGTATCACTCTGCTAGTCTGTGTTAGCTACTTTATAATTCCACTTCCTAGTTTGAAATGTTTACTACAGTAGTGTTAATGATATCATTAGTGGACATGGCAAACAATACTTTTTTTTCACGAATATAGCTTTAAACTTAAAACAGGAAAACTTGTGAAGATGAAAAGGAAGAAGGGACGCCAATTTCACCGAATTACAGCTGGGCCAATATTCAGTATAACCTCATTCTTGCTGAATTGACTTTACTTCTCCATTCCATTACTTTTCTCTGAAAACTTACCAACACTGACAGCTGCAATAACTGGGGCTGTGATGATCGACAAGGCTACACCGCCAGTAATGGCCAGGTTTCTCCTGTGCTGAGAGTTCTTCTTCCCCTCATAATGCGCATATATCTGTGCCAGGAAAAGTAAAAATAGCATGACAATGAGTTGCTGACATGGTGCTTTCAAATGATGATTTTTCAAAAAATGCACGCAGTGACACAATGCTTAAACATGAAGACGTAACTTCCTTTACATTGCACCAGATTTAATCGAAAAATTAACTGCACTTCAGGAAGTTATAATAAGAAATGTGCATTTTACTTAAAGCTCCCGGTGAATTCCTTTTCATTCAGTTCTTGTGATGTGCTTGTGGTGCAGTTCATAGTCCAAGTATATGTGGGAAAATTCAGGGGAAGTGAGACTTCTTGATTTTTGGTGTATTGTGCAGGTCAGGGACTTTTTTTTTTCTCTTCCGAGACGAAACAATGAAGATTGCGGTGAATGCCGTAAAGTGTAAAAGCTTGTTTCAGTAAATCCATACATGTAACATTACAAAAAATGATAGCCTAGCAAATACAAATATCTTGATAATAGGCAAATTCAATTAATATTATTAATTAGACTTATATTTTTAAATAAATACAAGCTTGTCAATCCTATTTCTAGAGATCGTTACTCATTTCAAGCTTGAACCATATTCTACTGGAATATAACTGTGCTCATTTCAAGAGTTTATTTCAAGAAGCAGAATTATCTGTCTTTGGAATGAGACTATTTTAAGCATGAAATTATTAAATATGTCTAAAAATAGGCTTAACGGTCTTATATTTTTTTATATAATAATCTCATATTGAGAAATATTACACAAATCTTTCACTACTCATTCCATATACCTTCACTTGTTATCATTATCATGCAGGGAAACAGTGTCTAATAGATAGCATTGCAAGGATAACAGAGGTCCCGTAATATAAACCATACTGTGAACAAACAAGGAAGTGCTCAGCCATATCGCTGACAAGAAATCATTTATTATTCAAAAACAGTTCCTCATAAGCGCCTACTATTCATGTTTAAATTCCCAGAACTGCACAATGAAGGGAGTTGGTCATGGAACGATCATTGATAGCACAGCAGATCAGTGTCTCACCTTTCTTCCTACGTAAACTGGGATGCCAATGACCATGGCAGGCACGGCAATGCCAGCGATCAGCGTGATGCCGACCGGCGCACCGATCAGAGTGCCAAGCTGCCACAGGATCTTTTTCTTTCTACTCCATGGCTTTTTCCCCCAGAAAGTACAACCTGATGGACTGAGAAAGAAAGAAAGAAAAAAATAGCATGGGTTGAGACCATAGGCAGGGAGGCAAAAGACAACACACTTTATGGATATTCTAGGAATTTATCGGCAACTACTGAACACTGATCTGAGATGAGAGATAAGATGAGATACCTGAGGTAGTGCAGGTCAGAGATTTCCTTCATACACAGCCAGCAGAACTCGCAGCCACACACAGCGCAGGTCATGTGATTACAGCTTCCGTCATTCATCTTGATGATGTAGGCGCCGCATCGGGGACAGGGCTTGATGTCATCAGCTGTGGGGATTAATGGAGTTGGGTATAATATAATATAATATACACACACAGAGGCTCCTGTAGCAAAGTATGCTGAGGAAGCTGTATCAAAATGTAAGATAGTGTAAGAGTTTTCGAGCAATTAACAGGAGCAACTCTTTTCTGTGAACTCACAGAATTACTAAAAAAGCGTAAATTTGGGTCAGAGGCTGAAAATATATTTCACAAGCTAAAAACTAGGGATGTAAAAATTGTGTATATTAGTTTATCAGCCCTAAATATACAATCGTGGAATTTCAGGGTACTAATTGCCAACTGGCAAAAACAGCTCTGTATTTTCAGGAAACTCTGACTTTAAACCTCCATAAGCACATTCCACAGTTAACAATAGCTATGAATGTAATTAATCAGGATGTGTAAACTGCTGCCTTTCTCACATTACATCAGTAGTACATTGTAATGCAGGGTTTAAGAATACTGCTTGTAATCATATCCATTAGTGTAACAATAACTGGTGAGTTGCATTGCTATAGAAACGACACATTTTTAAAGCTCAGGACAGGAATAACACGGTGTTGTCCTTCTGTATATACAATCATTACAACATGACGTGAACACACTGTTAAACACTGTTAGTTATTATTTGAAATGATTTATCTCAAGTTGCACTGCATATTGTTCTGAAGAAACGCATCAGCAGTATAAAAGCTGAGGCTGAAAGATGAAGTGGTTGAGATGGACTCACTGGGCCCTTGATCGGCTGTGTAACTAGGTGAGTGGTTGCTGTGTGTTCTCAGTGAGAGTGCCCTTTGCTGCCGGGCCGAGTCGCATGTCTGGTTCGGATGCCAGGCCTGCTTGCAGTGGTAGCAGAACTCGGCGCCGCAGCCTTCCCTGCGGCATACAAGCCTGGGGCAGCTGGCACAGCCTGATGCGATGACGGCAAATCTGCCAGAAGAGACGAAAGCAGGTCAGGGGAGCTTTCTGATAGGTTACAATACACTAGCATTACCTAGAGCACAGTTATGGTTATATGTTACACGCAGGGAGAAAGTGTATATAAAAATTCTTTTAAAAATAAATAAACAAATACATTTATAAAAAAAGCTTGCATGGACGCAATTTACAATGGCATATACAATGTCAACTTGACTTCAATTGAGTGTACTTCTGAAGAATGTTCAAGAGAGAGAAAGACAAAGGAGGGAAAAAAGAGGGAAGAAGAGAGATTGAGGGCGAGACGTTGGAGCCTACAGTGTACACCTGTGTGTGTGTCTGTGTGTGTGGGTTGATTGGGTAGCTGTAAAACAAACTGCTGAAAAAGATATTCTGTCAATGTATATCAATGGGAGAATTTTAGACTTTCTGTATGCATAAACTTTCAGTTGTATTTCTCCTCGCTGAAAACGCACAGTTTAATGTTGCTAAGCTTTGTTAAATTCTTATGGATGCATGTTATTCTGTTTTGGGCTGAACAACAACAACAAAAAGTACTGTAATAACTAAATAATAAGCAAGACGTTAACGAGTTAATCCAAAACGCCACACTGGTGTACCTAATTCCATTTTGTAATATCAACAAACTTGAAAAACGGCTCTCTTGCCCGGCAAGTTGTTACGTGTTGCTGAAAGCGCAAGATTACGCCATTAAGGACGTTTTTTTTCCCTGTACAAAATTTCCACGGAAAGGCTACACATAAACAAACTAGTCTGATCAAGTTCAACACACACCAAAAACATTTCAGAAAACGATTATACTTTCAAAACCCAACATGTTTTTACTGGCTAAATCAGGGAACTATTGGAAGAAAATGTGTGACTTTATACATCATAGAAACACGCATTATAGAACATATCCACGGTCCAGTAAGGAGGTAATGACCACTTTAATTAAATCCCATCCCTATCTTGTTACCCCTAGCAACGCTGGCTCCGAACTGCATCCCAGTCGCCATGGCAACTGACAGTAAAATTGAAAGAGAAGCTTCAGATTGGGAAAGAATGTTTCGAGATGAAAATCATACACAGGCTACAGTTTGACTCGGAGTAACCACAAAAGCAGCATGGAAAATAACCATTACATCTGCTACTGAAATGCATCTCTCTTTCCCTCGAAAAAAACAACAACAAAAAAACCCAGAAATGTCTCTTTCTGAAAACTCCCGTCTGAAGGCTGGAAAAGGAGTGGTGCTGACTTAAAAGACAGACACAGGCAGGTCCCTGATATGTAGGTCATCAACCCACTACTGAGACTGACAAATCTCTCAAATGCCACAATGTCATGCACAGTAAACATATACTCTCCAAATGACACATCTCCTGAATTAGGCTTCCCACACAGCATTTGGCATCTTATGCTCTCTCTCTGACCTTTAGTGCACCTCCTACACTTTACAGAAAAGCCCCAAAAGCAGGGATACTCACCCTATTCAACATTTACAGACGAAAAAAAGTTTCCTATACACAAGATACCGAATCAGGCTGAAAATCCTGAACTGCTAACATTGAATGAAAGCTGGGGGGAAACTAATTAGATCTCATCATTCGATCTGGTTATGGTTACTAATGTTATGTCATTCTTACGTTTGACATTTTGAAAGCTATTCATGTTATCCTTTAAATTCCCAGGACTTGCCAGTAAAATCCTGACTTATATTCCTCTCTTCTATAACTACTTATAATAATAATAATAATAATTATTATTATTATTATTATTATTATTATTATTATTATTATTTTCTTCTCTGTCTAAACTATTTTAACTCTTTCAGTGTTTGGAAAAAAAAACCCCAAAACTTAGATGTTTGGAGAACCAAAAAAATGTTTGGAGAACCAAAAAGTAATGTTACTAAATGCTCAATTTCCTCACTCGCTCATATTTATACTCCCAATTGCCATTAGGAAAAGAGGATGCATTAGATATTTCTCAAATGAACGTTAAAACTGTAAATGGCACACAACATTACTAAGTAATGAACAACACATTAGGATTATATTTTCCCCCTAAACACACACAGTTTTTACAATGAAATGTGCTTCATTTGATTGAATTAACATTAAATGTTATTTACATCATTTTGATGTAACAAGGTGTTAAATATGGTCCATTTGACCGATATGTGTAATGAAGGCATTGCCATCAGAATTGTAATCTATAATATTGATATATTTCGGCAAAAAATTAGTTAATGCTATTAAAATGCCTCTGAATAAGTGTGAGAAGTGTATGTGTCTCTGCTTTAACCTTACTGACAGTCGAAACGCTTCAAATCACAGAACGGTCAAATATAACATTATAATTCCACAGTAAGGACCTAGTGCGCTTTTACAACTGTATCACTGTTGAGTAAAAAAGATAAATTGGGTCGGTGAGATTAAGTCATTTGTAAAGTAGTGAGTAGAACATGAGGTTTACGTGTCCTAGAAAGTGCTTGATTTGACTTTCACTCTTACCCGCAATCTGGAGCCGGACACCAGCGGCAGTCGGGGTCTGAGGCGAGGCATCGCCTTAGCAGAAACTCCTCATACTTTTCCAGCAGGGCAGCATCATCCAGGATGAGTGCCACCTGCCTGGGCACCAACCTCTCGGCACACTCGGGGCAGCTGAGCTGCACACGGCTCTCTGTGATCTCAATGCGCAGGTACTGACGCAGGCAGCAAAGGCAAGAGCGATGACTGCAGCCCTGAAGCTCTGCCAGCTGATCCCGTGGCTGGCGCACCAGACATAGTGGGCACTCGTGGAGCTCTTGTCCTCCCAGAGAGGCTTGGCTGGAGGATAAAGGCTCGGCCGGGTCGGCAGTAAGAGGGTCTGGGGAGGCAGCAGTAGGAGTGGGAGGCTGAAGGAGCTGCTGTTGCTGCTGGTTGTGCTGCTGCGCTAAAGGTGTTCCCGAATTAGCTTTGCTCTTCCTTGAACCACGTTTGCTGTGAAAGAGGTTGGCGAACGAGATTCTGCCTTGCTTCTTGCCCGGACCACGACATTTAGGATTGGGAATGCCACTGACAGACGAATGGGGCGATTCGGAGTCTTTTTCTGATCCCATTGCCCAGGAAAGATCTGATTTCCTTTAGATTCTGTCCTTATAAAGGTACAACTGACTTTGAACCAAAATCTGACTTGTGTCAGGTATTTCAGATGCCAAAAAAAGCAGTATTGTCCCAAATCAGATTTTCAGATATCCAGTTACTGATACCAGTACTAGTAATCGATTCCAATCACACAGTCACACCTTTGTTCTGCATTTATCACGAAACAACAGAAACGGAGATTAATCTTACTGAACAAAGATTGACGCAACGGAAAGAGAAACTAAAAACATTTAAAAAATCCCCTTGACTTCCTACGGGTTTGTTCTTGTAACACTCAAGCAGGCTGATTAGCAAACAATCAAGTAAACATGCATCATTTCCAATACTACAGACTCTAAAATGTACTTGTTTTTAGTCAAATTAGGGGTTTTAAGTTTAAAACAAACAAAGAAACAAACAAACAACTTAGCTGTCAGCTTCTAAAACATAATGAAATATAATATACACTAGAAAATATGTCCTCTGTCTCAGAGCATCCTCAGCTTAACATCCTCTGATGCTTTGGTTGAATCACACGGCTGTGCTGAGCTGCTCGTCTCCTCTCCTTCTCAATCGGCCTGTCTGTAAGGAAGAGAAATGACACAGGAAGTTAGCATGAAGAGCTGTGTGCCTGTTAAAAGGAGCATGCTCTGTACCCGCCTCCTTCACGCACACACACACACACCTCGTCTCAGACTGGCTGTTTCGATTTCACTGTTAACTCTTCCCTCACAGTAGGAGCAAAATTACCACATGAGATCTGAGTCATGTAATCAGAAATACACCAGCAAACAGTAACGTGGAAAACAAACATATCTTCAGACACTAAAAAAAAAACCCAGTCTATGCTCAACTGTAACAAGCCTCTATTTATTTAACACAATTCATGTATTTATGTATACGTTTATTATTATTATATGTTCCTGTACATTATTATATGATGTGGGTGTGGCAAGTTGTAAGTATTATTAATAAGGAATAAAACACAACAGGCCATGTTGTTACAGGAAAACCATTAACAATGAAGATACCAGCGCATCCCGAAATGTTTTTAACACCACAGCGATTTGCCAATGGTGACAATTCTTCAGTTCTTTGTTCGTTTATCTCTCTGCTCTTTCTTATCTCACTCTCACCGACACCTTCTGGCTTTCGCTTATATGCACAAGCACACACTCTTCAGCTCCGACTCTCCACTTCACACTGCGCTACTAGTGCGGTTGCCATGGTGATCCTCACTACCAGCATCACAAACATGGACCCTCGCAGTGACTATGCCACTTATGAATGCACACACACACACACACACACACATTATATACTGCATATACAGAATGGCAATATTACAGGATGGCTTCAAATTATTTGTGTGTGTAAGATACAGTACCTAAACCCACCACTTATGTGTATACACACACACACACACACACACACTCACTCAAGGCACATTTAATGTACCGATTTCCTCTGTTAACCCCTGGCCATCTGCCCTTGCGGTGCAGCTTTGTTTCATGGGAACAGAAGTAAAAGAGATAGGAGAGGGAGCAATGCCATACTCAGAGCAACAGCTCGAATCTAAACTCTTATCTTTCACCACGATCAAAGCTAACGTGTAAGGACGTGTGCTGCGCACTACAGCTCATATAAAGACAGTTTCTTGTTCTCATTTGTATCTTTTTTTTCTTCTTCCAAAGAAATCTGAAACATTTCTTTCCCGCAGTTTCAAGACTCATAAACAGACGAGTAGGCTAAAAGAGAACGTGCTACTGAGTCCCATTTTGTGATCTTGATGGAAGTTGAGAGTTACGACTGGAGTCAGTGCGACCCATTTCTATGTTAATGCCAACAGGAATTATTGTGACCTGAAATCTTGGCCCATGCTCGCAGTCATATGCAATGATCTGCACAACATGTGTCCTAGACCCTAATAATAATCCTATTGTTTAAAATAGCACTCACAAAGGACCCTGACCCAGGTTATTTACACAAACACACACACAGACCATGCCTCATGGTGTTTTCCTTAGTCAAAAAAAGGCCTGTGCAAACAAATTAATCTCCCATATACTCGTAAAAATTTTTTTTTTAAAAACCCCGACTGGTGGTTCACCAGTGACCGTGACCCTACATTTCCACTTTGGTCTCTCTTCAGAGGAAGCAGCAGACTCTGCTAATGTACTTGATTACAAATAATAACCATCTGTACTCTCTTTGGTGAGGTTTGGTGCATGTAGAGTGTGTGGGTGGACAAGCAAGAGTTCGCTAGAACAACGCGTCACCTTTCAACACAAGAGAACAAGCTTTTGTAAGGTGTTAATGTTTATTAAACCACAGAGCAGCAACGATAGCTTCAGTTTACCATAACTTTTTTTTTTTTACTGATCCATCTCTGTATCCAAAATGTTAATCAGGTCTTAGGAGTATTAGTCACTGGCTGGTGATTCGATACTCAAAAGACACCAACGTATGTGCAGACAACATGCAAATCAAACTCCTACATTCAAACCCTTGTTCCTCATAATAGTCACAGTCATCAATACTGCTTTCTGAGTTTCTGGCTGAATCAGCAACTCCTTGTGCTTGAACTGGAATTTTGAAGGAAGTGAACCCAAATCTAGTGAAAAATAATGAAGTGGAAGATTAGGAAAATTTGGATCTACTGAATCTATACAGTGTATTCTGGCTTACTCTTACTGCTGCTGCCTGCGAACCAAATGCTGACCCAACACATCAAACCGGGAACTCGAAAACCACTGTATCAGATCTAATCACGATACGGAAAAAACTAGCATGAATTTACATGATATTTAAGACATTGTGGACTCTGTATAACAAAAACAGAAAGCTAAATAGGACCGGACAGAAAAGTATGCCTTTATTCTGTTCATGTTCAAAACAAGTCTCTCATTTGGTCAGAGTCAAAAATGGAAACATGAAGCACCAGTGCAAAACAAACATAAAAACAAAACCATTTCAAATTGAGGTCTTATTTGTAGCCATTAATGAATAATTAATGGTTGCACATTAAAAGGAAACTGTTGTCAACAATCAGTAATGTTAATTACTCATACAGACTTTTATTTAAAAGGACTGGAGCTAGTTGCTAGGGCCTTGTGGCTTTATTATTTCTCCCAGCATAATTAAAGTGGTGAAAAACATGGCTATTTTGACAAACTGGGATATAATTCGATCTACATAGTCATCTACTTATTGTTGTGCTGTTTCTTTTTTCTGTGTACAGTTGATTTCGAGTGGAAAACAGAAGCAAATGTAGCTCTGCATAATAGTATACACATCAATAGTAAAAACTATTAAAACTAAAGTAAAAACTAAATTAGTTCCATTAATTATTTATTAGAATAATTAATTGTGGTTATATCAAAGCCATAACACAAGGCAAAATCGACAGAACACTCGAATAAATAAAAGACAAAGAACAAAAAAAGAAGAACATTTTGCTGTGACCCTGTCTGCCTCCAAACTAGATCAGAAGAAGGCAGTATGACATATCGCAGCGTTAATAAGATATACGTCACCGAAAATGGACAAAGGTTTGCCAAGCAATCTGGCAGTTATAACAGATACGGTAGGACGAATTGGGGTGTCGAAAATTACACCCACGAGCTGCTCAGAAAATACAAGAGGTTGAAGGCAGGCACGTTAAAAGAGAATATTTATATCACATTCAAAAAGGGATAAACTGGCACTATACAGTGGAGTCCTTCACAGCTCCTCTGGCACAAGCAGTTCAAATAACCCAACAATTTCTTATCAGTTTGACAGCAGCTAATTTTAGCAACACACTGGTTACAAAGTTCTGAAGAAACTGAATACACTAAAATAAAGCGGCTCTAACCAATCAGTTTTCAAAAACACCACTGCACTGATAAGGAACAGGAAGCTAATGAATGCAAAGTAATGTTCAGAACACGTTACACACCAAAATATATATATTCTACATGCATTATTACACACATGTACAGTTGCAATCTAAATTATTCAACCCCTATTGCAAATCAGGTTTACTGTCAAAATGTACAGACTTTTCAGCTGTTGTAATGAACAACTCAAACAAAAGCAACTGAAACAGTTCAACACAACGAATGCTAATAACTGAAAATGCATCTTATAATGACTTCTCTAGTCTCAAAATTATTCAACACCCTGAATAGAACCCCTCACACTTGATGCAACTACTCACGGGCTTCATTAGTTGCACCAGGTGTGCTTGAGCTGGAACACATGAAATACCTGAACTGGCTAGGGGTAGAAAATTAATGAAAATACCCAGACGGGGCAGAAAAAGTAAGCTATCAACGGCTATTGTAAAACACCTGCAGCAAGACTTGGTTGTAACAGGCACTGAAGTTTCAGTGAGCACAGTAAGGTGTGTACTAAGCGCAAAATGCTCCCATGTCACAACTCCAAAACGTACACCACTACTGACCAAAAGCAAAGAAGTCATCTCAAAATCACATAAATAAGCCACAGAAGTTTTGGGATTAATTTATGTGGAACGAAAACAATTGGAACTTTTTAGCTGGATCAGTGGTATGTCTGGAGGAAGAAGAATTAAGATAGAACACTCTGTCCACAGTCGAGCATGGTGGTGGCTCGGTGATGCTCTGGGGCTGCTTTGCACTGGAAACCTGCAGCTGTGGAAGGCAAGATGGATTCGTTGAAGTATCAGGAAACCTGACTTGAACCCCATAGAAGATCTGTGGTGGGGTTTGGAGAAGGCGGTTGCAGCACGCAAACCCAAGAATATTACTGAACTGGAGGCCATTGCTCATGAGGAATGGGTTAAGATTCCTCAGGGAAGCTGTGCATCTCGTTTGCAGCAGGTCATAACCGCCAAAGCGTGCTCTTCTAAGTACTAAAGATGCTTGTCATGAAGGGGTTGAATAATTTTGAAACTGGAGAAGTCATTTTAAGTTGCATTTTCAGTTGAATTTGGGGAAACCACTTGAAGCATTCATTGTATTGAACTATTTCAGTTGCTTTTGTTTGATTTGTTCTTTGCAAACAGCTGAAAGTCTGTACATGACAATAAACCTGATTTGCAATGGGGGTTGATTAATTTTGATTGTAACTGTATCTATGTTGTGTCAAGGTTTTGAATATGCATTAGTTGGAGAGGAATTAATTCTAACAGTGGTAGTAATTTACCCTCCGTAAAAATGTAAAAACAAAGCATGGGGTTTGTCATTCTTTTTTCTCTTTTCCCACAACCACCACCTTATTTGAAGGAGAATAAGGACGTTCTTGAAAATATCAAAAAGTAAAATGTTTTAAATTATTGTTGTTATTATTAGTAGTAGTGGTAGTAATAGTAGCAATATTCGCATTGTTAATATTATTAGTATTAAAGTTGTGAGAGAGAGAGAAAGAGAGAAAGGGAAAAACTAAAAGGGAGATAAAAACAGAACAGATTGATAGCAAACAAGGAACGAATAAAAAAAAAAACAGTGGAGACATTACGAAGAGAGAAGAAAAAAAGTGTAAGAGTAGCAAAAATGACAAAACATTTACAATATTAAGTTATCATGTGAAAGTACACATGATACTTATTTATATGTTTCAAATGATGAGACTGACTCTTTTTTTACTTTTTGGACTAATAGTTTCTCCTGAATATGATGCCCTCCCAACATCACAGACACTCTAGTGACAATGCAAATCTCCATACATTTAAGTCTATGCCCTCTATCCTCAAAAACCTCCATTACTCTTTTGGAAGATAAGCACAAGCAAAGCTTCTCTTTCATCAGGTCTCAGCATTTCCAGCCTGTGCAGACACTGAAAGAGCATCTCAGCACTTTAGCCTCATCAGCTCGGACCCTGCCGCAGTGCCACGCTATCCATCAGCGGCTCACTAACAGAGGCTCCGTCTCAGGCCCTCTCCGTCTCTTTCAGCCATCCACACACACACACACACACACACACACACACACACACACACAGGTTACATGATCGGCTTTGTGTGAGGTGTGCCTCTGAATCAGCTTGTTGTTACATAATACTTGGACTCACACTTGCAGCTAAGCAGGTACGTGTGATCAGGGCCACACACACGTTCGAGCCTGCTCTCAGACCCTCCTTCATGATTATAAGAACAGGAAAAGACGTGTTATGACTGGATTAGTGTGTCACTTAAATAAACACATTCCTGTAAAAGCACTTGTTTAACTAATTGACGGAATGTTGAAGAAAATGTAACTCGAGCTTAATGTACACATGCACTAGTTGTGTGCTATTTAGTCTAGAGGATGATGGTGTAACACATTACAGATTAGCAACACAAAACGGGTTTATCCAGAAACTGGAAGCATCAGCAACAGACTGCCTAATGAACTAATTCGATCAGTTTTGTGTGCTTAGTCAAGGGAGGCTAAATAAATGTGTGTGTGTGTGTGTGTGGTGTGGATGGCTGAAAGAGAAGAAACATAACATTCAGAAACATAATATTTTTCAAGCACCATGAGACCACTACTGAGTCATAGTGTTTAAGTGATATTAAAACCTTTGACCTTTGACACTATGCTAAATACACTCATGGTTACGCTCAAATAAAGGTGGCCTTAATTATAAATAAATCCTAACCAGCTGCCACCAAAAAAGAGCAGAGACCAAACTGTACTCTCAGTCACATAAATGGAGGGGTGTTCTACACAGCATTAAAGGTGCATTTGTCTTTTTTTTTTTCTTACTAGGACAAATAATCTGGAAAAGATATAGAACATGATTTTAAAATTCTTGTTTAAGCCATGGAATCAGCACATGTACATTATGGTCTGAGGAAACTGAGCCCATAATAAACTAAATTGTCTGCGCTTTCATGGCCTTGCTGTCAGTCTTTTTATAGACACTCCCCAATAACCCTTCACCCCGCTCCCATCTCAGCCTGTCCAAAAGGGAAAACATGGCAGAATCAGGTAAGAGTCCAGCACAGCCAGATACTTTTACTGTAAGCAGAAATAAAGAGAAACAGTCTGTACTTGATCAGTCCCTCCAGGTTTGTGAGATTTTGTGATCGCTGAAATTAATTCTGCAATAATCAGAGGAGTATGCAAATTTTCAAATTTACTGCAGATTTTCTGCAGATTTGGGCCAAGACGTGTCGAACAGGAGTACAGCTAAAAGTCTCATTTACCAACAAACACCACTGTGCGAAACTATTTTGTGCAATTGCAATTTCGCCAATTCAAATATTTTTCAGCAAAAAAGAAAAAAAAAAGAAGAAAAAAAAAGCACAAGACTTTTGGAAAAAGATGTCGCAAAACAGAGCAGTTTTGGCAGCAATAATCACAAAAAAAATGTATTCTGCGAAATCCTATACGAATTGCCTGAAAAAAATTAAAATGAAATGTAGTTCAAGTAGTTACAAAAACAATGTTAGTGGTTTTCCAAGATGGATAAATTTAATTTATACATTTATCATCTATAGCTAATTAACAATGTTAACAATAATAGACAGCCTCTCATCATTTGAAAGTGATGCCAAATCAAACTAACAAAACATTCCTACATTGTTGTAGTTCACCTACTTAGCCGCTAGATCTCTAATCTTGACTAATGCACCTTTAAGATGCAACACGACTAAAGCTGCTACGTTCTTAATCCTCTGATTCAATCTACTGAAAGGGCTGAAAACAGAGCAGCTGAAGTTCATTATCAGCACCCAAGAGGTTCTCACTGCTTAACAACGTAACAACGCAGGTGTTTAAGTAAAAAAACACTATTGTATGGCTTCTAAACATTTTTAAACAAATTTAATAAACTATAATAAAGAATATGTTTAATAAGATAATCTCACCAGGATAATGGATATTCAATTACTGGATCTTGTATAGTAGCACTACTTGTATTGTTCCCTGCTTGATATATCGCTTTGCTTATTTGTAAGTCGCTTTGGATAAAAGCGTCTGCTAAGTGAATAAATGTAAATGTAATAATGTCGCCTTTGTACCTAAGAACTGCTGTTGTAATGGTAAAGACTGTCCTGTGTCCACCCCATTCCTATTAACAATATGCTCACACTGACCATCCTTTCAGCACATCTGCTGCTGTTTAACTTGATAGTATACATGTGTAGAAGACTAATGGTTTATAATGATTTATGATCCCACTATACGGCGAGTTCTCTTTTCAGTCTGCTTCCTCTCAGCATTTCTTCCTCATGTTGTCTCAGGGAGTTTTTCCTTGCCGTTGTCTCCTCTGGCTTGCTCATTAAGGATCTAAATCTACCTCCGGATTTCTATAAAGCTGCTTTGTGACATTTTTTGTATTGTTAAATACACAATAAAATGAATAGATGATTTTTGGGCAGAACAATTTTTTTTAATGCACAGCAGGATAATAACATAAGTATAGATTTTAAGTATTAAATAAAATTACAAGACCTACAAGCAAAATACCAAGAATCAAAATAATAATAATATTTTGTCCATACATGAGTTTTTAACCTTTGGTATGTTTTTGCTTGCTGGAAAGTTTTGCTTCCAAACACACACCTAAATATCGAATGGTCAACTGGTATTCATATGATTAGCCAATATGATTAGCTTTTAATTCAAGGGGAGCTACTTTTTTATTTGCATCCAGCTGTGTAGCAGTTCAAATAAGCTAACAAGTAGTCAGCTAACTGCTAAGTTACAGAAATAGATCATTCATATACCTCAAAAACATTTTATTCAGCGTTCTGGGAATATTAAATCAGTCAAAGGGTGTTTTAATATCAGGGAAGTTACAAAAACAATCTCCACTAGTTTGTGCTTTGAACCAGGAAATGGTTGTGACATAAAAACAGCATTTTAGCCACAGCCTACTGGTCCAAGGTACACTCCCAGAAAGGATGTGTTCATATCCTACAGACGTTTTGTTATGACTATTTCAATACATATGTTCAGTTATACAATAAATGAAAATGAAAAATATTTCACATGAGTGACCAACACGTGCTAAATTATTGTCCAATCACGCTGCGGACTGCGCTGCCGACCTCATCCTCAAACTCTGAACTCGCCTCAAAGTGAAGGTTTGTTGTTTTGAGCTTTTGATTGTAACAGCGGAGTCGGAGTCCTGAGGCGAGGAAACGAAACGACCACAGATAAATTAGCGTCCATCACTATTTACTGTTAATGCTGCTGAAAATGCCTGGCCGAGATCGTGATATCTAAACAGAGAGCTCTCGAATATGTATTCATTATAAATCAGTAACTCAGCGATGATTAACTTTACTAATCACAACGGCTTCAAAAGTGAACATAATGTACTGTTTCCTCAGTGTTGGTTGGGAAATATGGACTGAGGTTATTCTATAATTCTCTGGGTCTGTGTCTTATCTGAGGCTCTGAGTTAGGGTTAGCTAGCTGGATGCTGGATGCTAGACATTCCCATTACCTTTTTGAAAGTTAACAAGAGCATAGCATTACAGCTGTTCACTATGATGTAATACAGAGAGTGGGTTAATCTTAACTACATTTAGCAAGTGTTTTGGACAAGGCAAGCTGTAGTGATTAGCATTAGGGGGTTAATGCTTGTTAACAGGTGCAGACAGTCAGTGACTAAATGAACAGAGCTTGCTCAGTAATGTCAAGGCCAAAAGTTCTTCACAAGGTTAACATGACAGAAAGAGAGGATGGGATTTAAGTTGTAATGCTTGCCACTATCTCTGTAACGTTGGTTAAATTAAATAGGTTGTGCAAAAAACATTGGCGGTGAGGTGCTAAAGGCAGAAAAATTAATATTCACAAGTTATCTAGATTCTCCTGATGAGTCTACAGTGCCGTTTGGTTCATTAGGAGAGTGGAAGTCACATTTCCAAAATTACACAATTTGGGACTTTCTAACAATTTCTCACAGTTGAAGCCCAAAGGCATTTGTCCATTTTTATAGTTAACAACTAACCAATGGTAGGGATTGGGACTCTTGTCTTCCCAGGTCAGAGTGAATCTGTCAAATGTTTAAATGATTTTTAATAAATGTCACTTGAATTTCATGGAATTGTTTCCTTATTTAGTCATTTAAGTAGAATTTTATCACACAAACAAATTGCATTTTAGGATAATTGTAGGGAAAAATGTATAAACAACACATCTCTGTGCTATTTTTAACCCATCTGTATTCCAGGTACATAACATATTGTTTAAGCCACTTTACTTGCTTTCAAACAAACAAACTTTAAGGAGCATAAGGTGGAAAAGTAAATCCAAATGTCCTGAACCAAAGTTTACCAACAAAAAGCAGGTGCAGATGAACTCTGAATACTACGGTAAGATAAGATAAGGCAGGATATGATAGTAACTGCCCCGGTTTTGCAGTCACCTTAGAGGAAACATGGCGTAACTGTGGTAAGGGTCAAGCAATGCTTCTGGATACTGAATGCATTTGTTGCCAGGAGTTTTCTGAAAGGTTGACAACAGACTAAAGGTAGCTCAGTGCCACTGTGTAGTACTGATAACGAGGACTTTTGTGGCTTTATCAACCTTGCATACTGACAACAGGGTGCCCCCCCCCCATTTCCCATTTACATAAAATACATTTTGGAAAAAAGAAAAGAAAAAAAAGAGGTGTGGTATTTAACCAATAAAAGGCCTCTGTTGCTTTTTTTATTTATTTTTTTTACGATGTGCTTTCGTCTCCCTGTAAAAACCCTATGCACACTAAAGCAATATGTCCGGACTGTTGATTTGGACTCAAGGGAAATTGTCATTCTTACACAGAACAGTGTTTTATCATGTTTCTACATTTCATATGTTCAGCAGTAGGTGAAAGTGAAGACCTGCAGATCCACATCACTAATCACGACATTCAACTGAGCAGCACGTAGAAAAAATAATCCCCATATATGATTTTAAACGGTCCTGTTCTTTATCAGGCCACAATATAAACACATAAAAGACAAACACATAACTGTTTACTTTCACGCTATAAAAATGGCCTATATTATGGCCTATATGACTTTTGTCACGTTATGGATCTGCAGCTGAGTATCTCAAAAACCAAAAGAAGAAACATTCTTTTATTTTATTTTAATTAATCACTTTATCCCATTTAGGGTCATTGTGGATCTGGAGTCTATCCCAGGAACACCGGATGTGAGGTGGGAATACACCCGGGATGGGACACCAGTACAACGCAGGGAACCGTTCACACAGTTATACAGTATACACTCTTTCTCTTTGTGTCTGTGTGGGTTTCCTCTGGGTTCTCCGGTTTCCTCCCACCTTCCAAAACATGCCAATAGTCATGAGGGCAGTGGTAAATCAGTCATTACAGCGTTGGAATAACGATCCGAAGGTTGTGAGTTCAAATCCCTTAAGCAAGGCCTTCAACTGCTCGGTTGTATAAAATGAGATCAACGCGAGTTGCTCTGGATAAGTGCGTCTGCCAAATGCCACAAATATAAATGAAGACCGGCTATACTAAACTGTCACATGGTTGAATGTTTGTGTGCATTGTGCCCTGCAATGACCTTACATCCCAGACAGGGTGTGTTAATGCCTTGCACCTACTAATAGTCCTAGGATAGTTAAAGGACAAAGCTGTTAAAACAGTAACACAACACAACAGTAATGATATGTAATTAGAAAGATGGAAAATAACCAGTTGGTAAAAAACTGTTCTACCAGTTTGACCAGTTTAATCGGTGTTTGGGCAACTGGTGGCTGTTCAGGATAAGATGGCTTTTCCAGGAGGGAGTTAAATGACAGAATAAACTGCGTAAACAGTACAGACGCCACGTAAACATGAACAAAAGTGGTTAAGACGTTGGGCTACTGATCGGAAGGCTGCGAGTTCAAACCCCAGCACCACCAAGCCTGGAGCAAAGCCCTTAACCCTCAACTGAATGGGGGATGGGGGGGTCCACTCTGGATTAAAGGTGTCTGCTAAATTCCAGAAATATAAATGTAAACCAAAGGATGTCAAGTATACAGGAAGTGCTCAGCACTATGCAGGTCATTATACTGGAACAACTGACTTTCCTCTGAATTTAATCTGAAACTGGACAGAAGCCAAGCCTGTGTTACAGTTTCACTGGAAATGGAGGGACTGGCACAGGCACACAGGCGGAAAAAGGTTTCAGGCTACAGGCCTAGGATTAGATCAGGAATAAAACCGGACTGGTGAATGAAATATGAACACGAAGAAAAGCTTTCAAATAATACAGCTTGTGTGTGCGTGTGTGGGAGATAAACCCATTCCCACCTACACGTCACCTAACAACGTCATGTCTCGAATATATAACCAATATATAAAGTCTGTTCTTGTGGATAAGATCAGATAATAAACCTGTTGTGGGAATAAACCCAGGATGACGGAGTTAAAAAACAATCCTGTCCGCGTTCATTTGGTCATCGCACTGGTTCATCCACCATCTGTGCTTATAAACATGTACATGTGCATTTATTCATGAACACGACCACCAGCATGCGCATTAACACAAAGGCACGTACCTTAACCCGGAGCGGTGTCGGTGTCGGTGAGAACAGGGCGTTAGACCGGGAGCTTCCGTGTACTCGGTTTATTCAACTAACTCCTCTGAGGAAGGCTTTTCTTCAGCACTAACATGAACACCACACACACACATACACACGCGCGCGCGAACAGTCCCTGTCTGCTGGATGAGCCGTTTCCTCTGGTACACTGTATAATCTACACACAGCGACACCGATAAACCCACAGCTAGTTTCTCTTTTCCATTTACGTCATTGAGGAAAGCCCCTGCTCGCGATCAGCGAGCTCCTGGAAACCCCGCCCCGTGGCGTCACACACCGTCCCTTACGATTGGTCAGCGCGTGGATACAGGAAGCGGTTTGAACACTCGGGTCGAAACTGAATTCTACCGGGCGTTTCTACTTTTACGAAATCAACGTTATTTCCAGGTGAAATCCTAGAAGCGCGACAGTGAAAGAACTTTCGGATTTACTTATTTTAAAATAAAAAAACCCCACAATCCGTGTGGGAGGGGGTAGTTGGGGGGTGATACAGAAGCATGGAGCAAAAGTCTGTTTCTGATAATGATGACTTGAATAAGGAATAACACACTGGGGGGCGGGCCGCTTTAGGAAAACAATCATCAACGGGGTCATGTGACCTGTCGACACCCCTAAGTATTTTATTCCACCTGCACCACAGCTGTTTGCCTTTGAATAGGATTATTATTACATTTATTTAAAATAATATGTCGTACTTTCATGTTTAAAATTATGAAACATTTGTAACATCAGTTTTTTATTAGTATTCCTCATATGGAAAAAGAAAACATCACACAAATAGAAACCACATAACTGACTTCAGTTTGATGATGTATAAAGATGGGATGAGCGACATGAGGAATAAAACATGACAGGGTGTGCTGTTAAAGGGGGAGAAAAACATCCAACTTGTTTCATTTCTATTATACTGTAGTAATTTGCAACGATTATGATTTTCTATTTATGAAAACAGATTTTGGAACCCTGATATCATTTAACATAACATTCTCCTACCAAGAGGGAAAAAAACACAAAGACAGTAGAATATTACCTTTTATTTCAAGTGACTCAAGGTCAGCTTTGTCTGCACTGTCTGTTTTAGTGTTGGTAAACTATACAAAATAAAGCATACCATCATAACCATGGATAAACCTACATGTGTTATAGACACCCCACCCCTCATCAGGCTCAGACTGGATGGAGGAAGCAGGTATCAGGCAGCTGTAGAGGGGGAAAAAAGGGCTCAGGTAAATTAAATATTCTATTCAGTTGATGGATGCAAAAAAAGGAGGGGGGGGGCATTTCTAAAATATATTTTTCCACTGCAGGATGCTGCAAAAAACAATATTAAATACACACCACCTGGTGGACAAGAGCAGAATCACAAGCAGAAAATGAAATTACGAAAGCAAAAGCAGTTATCAGTTTAAATTAACTACTATGTCAAAACTATTTGCCTACAGAGGGGGTAAAAAATGAGTATATATATATATATATATATATATATATATATATATATATATATATAAATAATCAAGTTATAGACTGAGGAACTCAAGCAGCACTGACAATCAGGAAGATTGATCAAAAAGTAGTAGGTGATAGAAAGAAAGTGACATTAGCAGAGATTGGTCATGCTGACTTAGTGAGTGTGACTTCGAAGTGAAAATACATCCTCTTGTGTTTTTTCTTTGTTGTTTTGTCTAGACCTGGGGCCTGTATCATGAAGCTGTTTTAGGTGGCTAGCCAGGTAAGTTTCAGTTTAGTTTGTGCCATCCCTGGGTTTTAGGTACCATAAAAGTGGCTCTGCTTTTACCGGTGTTCATCGCCATAGTAACTTACTCTATGTCGCTGACCTGCTCCGGGGGAGGTTATGTTCTGGGTAAGAGGACAAACTCAACTTGGACCAATCAGCTGTGAGTAAAGTGACAACAAATTTAACTCCCCAAGCGCAAACCGTAAGAAGAGGACTTGGCAGAGAAACATTTAATTAAAACGGTTTACATTTATATTAAATGAAATGACATGAAAGATTATAAGTTTCCAATCCGTTTCTAATCACTGTGAGCCTATAAAAGTAAACAATCAGCAATGTTCCGACCCGCGCAATCGCACGTTGTAGCTCTTTACAGTTAGTGTAGGTTTAAATTCCGACCGTCACGTTTACGTGCACGCGGCTCATGGACTAAACATAGCTTAAGGATCAAAGGCCCGAGTTGACCGATGTTGATAACCAGCGTCATGGTACCAATAAAGCCTGATTGGATCGGTTTGGTTTGTCAACTCGAAACTCACCCCGTAACCCAGAGTTTGTTCAACTAGTTTCATGGTACAGGCCGCTGCTGCTCGTTACTTGGACACAAATGTAGAAAGCCTGAAACTGCAGCCTACTTTCTTTAGATAAGATACATACTCCTCCATTAGGCATTTACTATTACACAGATATAAAATCCATGTGTGCCATGATGCGTAATGTAAGAAGAGACATAACTGTCAAATGTTTCCATAGGCACAACAACAAGCTTCCAGACAAACCTAAGCTGGCAAACTCACACACAAGTGCAGCATTTTCCTTAGAGGCGGAACCCAATCCTTTCATTGAAAGAGTTAGACACTAAGGAAAAAGAGGGATGGAGAAAATGTTTAGATGAATAACACAAGGTCTTTACAGGTGGTGGCTGAGAAGGCAGCAAGGATGGAGGCAAAGACGACATCGGGTGACTGAGCAGCATCGATGGCATGGTGAATACCACGTGCACTATAGTACTGCACCAGGGGGGCTGTCTGTTTGTGATAAGCCTCCAGCCTTGAGCGCAGCGTCTTCTCATTATCATCACTACGGCGAGTCAGAGGCTCCCCAGTCACCTAAAGGCACAGAGAGACGTACATTCAGATCAGTACCTGAGTTCAGACCAAGAGGCACAATGCATGATCTCATCTGGGCTAGGGCTCCAAGTCTTACTCAATGCAGAACTAGATTCTATCTGGCTGGGAAATTTCTTTGCATCAGTTTTGTCTCTGGCAGGACAAGCAATAAAAAAAAAAAATAAATAAAAAAAAACCTGATGCCACACTAATAAAAAACCTGATGCCACACTAATAATAAATCTGTATCCAAAATTCCCCTTTTCACAATCGTCCTTCAGGTGGAAGCACAAAACATTTTTTACTACAGTTTGATAGCAGCACGGGACAATGAGATGGCGCGGTGGGACAGGAAAGCAGGACGACTTATGTAAGGATTAGAACACAACAGGACATGCTATTATAGGAAAATACTAAACAGGCTGTTTTGAAGCATCTTGGCATCCCTACGTGTTTTATTCCTCTTATACCACAGAAATTTACCAATGAATATGATTTTTATTGATTAAAAACGCCACTTTATCATTTTAATCCGTTTATTATAATTATTCCTGTTCCACATAAATGATAGCAGCTATAATCAGTTTCCTCACCAGCCTTCTTTCTTACCGAATGTACTGCCAGTTACAAACCTGACAATCCAAGACTCCTTACAGGAGTGTTAAGTAAATGTATTTTCAGAGAAAGCTTAACCATTTCATCAATTATTCTTAAATAACTTCTATTTGTTTTTAGACTTATTTGGAGCTGTCATACACCTTTTTAACTTCTCAACATAGTATGAGAATGTATTAGTACAAGCACCTTAACAACTCAAGCTGTTACAGAAAATGATCTTCTGTCCAATCAGAGCCGAGAATTTAACTGAGCGGTGGAATAAATCTATTTATTCACCATGGCCTTATTGTTTTAGTTGTGATGTTAGCTCTGTAGCTAGTAGAACAGCTAGCTGCCTTTCCATAGACATCTGACAAGTCTGAGCTTTAACATTACTGTAAAGCATTCTAGGTTTAAAAGCCTTTCCAGCATTAGTGACACAGGACACCTTGAAGGTACAGGACTCATAGGGAATATGTATAGCCAGGAAAAGAAGTGCACCTGTTGCATTCCTCATCCTAAATTGGTAGTGTAGTACAAGAGGACACTTTGAATAGCAGTTTAATACGGTCACGACAAAGTCCTTCGTTTTTATGACGTTAACTAGTACAACTGTGTCACTGAATGAGGACGGGGACAGCGAATTTGGGCCAGCTGTAATGACAACACAGCTCAATAAATACTGACATGGACAAACATTGTTGTTTGCTCATATGTACGCATGTGTGTGTGTAATATTATATATATATATATATGGAGAAATTAGGGTGTCACCGCAGCAGCAAAAATAAGAGATATAGTAAGGAGAACAATACAGGGAAATATAAAGAGCTTATACAAGATGTATAAATATTTATCGACATAAATGCAAACTCTCATTCATATATATATATGAATATATATATTCGGTGCGGTGACACCCTAATTTCTCCATCTGGGGATTAATAAAGTATGATCTTATTTTATATTGCATGTGCCTTTTTCTGGTGATCATTTCTGCATAAATACCCTGACTACTGACTACTTCTGTTCTCACTACTTCTTAGATGATTAATATTATTTTAAAGTGTGAAATTTAAACACATCTCTATGGAGTTGAAGCTTCACTAACCCACGCGAGGAAAAACAAAACACAGCAGAAGAAGAAAGCAAAAAAAAAAAAGTGTGAAGTGGGCTTTAGCCACTCATTTGAACAATTCTGTTCGGTTTCTGTGAAACTGTTCAGTATTTAAATAAATAAATAAAATAAAATAAATAAATAAATAAATAAAGGCATGTAAAGATTTAAAAAAAAAAATTAAAAAGAAAAAAAAAAAGGAAAACTGGCTACACGAATACAGCGTAGTTGTCCTTATGAGCTGGCACTGGCTAGCAGAACAGCAATTACACAATACCCGACACTTTCTACATTCTGGAGCTGAGGCTGACAATGACTAAGCCTGGAACAAAAATAATAATGTAATGACCATCATTCCCATTGCATTTAATGTTTCGTGATGTAAAAATACTGAACACTGGAACGATTTGCCATAATACAGGTTGTCCTAAAAGTCTCCATACACTTCTTAGCAAAAAGTCTTAATTTTTTTCATTCTCAGTATATATATATTTTTTCAGAAAGCATTTCTGGGCGGCTGTGGCGCAGTGCGCAGTTGGTAGTGCGGGTTGTCCACTAATCGTAGGGTTGGCGGTTCGGTTCCCGGCCCGGGAGACTCCACATGCAGAAGTGTCCTTGGGCAAGACACTGAACCCCAAGTTGCTCTCGATGGCAAGCTAGCGCCTTGTATGGCAGCTCTGTCATGGTGTGTGAGTGTGTGTGTGAATGGGTGAATGAGATGGATAAAAGCGCTATATAAGTGCACATTTACCATTTAATAACGTCTTTGACAAAAGAAGAAGGCTGGATCGGGAAGCTGTCGCAAGGTAATGGTCGCAAGGCAATGGAAATGGACTTTCACAGAAAATATGGTGAACATATATGGTGAATATGGCAGAACACACGCACCCCTGTTGTGTATTGCGGACTGACCGAGAAGTGAACATCCATGAACATCCACTGATGAAAGCACAACCGACGTGGTGCTGGCAAACACAGTCTCCTATATATGGAGACTTTTGGAACACCATGTATACACAGCATAAACTACATGCACATTTAACAAAAACACAGACAATAACGCCAGTGACCTTAACAAACTGAACATTTTTGCCAATATTACAGAACGTCTGTAATCAGTAAAGTTCGAACTCCTGCGGTGCAGAGGGTTATTACACCAGAGCAAGCCAGCATTGTAAAGGAGCCGATGCTTTAAACTTGATATTTAACCCAAGATTACAGCTTTATGAAATTTCCCTTGTGGGTGTTTTCGCAATATTCAGATACATTATGCAAACTAAGCTGTAACCTGTGGTTCTACACTATTTAAACTTACATCATCCTTCATAGGCTCCTTAGGCGGATTAAACTCCTCATGGTACGAGCGGCCACTGGACTGATGAATAAGTCTGAAAATGCAGCAAACCTTTTTTTTTTTTTTTTTTAAATCAAGCATTCTTTAAGAAATGCTGCCAAATCCACCTCATGAGGGGAACACTACTGCACAGGATAGTAACTGCCCCAACATGTCTAAATCAACTCAGGGGAATTTACAAGGAGTTGAATAGAGTTATTTGAGACATAAGCGTTCGTATCAGACTGAAATGGGGATTCATGTGTAATCTTGTGCTCCCATGTTCTGATGCAGGAGCTATAAACTGATTACAGAACAGAAAAATCAGGCTTGAATAAATGCACTAATCTGTATGTTCCTCAGTTTACTTTTATAAACACAAATCAAATAAATAAAAGCAAGCCCTAAGTACAAGCTCACCAGAGATTTTACATTTCCAGCCAGATGGACTGAGGAGTTGTGTAATAGATGTAATAGATATTACAGACGCATTAATCCTTAACACATTTGGTTGGATTTCAAAACAGTAAGACGCGGTAGATCAAAGTTGAAGGAAATTTCAAGTAGTAACACGTACAATATTTTTTTATTTGAACATGCACCGGGCAGATTTCTATTCTGAATCTCACTCAGTGCGGATCTGATCCATTTCAAATCCACCTGTAGATTAGGACTGATTTATATATTAGAGCAAACTGTGTTTATTTAGACAGAACTGCAGAAGCACATTACAAACCTTTACTTTAATGCACATTTCCCCCTCCTCTTACCTGCCACAGATCCTGCGAACAAGGAGAGAGTCATCTACAGAGAACTCGATAACTGAGTCCAGATTCTCAGTGCGTTTCTCAAGCAGGTCATCCAACTACAGGAGAGAACAGGAACATTTCATATAACAACATTGAGTGAGTTATTAGTGTTTGATTTATTGCTCAGTGTTCTAACACCACTCATTAAGTTTACCATTTCTGCTTGTTTGACTGTGCGAGGAAAACCATCCAACAGAAACCCTTTTTTGCAGGGAGGAGTGTCCAGGTTCTTCTCGATGAGCTCGACGACCATCTCATCACTCACCTAACGACAGAAGACAGACAGTGACTCTCAAAACAATCACAACAAAATGCTATTTTTAAAAATGTTAAAGAAAATAGTTAGAGCTTCTGGAAAAAGGTCAAATCACCAGAGCAATTGAGTATTGAGTGGACATAGAACCAATAAAACTGAATATATTTTAACATTTTCTCCCGTTAAATCCCGGAAGCGGGCTGAGAAGCGCAGGTCATCAGCGCTTTAGACGGTCCCTTACTGACTCCATTACTTTAAGGCGCGGTTGACCTGCGCTTCTCAAAACCCGCTTCCGCTTCCGGGCTTTAACGGGAGAAAATGTAAAAATATATTTAATTGTATTGGTTCTATGTTCACTCAATACACATTATTAAGATAATACACATTATGTATTATTATTGAGATATAGAAGAGAGAAGCTCGAATGTACACCGAATGTCCAATATAAACCAAACTTGAACGTGGTTTACTAAACTGAGGGAAGGGATTGCACAAGTTTTTTCGTTTGTTTGTTTTTACCTGGCACTAGTGGGCTCTGTAGGAAACAGGCCTAAGTTAATTAGAAAATAAGTTTTTAAAAATGATCTCTCTCTCTCAACGCACACACACACACACACACACACACACACACACACACACACACACCTCTATTTCAAGGTACAGTGCTGTGAAAAAGAATTTGATTTCTTCTGTTTGTGTATATCGCATACTAAATAGTTTTAGACCTTCAAACAAAATACAGCATAAAACAAAAACAATCCCAGTAAACACAATACCTTTTTTTTTTTTTTTTTTACTGTATTTACACAATACAATACAGTTTCCACAGCCTACTGGTCCAAGGTACACTCCCAGAAAGGATGTGTTCATATCCTACAGACGTTTTGTTATGACTATTTCAATACATATGTTCAGTTATACAATAAATGAAAATGAAAAATATTTCACATGAGTGACCAACACGTGCTAAATTATTGTCCAATCACGCTGCGGACTGCGCTGCCGACCTCATCCTCAAACTCTGAACTCGCCTCAAAGTGAAGGTTTGTTGTTTTGAGCTTTTGATTGTAACAGCGGAGTCGGAGTCCTGAGGCGAGGAAACGAAACGACCACAGATAAATTAGCGTCCATCACTATTTACTGTTAATGCTGCTGAAAATGCCTGGCCGAGATCGTGATATCTAAACAGAGAGCTCTCGAATATGTATTCATTATAAATCAGTAACTCAGCGATGATTAACTTTACTAATCACAACGGCTTCAAAAGTGAACATAATGTACTGTTTCCTCAGTGTTGGTTGGGAAATATGGACTGAGGTTATTCTATAATTCTCTGGGTCTGTGTCTTATCTGAGGCTCTGAGTTAGGGTTAGCTAGCTGGATGCTGGATGCTAGACATTCCCATTACCTTTTTGAAAGTTAACAAGAGCATAGCATTACAGCTGTTCACTATGATGTAATACAGAGAGTGGGTTAATCTTAACTACATTTAGCAAGTGTTTTGGACAAGGAAAGCTGTAGTGATTAGCATTAGGAGGATGGGTTAGAACCTTGTTTATGGAAGTGTAATAGTGCCAAATGTTCTTAATGAAAAATGGCATGTCGATTTACTTAAATTGAATAAAAACATATCGCGGTAAAAATAATTAATTTTCTTCCCAGCAATTTGACACAAATTGAGATAGAAAAAACCCACAGCAATATCAATGCTTGAATTAGTTTCCTCTGCAGTCCATTGGGTTTGTATATTTTGATTGAAAACAAAATTCCAGCATTCAAAATTCAATGCACACATTCACCTTCCTAAAATACGGTTCCAAAATATTCAGTTGTTAAAATACCATATTCATTATTTGTCAGGTAATATTTCAACACATTATTTTTCAACCTCACAAAAACAGGTCTTAAAATTCAAGTCTTCACACCCAGGTCTCACAGGAAGAGCAATGGATTGCTGAAACTATTGTAACATGTTACTCGGGGGCGGCCCCTAGTGGTGGGATTGTGCAGACAAGCCACAAGAGAAGATGAACCTAGCGGACTGGCATAAAGTTGGCTTGATGTTGGACGCTCGATATTCACAGACATGCGCAAATGAAGGGACCGTCTCTAAAGTTACATATTGGTTTACATGTTTCTAACTTCAATAGCATTTGAAGGGAATGAGTTGGGTCTTAAAAGCAACTGTAAAAAGTGTTCATCTAGGTGTCAGCTATAACGCACACCTTTTAGATTTTTGATATTTAATTAAATAAACTTAAATCATATCTAAACTTTGTCATGTTTTTTTTATATACCATATGGACATACCATAGATTAAAGCTCAAAAGTATTTGAAGAAAATGTCTTGGTCACAAAACCAACTGGAAAGTGTTCCTGTAGGCATCAGGGATTATGCACACCTTATACATTTTTCATAAAAAGGCGTGCGCTATAGAGGACACCTATATAGACACTGTACAGTTGGATTCTTTTACACTTTTTAAAATGTTGTACTTTCATATGTTTATAATTAAGAAATATTTGTAACATCCTGAGTTTTAAACATCCAACTTGTAGAGATGTCCAGATTTTGGAACCTTGGTATCATACTGATTTGATCATTTAACAGAACATTCTCCGCCCAAGAGGAAGAAAAAAAACCCAAAACAAAACACAAAGACAGTAGAATATTACCTTTTATTTCAAGTGACTCAAAGTCAGCTTTGTCTGCACTGTCTGTTTTAGTGTTGGTAAACTATACAAAATGAAGCATACCATCATAACCATGGATAAACCTACATGTGTTATAGACACCCCACCCCTCATCAGGCTCAGACTGGATGGAGGAAGCAGGTATCAGACCGCTGCAGAAGGGGGAAAAAAATGGCTCAAGTAAATTAAATATTCTATTCAGTTGATGGATGCAAAAAAAAAAAAAAAAAAAAAAAAGGGACAGCATTTCTAAAATATATTTTTCCACTGCAGGATGCTACAAACAAAAAAATATTAAATACACACCACCTGGTGGACAAGAGCAGAATCACAAGCAGGATCACAAGCAGGAAATGCAATTACAAAAGCAGTTTTCAGTTTAAATGAACTACAATGTCAAAACTATTTGCCTATAAAGGGGTTAAAAAGTGAGGAGCTATACATATCAAGTTATAGACTGAGGAACTCAAGCAGCACTGACAATCAGGAAGATTGATCAAAAAGTAGTAGGTGATAGAAAGAAAGTGACATTAGCAGAGATTGGTCATGCTGACTTAGTGAGTGTGACTTCGAAGTGAAAATACATCCTCTTGTGTTTTTTCTTTGTTGTTTTGTCTAGACCTGGGGCCTGTATCATGAAGCTGTTTTAGGTGGCTAGCCAGGTAAGTTTCAGTTTAGTTTGTGCCATCCCTGGGTTTTAGGTACCATAAAAGTGGCTCTGCTTTTACCGGTGTTCATCGCCATAGTAACTTACTCTCTATGGCTGACCTGCTCCGGGGGAGGTTATGTTCTGGGTAAGAGGACAAACTCAACTTGGACCAATCAGCTGTGAGTAAAGTGACAACAAATTTAACTCCCCAGCGCAAACCGTAAGAAGAGGACTTGGCAGAGAAACATTTAATTAAAACAGTTTACATTTATATTAAATGAAATGACATGAAAGATTATAAGTTTCCAATCCGTTTCTAATCACTGTGAGCCTATAAAAGTAAACAATCAGCAATGTTCCCGAGCTTCGGCAATCGCAACGTTGTAGCTTTTTACAGTTAGTGTAGGTTTAAATTCCGACGTCACGTTTACGTGCACGCGCTCATGGACTAAACATAGCTTAAGGATCAAAGCCCGAGTTGACCGATGTTGATAACCAGCGTCATGGTACCAATAAAGCCTGATTGGATCGGTTTGGTTTGTCAACTCGAAACTCACCCCGTAACCCAGAGTTTGTTCAACTAGTTTCATGGTACAGGCCGCTGCTGCTCGTTACTTGGACACAAATGTAGAAAGCCTGAAACTGCAGCCTACTTTGTTTAGATAAGATACATACTCCTCCATTAGGCATTTACTATTACACAGATATAAAATCCATGTGTGCCATGATGCGTAATGTAAGAAGAGACATAACTGTCAAATGTTTCCATAGGCACAACAACAAGCTTCCAGACAAACCTAAGCTGGCAAACTCACACACAAGTGCAGCATTTTCCTTAGAGGCGGAACCCAATCCTTTCATTGAAAGAGTTAGACACTAAGGAAAAAGAGGGATGGAGAAAATGTTTAGATGAATAACACAAGGTCTTTACAGGTGGTGGCTGAGAAGGCAGCAAGGATGGAGGCAAAGACGACATCGGGTGACTGAGCAGCATCGATGGCATGGTGAATACCACGTGCACTATAGTACTGCACCAGGGGGGCTGTCTGTTTGTGATAAGCCTCCAGCCTTGAGCGCAGCGTCTTCTCATTATCATCACTACGGCGAGTCAGAGGCTCCCCAGTCACCTAAAGGCACAGAGAGACGTACATTCAGATCAGTACCTGAGTTCAGACCAAGAGGCACAATGCATGATCTCATCTGGGCTAGGGCTCCAAGTCTTACTCAATGCAGAACTAGATTCTATCTGGCTGGGAAATTTCTTTGCATCAGTTTTGTCTCTGGCAGGACAAGCAATAAAAAAAAAATAAAAAAATAAAAAAAAACCTGATGCCACACTAATAAAAAACCTGATGCCACACTAATAATAAATCTGTATCCAAAATTCCCCTTTTCACAATCGTCCTTCAGGTGGAAGCACAAAACATTTTTTACTACAGTTTGATAGCAGCACGGGACAATGAGATGGCGCGGTGGGACAGGAAAGCAGGACGACTTATGTAAGGATTAGAACACAACAGGACATGCTATTATAGGAAAATACTAAACAGGCTGTTTTGAAGCATCTTGGCATCCCTACGTGTTTTATTCCTCTTATGCCACAGAAATTTACCAATGAATATGATTTTTATTGATTAAAAACACCACTTTATCATTTTAATCCATTTATTATAATTATTCCTGTTCCACATAAATGATAGCAGCTATAATCAGTTTCCTCACCAGCCTTCTTTCTTACCGAATGTACTGCCAGTTACAAACCTGACAATCCAAGACTCCTTACAGGAGTGTTAAGTAAATGTATTTTCAGAGAAAGCTTAACCATTTCATCAATTATTCTTAAATAACTTCTATTTGTTTTTAGACTTATTTGGAGCTGTCATACACCTTTTTAACTTCTCAACATAGTATGAGAATGTATTAGTACAAGCACCTTAACAACTCAAGCTGTTACAGAAAATGATCTTCTGTCCAATCAGAGCCGAGAATTTAACTGAGCGGTGGAATAAATCTATTTATTCACCATGGCCTTATTGTTTTAGTTGTGATGTTAGCTCTGTAGCTAGTAGAACAGCTAGCTGCCTTTCCATAGACATCTGACAAGTCTGAGCTTTAACATTACTGTAAAGCATTCTAGGTTTAAAAGCCTTTCCAGCATTAGTGACACAGGACACCTTGAAGGTACAGGACTCATAGGGAATATGTATAGCCAGGAAAAGAAGTGCACCTGTTGCATTCCTCATCCTAAATTGGTAGTGTAGTACAAGAGGACACTTTGAATAGCAGTTTAATACGGTCACGACAAAGTCCTTCGTTTTTATGACGTTAACTAGTACAACTGTGTCACTGAATGAGGACGGGGACAGCGAATTTGGGCCAGCTGTAATGACAACACAGCTCAATAAATACTGACATGGACAAACATTGCATGTGCCTTTTTCAGGTGATCATTTCAGCATAAACCCCCTGCTGTGTAACTACAAGCCGCACAATCCTGACTTCTTCTTAGATGATTAATATTTTAAAGTGTGAGATTTAAACATCTCTATGGAGTTGAAGCTTCACTAACCCACGCGAGGAGAAAAAAAAAAAAAAAAAAAAAACAGCAGCAGAAGAAAAAGTGTGAAGTGGCCTTTAGCCACTCATTTGAACAATTCTGTTTGGTTTGTATGAAACTGTTCAGTATAATAAATAAATAAATAAATAAATAAATAAATAAATAAAGCATGCATAGATTAAAAAAAAAAACCCAAAGAAAGAGAGAAAGGAAAACTGGCTACACGAATACAGCGTAGTTGTCCTTATGAGCTGGCACTGGCTAGCAGAACAGCAATTACACAATACCCGACACTTTCTACATTCTGGAGCTGAGGCTGACAATGGCTAAGCCTGGAACAAAAATAATAATGTAATGACCATCATTCCCATTGCATTTAATGTTTCGTTATGTTATTATATTCAGATACATTATGCAAACTAAGCTGTAACCTGTGGTTCTACACTATTTAAACTTACATCATCCTTCATAGGCTCCTTAGGCGGATTAAACTCCTCATGGTACGAGCGGCCACTGGACTGATGAATAAGTCTGAAAATGCAACAAACCAGAGGGAAGAAATACAAATCAAGCATTCTTTAAGAAATGCTGCCAAATCCACCTCATGAGGGGAACACTACTGCACAGGATAGTAACTGCCCCAACATGTCTAAATCAACTCAGGGGAATTTACAAGGAGTTGAATAGAGTTATTTGAGACATAAGCGTTCGTATCAGACTGAAATGGGGATTCATGTGTAATCTTGTGCTCCCATGTTCTGATGCAGGAGCTATAAACTGATTACAGAACAGAAAAATCAGGCTTGAATAAATGCACTAATCTGTATGTTCCTCAGTTTACTTTTATAAACACAAAAGAAATCAAATAAACAAATAAATAAAAGCCCTAAGTACAAGCTCACCAGTGATTTTACATTTCCAGCCAGATGGACTGAGGAGTTGTGTAATAGATGTAATAGATATTACAGACGCATTAATTCTTAACACATTTGGTTGGATTTCAAAACAGTAAGACGCGGTAGATCAAAGTTGAAGGAAATTTCAAGTAGTAACACGTACAATATTTTTTTATTTGAACATGCACCGGGCAGATTTCTATTCTGAATCTCACTCAGTGCGGATCTGATCCATTTCAAATCCACCTGTAGATTAGGACTGATTTATATATTAGAGCAAACTGTGTTTATTTAGACAGAACTGCAGAAGCACATTACAAACCTTTACTTTAATGCACATTTCCCCCTCCTCTTACCTGCCACAGATCCTGCGAACAAGGAGAGAGTCATCTACAGAGAACTCGATAACTGAGTCCAGATTCTCAGTGCGTTTCTCAAGCAGGTCATCCAACTACAGGAGAGAACAGGAACATTTCATATAACAACAATGAGTGAGTTATTAGTGTTTGATTTATTGCTCAGTGTTCTAACACCACTCATTAAGTTTACCATTTCTGCTTGTTTGACTGTGCGAGGAAAACCATCCAACAGAAACCCTTTTTTGCAGGGAGGAGTGTCCAGGTTCTTCTCGATGAGCTCGACGACCATCTCATCACTCACCTAACGACAGAAGACAGACAGTGACTCTCAAAACAATCACAACAAAATGCTATTTTTAAAAATGTTAAAGAAAATAGTTAGAGCTTCTGGAAAAAGGTTAAATCACCAGAGCCAAGGTGGACATTTGTCCCCATTACCAGTTTGCCAGCATCCATTGTGTCTTTTAATCTTTTGCCTAGTTCAGTGCCGGAGGCCACCATCGCTCTAAGCATGTCCCCAGTGGCCAGATGACACACACAGAACTTCTCTGCCAGCTTGGGGGCCTGTAAAAGCCAAAAGACAAAGCATTAAACCAGATCTCTCGTCCAGTTAAAAAGGTCACATTGACATTCAGGATATTAACTTTCTATTTCCCTTTATTCAGTAGTTTTTTTTAGTGCTCACAAATTCAGATTCAGTAACTCTGTTTTCAGATGTTCTGTCTTAGCAGCTCCAGGCTCCCCGGTTCGATCGCGAGTTCAAGCTACAGTCTGTGTGGGTTCCCTCTGGATTAACCCTCCCTTTCAGGGCAAATTCAGAGTACGACCAGAGACATATCTCCATGCAGTTCTCACCTGGTTTCCCACTGAAGCTAAGTAGGGTTGTGCCTGGCCAGTACATGGATGGGAGACCACCAGCAGAATACCAGGGCCACACTAAAAGTGGTATTAGTGAGGCAGTAGTCACCATGTGGTCAGTATAGTGATGTTAATGAGGGGTAGGGGTATCACCCCATGTGTTCAAGCTGCCACTGTTGGGCCATGAAGCAAGTGCTCCAGGCTTCCTAACAAGCAGGATATGGGAAAATTCACTGTGCTGTATGGGATTAGATTTGTACCAAAATTATTAGGGATTAGATTTGACTAACTTCAAGAAACTAAGAAATATACAGTGAGAAAGCACACACAAAAAACTGAAACAGTGGTTCTTGTATTTTTTTCAGTGGAAATAATTTAAAATGGTCTTTCAATAAACAGCACTGAACATAACTTTTTAACGAAAAGAACAAAACTACACACCGAGAGAAAGAGAAGAAGGAAAGAAAAACACACTCCGTGTATATTTTTGTTCATTTCTTGAAGTTACATTCAATACTTTTGGGACAAATCTAATCCCATACCTGACCAGGATAAAGCAGGTACTGAAGATAGATCTTCGGTCACCAGATAGATCATGGTGGTTTTCCTCTAAGTCCAAGGTACAACACTGCTCTCTGGCGCTTCATCGTCTACAAAATGCTCCAATCAACCGAGTCACTTTATTCCACGAGGAATTTCAATAACGCCATAGAGTCAGAAGTCACTAAGGCCCAGTGCAATGGAGCAATCTCTCTAACGATTCAGGAAAGAAACACGGTACTGGATCCCAACCCGGAAGCTCCATGTAACTCTAACGTGTAGACAGCGATAGCACCAGAAGACCGGATCCTGAACCGACACTGTATCCTGTGAGTCATGCAGTCCATTCAAGCACATGTTAGCTTAGCTAAGTTAGCGGACAAGCATAAGGAATCTGACCTGAGTCCCTTTCCCCGCGCCGGGCGGCCCCAGCAGGACGGCCCGAATCCCTTTACGGACACCAGAGACAACATCGTCTGCCTGCGAGCTGGGCGCCATGGTCAACTTTTCACACCACGCTATAAGACCTCCGAGCCGCCACCACAGTTCCTCAACCTGCGGAAGGAAGCGCTAAGACCTCCCTCCTGTCTCTATGGGTAATTCCCGCCCCTTAGAATGTAACAACGCGCCCTCTGATTGGCTGTAGAGACGTCTTTCAAAATGGCTCGCGCTCATTCGAAGTTACTCATAAATATTTTTTTTGTGAAGTTCAGTAACTGAATTTATTAGTTTATGTTTTCTTTACATGCAACAGATACACAGAGGAAAGAGGAAATAGAGCAATGTAGAAAATATTAAAGAAAATATCTATCTATCTATCTACCCATCCATCCACCCATCTATCTATCTATCTATCTATCTATCTATCTATCTATCTATCTATCTATCTATCTATCTATCTATCTATCTATCTATCTATCTATCTATCTATCTATCTATCTATCTATCTATCTATCTATCTATCTATCTATCTATCTATCTATCTATCTATCTATCTATCTATCTATCTAATGTTTTATCTAATGTTCTATCTATCTATCTATCTATCTATCTATCTATCTATCTATCTATCTATCTATCTATCTATCTATCTATCTATCTATCTATCTATCTATCTATCTATCTATCTATCTATCTATCTATCTATCTATCTATCTATCTATCTATCTATCTATCTATCTATCTATCTAACTAACTAACTAACTAAAAGAGAATTTTACATACGTTTGAGGTGGAGGTAAAACATCACCCATTAATCCATACTGTTTCATCCTGGTCAGGGTTACTATAGTTGAAATTAATAATTTGTTTATATTTTGGGAAACAGAACTAAGTTAACTAAAAAATAACTTTTTTAAAATGGTCTCACACACACCTTTATTTATCCAACACCTATCACCAATATGTAAAACTAATTGCCCCTTTAAACTTAACATCTGGTTGTTCCACCTTTATACTCAGTGGTATTAAGATGTTGGACGTCTGAGAGCAATGTCATGAGTTTAAATCCCAGCACTGCCAAGCTACCAGTGCTGGGCCCACGAGCAAGGACCTTAAACCTCAACTGTTCAGTTGTATAAATGAAAATGATAAGTCGCTCTGGATAAATGTAAATATCTACCAACTGTCCTAAATGTAAAGGTACATGTGAAAGCTCCATTATGTTAGCACCAATAGGACAGGAAGTACACGCAAATTTCAGGGAAATGCAAATTTAGGAGATAACGAATTTAGTTGGAATGCACAAAAAATAAACAAAGGTTACCATAATGACATCCAACCCTTATGTTTGGTTCACTACACTCTTAACTTCCTAAGAATTTGGAAAGGACCTGATATGACTTTTATTAAAGAGTGTACTAACTCTAACACAAGCCACTATAGCTCTCCTTCTTAAGGAGGGTAAAGATCCAACCTCCTGTGGTTCTTATAGACCGCTTAATGCAGATGTAAAAGTGTTGGCAAAAGTAATGGCATCTCGTTTAGATAACGTACTCCCTTATATTATATCTGAAGAGCAAAACGGTTTTTATAAAGGGACGTCAGTTGTTTTTCAATACCCGTAATATAATTTATTCAAAGCGTTTGGCTGTTTGGCTGAGCTTCCTGAGATTGTAATTTCTTTAGATGCTGAAAAAGCATTTGACAGGGTTGAGTGGGAGCATTTGTTTGCAGTTTTGAGGAAGTTCTGATACAGGGGATAAGTTTATTTCTTGGATTCGCCTTCTTTACTCATCCCCTAAAGCCAGGGTTCAGAGAAACAATGTTTATTCTGCTTATTTTGCTCTCGGACGTGGGTGTCGCCAAGGCTGTCCTTTATGCTGTTGTCTATCATATTAAGATTCTTCCACTTGTTCAGAGGAATAGTCCAATACGGTCATCTAATCTCATCTTCCACCGCTTATTCCTTCCTTTAGGAAGGCGGGGAACCTGGAGCTTATCCCAGGACTCACAGGGTACACCCTGGACAGGATGCCATCGCAGGGCACATACACACCCATTCATACACTACGGACAATTTAGCCATGCCAATCAGCCTACCATGTCTTTGGACTGGGGGAGGAAACCGGAGTACCCGGAGGAAACCCCCGCAGCACGGGGAGAACATGCAAACTCTGCACAAACGGCCCTGGTGGGACTCGAACCCCGGACCCTGGAGGTGTGAGGCTAACCGCTAAGCCACCGTCCGCCCTGTCCGATACGGTGTCAAATACAAATTGTCGCTATATGCTAATGATTTGTTATTGTATGTAACCGATCCTATTGCCTCTATCTTGGGTGCCTGCTGTCTAGGGTGTTCTGGGACCATTCAGTTTTGTCTCGGGTTATAAATTATATTTGGCAACTGTTTTTCCATCAATACTGCAGCATTTTCTCTCCAATAGTCAGATCTACCTTTTCGATCTACCTAGGTATCAACGTGACACGTTCTTTATCTAATCTTGTATCAGCTAATTTCACTCCCTTTATCTCAAAGGTTAAAGCCAACATTGAAAGGTTGGGTAAACTCCCCCTTTCTCTAATTGGCAGGATCAGTGTTGTCAAAATGAATATATTAATGAAGTTTCTTTTCTTGGTCTATTTACATTTACATTTATTCACTTAGCAGGTGCTTTTATCCAAAGCGTCTTACAAATGAGAAAAATACAAGCAAAGCGATATATCAAGCAGGGAACAATACAAGTAGTGCTACTATACAAGATCCATTAATTGAGTTCCAGAGGAAGCAAAGTGCAAAGAGTAGAGTAGCAAATTTTTTTAATTTGAATTTTTATGAGTTGGTTAGGTGTTCACGGAAGAGGTGGGTCTTTGTCTGTTTTTTGAAGATGGTGAGAGATTCTGCGGTCCAGATTGAGATTGGAAGTGCATTCCACCACTGAGGAACAGTTAGCGTGAAGGTTCTGGAAAGGGACCCTGTGCCACGCTGAGTGGGAACTACTAAACGTGTTCCAGCAAGTTCCTCTTTTTCTGCCAAAATCATTCTTCGATTCATTGGATAAAATAATTTGTTCTTTCATTTGGGGTGGGAAGCCACCAAGGGTTCGTAAAACTTTATTGCAGAGATGTAGACTTAGTGGAGGACTTGCATTACCCAATTTTCAATTCTATTACTGGGCTACGCACATCCATAAAATATGCTACTGGGTTAAATCTCCTGGATCTTGGTGTAAATCATCTTGTAGGGAAGCCTCTTTACCTGCTTTACTTTATTCCTCTCTACCCACAAAACTCTCTTTATATACTGATCATCAAGTTGTTGTTAACACACTTAAGATTTGGTATCAATTCAGACAGCGCTATAAGTTTATAGGTGCATCCTCTTTGGGTCCTTTAAGCAACAACCACTTATTCCCTCCATCGTGTTTGGACTCTAAAATTTCAGTGTGGTATGACAAGGGCATTAAACAAGTTAAAAATCTGTATGCCGATAGTGTCTTTGATAGCTCTGCCAATCTGTCATCTACTTATGACCTCCCTGTGATGCATCTCTTTCGTTATTTTCACATTCTAAATTTCTTTTCTAGATGTTTTACTAATTTCCCCTCTGCGCCTCCTGAACAGGCTTGGGAAAGCTTGTTTTCAAATAATCTACATCAGAGAAGAATGATTACTAAGATATATGATTTTACTCTGGCGTTAGGTAGTGGGGTGAGTACCAAAATTAATAATGCATGGGAATTGGAGTTAGGAGTACAGATAACTGAAGAGTGTTGGGAACGTGCTATACGGAGGATACAGACTACCACTTCTTGTGCTCGTCTTGGACTTATCCAGTTCAAAGTTTTACACAGGGTCCATTTGTCCAAGCCGAGACTTTCTGTAAAATATCCAGAAGTAGAGACAAGTGTGATAAATGCCATGGCTCTACCCATCATCTTGGCCATGTTTTTCTTTTGCCCTGATCTCTATGGTTTTTGGACTGGTTTCTTTACTATCATGTCCACTATTCTTAGAGTAGATTTACGACCTTGGCCACTGATTGTTATATTTGGGATTCCTGATGCCTCAATTCCATTGAGCTCGGTACAAGAAGATACGATCGCTTTCACATCCCTAACATTAAGATGTTCCCTACTGTTGCACTGGAAGTCTGCTAAATATCCATCTCCCAGTGGCTAAAGAACATGATTTTTTTTTAACATGAGAAAATAAAGTATACGATGAGGGGTTGTACTGACTAGTTTTTATATATATATATATATATATATATATATATATATATATGAGAAATGGCAACCCTTTAATATTTTATGGAGTTACAGATACTTCCCATTTGAACCGTTGTTGGGTTTTACAACACATCTCAGTATACACACACACACATTTATTTAAAAAAAAAAAAAAAAGGAATAGATATTGGTTAGCCATGATGAGCTGGGGTGGGGCATGTTTTTGTTTGTATTTTTAATTTTGTTTTCCTTTTCTACACTCTGTGTATATGTAAGTATAAAAATAAAAAGGATAATGGTATTGTTGCTATGTGACAGGAGGTTTGTTTTTCTTCTCAATTAAAATATTTGGGGGAAAAAAAGTAAGTTTACTTAGTTATTGTCCCATGTTTCACCATTATACACGATATAAACAACACAGACACATGATTGATGGCACAGTACACTGCATGATTAGAGATTCTTGGTGGCTTCTTTTCTTCTCTCTCTCTCTCTCCTCCCTTCCTCCCTCCATATTTGCCACTTAGTCTGCTCATTTTCCCTTTATTTGACCTTGTTATCCTCAGGGAAAAATCATATAAAATAAGTCAAGCACAAAGTTTCATAATAGAAAGGTCATTTAGTCATCTAATATTGATATTCTAAGGTTGATGAGCAAAGTTGGGTTTCCATATTGCTTTGTACCAAGGCCAGAAAGGTCAGTTTTGAAGAAGCTTTTCCAGGTGTTTGCAGTCTACAACATGCTCTTTTGGCAAATGTCCAATGGGATTTCCTATGGCTTGCCACTCTTTCATAAAGCTCAGTTTTATAGAGGTTATAGCTGGTTACCTGTTGCTTGCTAGTATAAACACAGAGTTACAGCTAAAGTGATCAGCAAGGTACTGAGTGACATGCTCATATTTTCATCACTAATCATTTTAGGTTACATTCTCAATGTATAATTAAAGTGATACCCATACACAATTTTGGTTAAAGCTGCTGGCTTTTATTGGAAGGTCAGCACTGCATATATCTTGACACTACATTTGGAGTGTTTAAAACAGGGTGGGAAACCAAGAAGCATACTCAAGTGCCTTAATCAAACTTGTCCACTAATCACTGCAAACCACAAGGCATTTATTAAGGCATTTAAGCAGGAATCTGTGTGCATTTAAGTCAAAATAATATAATAAAATGCTAGTATAAAGTGTAAAAAAAAAAAAACAAAAAAAAGGCATTGTCTGCTTTGTGTCAATAACAACTATACTTGTCTAAATACCTCACATACACTCAAAATGAAACTGTGATATAGATATTTTATTTTAGAACAGTTAAAGCAGCTACTGACATCAAGTGTGCACTTTAGTAGTAGTTTCAACAGCTCAGAATACAATCTTGTATTCAATTCAACTATTCATACACGATATGTTTATAAAGTACTTTTACATTGTCCAACCCACAGAGAATATATAAAACTAGAATAAAAATTTCCCTGAATAAAAGCAAACCAAGCAACCCTCATTATTTCAAAAGGACATGCTCTCAATACTAAAGGTACAGTCACACCATAAAACTAAAATACATTTAAGATTTAAGCAGGAAGCTTGAAAATGTATTAATAAAATCCAAGGAGCTGTAGTTCTCAACATACTGTGTTCAGCGAACATTCGGGTATTAATATTAAATAAACATTGTCCCGTGTATTATGATTATATAGAGGACCACTGGAAAAAATATATTTAATACGCTTTAGTGTGGCCTAAGCTTCTGTGTACACATTAATCCACTATAACTGAAGCGGTTACTAATTCAATATTTTTATTACAGCACTTATATTGGCAGTTATGCAAACTCTGGTTTAAATATAAAGACTGAAGCAGAAACTTTACATATCTGAATGCAAACCACCTGCATTTTATTAAGGAAATTGTTCAATGTATACTGTATATAGTCTAGAGCTTTAAAATACAATAACTCGGTCAATCAAACTAAATCTTGCTTCCTATACTTAAGTGAAAACCTACAGTGTGACGCTATGGAAGAACTTAATGCTTTGCTTGGGGAACATGCAAATTAAGTGCATACAAAGAACCCTCGTGTCCTGAATAAGCCCATTAAAAAAAATAAAAAAATAAACTTTTTAAAAGTTTCTCTCCTCATGCCAAAACCATGAACATGACTTTCTTTTTGATGTTGTAAACGGTCATTTGTGATTTATAATTCAATACACTGTTCAGGTTTATGATGTTAAGCTGTACAGTCACCATTTAGTTGTTCTAAACTTCAGAATGTGCCATTTACAAACAATGTGAGTATTATCTCTTCTATGAAATGTTTAAATGTTGAGCATTGCTTTATCGAATTTTAATTTCCTCATGTCTGTGACTTCAGTCAAACATACAATTCCTTAACTTTATATTCCACTGTAAACATTTTGTAACTTTGATATTGTATTGCACTTCTCAGCAAACAGTTTGATATTTCATGTAGAATTAGGACCTGTGAGCTTCGTCTCGGTCAGGGTCACACTGGCCTGTAACATGAATCCGGCTGCCACATGCGCAGGTCCACTAGGATTTGATTGAGTTTCCGCATCCACAGATTTCTCTCTTCTTTAGTGTCGGCACTAAGCCAGTTCCTGTGTGTTAAAAGATGAAGGCGCAAGTTACTGGTGCGTTCCACAACTGAGATTTCTTGACGAACACATACTAGACCTTGCACAATATTTTCAAGCATTCTTTGCTTATCTTTTCACATTTTAGTGATGGTTGGAATATTACTAACTATTCAGGAGTTATAGATCCCAGATTGTACTGAGCATGTTCTGAGCAGAGTCTTACGTTGTGACACACATGGTGTTCTTGCACTGGCTGACCAGAGTTTCTTTGTCATCGTCCCTTTGTGGTCTCACTGTAATCAGTTCAAAGGTGTTGGGCCGGGCACAGAACTCGCGGTTTGCAGGCTCCACTTTACGACTTGTACAGCTTGCCAAGTTGATACGACCAATAGGATTCTGCACACAACAGCTCACACATTCAATAATTTATCTTTCTTTCTAATTTGTTAAACATCTATCACTTTTATTTTGTCTACCTTGCGTTTTTCATCGTCAGGATAAGTCCAATAGGAGATGCAGTACCCCGAGAGGACACACCACCTCCTATGCCAGGCACCAAAACCACTGACATCTTCAAACATGGTCTATAAATTGTGATAGATGTGTCAGTGCAAATGCTATTTACATACACCATATCAAAGCAATAATACGCATAATAAAGAATTGCTATTTTGTGATCCATATGCAAGAGATATAGAACACTGACCAAAAAGCCTCTTTCCTGCACATGCGAGTCGACCTCACACTGCATCTTGAGGTGAATATGGCCTTCCAAAGGACAGAGAAAAGGGACCTAGATGTTGAGAAAAACACAAGCTCAGATAATTCGCTTAACAGTTTCTCAGTTGAACATGTAGCATTAAAAAAAAAAGAAAAAAGAAAAGAAAAAAAAAAGGAAAAATAAAAAAAGAAAGCACATGCAATATGTGTGAAAAAGAAACAACAGTCTGCACCAAACACCCACTAAGAGGGTAAAGAAGTGAGAACACACAAGCAACTTGGGTTAGTAACACACTGAAGGAGTTGCAAAGCAAAATATGATTAAGATAAAGCAGCCATCCCGTGTTACTGAACATGGAACGAATATAAAAACCTTATTCTGAAACATGTCACTGAGAAGCCTGCTCTCACACCCTGTATATTTGATCTATAAAGAGAGAAATGAGTGCGCATAAATAAGCTGACCTCTACAAATAGCACTACATCATGTTAGTATTAGGAAGAACTTAATGCTTTGCTTGGGGAACATGCAAATGAAGTGCATACAAAGAACACTCGTGTCCTGAATAAGCCCATTAAAAAAAATAAAAAAATAAACTTTTTAAAAGTTTCTCTCCTCATGCCAAAACCATGAACATGACTTTCTTTTTGATGTTGTAAACGGTCATTTGTGATTTATAATTCAATACACTGTTCAGGTTTATGATGTTAAGCTGTACAGTCACCATTTAGTTGTTCTAAACTTCAGAATGTGCCATTTACAAACAATGTGAGTATTATCTCTTCTATGAAATGTTTAAATGTTGAGCATTGCTTTATCGAATTTTAATTTCCTCATGTCTGTGACTTCAGTCAAACATACAATTCCTTAACTTTATATTCCACTGTAAACATTTTGTAACTTTGATATTGTATTGCACTTCTCAGCAAACAGTTTGATATTTCATGTAGAAATTAAGTGCATACAAAGAACTCTCGTGTCCTGAACAAGCCCATGGGAAAATAAAATTTTTTATTTTATTATAATATCATCTTTTAAGTTTTTCATCATGCCAAAACCATTTTTTAATTTTGACTGCACAGACCATACAAAAGCACACCATAAAGTTTACCTTTTCCAGAGGAAATTTGTTTTTTCCAATAGAAGCCAAGGTTAACTTGTGCGATCCAACAAGAGCAAAGTTACTGGAGCGCACTGCATTCGGACCCCCAGGGCTTGCCACTACTACAAACACAAACAGTGTTATCCAGCTACACATACAACAGAAATAAATGAAAATTAAGCTTTGCTTTTATTGAATACTCACCAGGTGTTTGGAGATTGCTTTTCTGTTATAGAAGAGCGGGGAGAAAAAAAAAAAGTTGATCATAAAGGTCACAGAAATAAGTATCTGTAAGCAACAGACTGCTGTAAATATGAATTTAACATGGTGAATATTCAGATTTAGATTTTTTAAAATGTATTTTTACATGTGCCATCAACTAAAAAAAACAAAACAAAAAAAACCCTTACACTGTAGTCAGGTTTGTCTAATATATTTAATAACATTAAGCTTTAAAATGACAGTCTGCTACTACATCAGCCAATCACTTTCGCTTTTCATTCATGAAACAGTCGTACAAACATGATCAACCCTTTCCATGTAGCTGCAGAACTCCTTAGAATTCCTCTCAGCACATTTGTGAATACATTTTAAGGAGAAACTCTTAGTTAGAAACTTTCAGTGCCTCTTAGGAGCACTCTCTGCTCCTTACTTAAGATAAGATTCTTTGTGAATACGGCCACAGAACATTGTGCATTTTGTGACCCTTCATAAGCAATTAAGAGACTACCAGAGTTTACTTACACTGATAGCAAGGAATCTCTTGGGAGTGATTGCCTAACGGGAGAAGACAAAATCTTTGTTGAAACAAACACAAAAGTACCTAAAACAGTGCACAATTTTTAAATTAATTTACTTTATATATACATATATATCTCCTCTGCTCATGAAGTTTAATTAAAATCAGATTAAAACATTAAATTCTCACATTTGTCGCACAGAAAAATGGCTAGTAGATTCTCAAAACCCAATAATTTTCATTTGCACAAAGTAGTAAAAAAAAATAATAAATAAATAAAATAAAAAACACCCTAAAAACAAAAACACAACAGAAGGAAAGCCTTGTACCTTGGACTTAGCAGTCTTCTTTCTTTTATCAACGAAAAGCTCACGTTTCAGAACCTGAGAAAACAGAATATCTAGCACTGAAAAAATATCTAACTTATGCATGTTTAAAAACAGAGGAAGAAAAATGTACTTACAAGATAGTAGACCTCAATATCAATCTCAAAGTCACTGGACACGTCAGGCCTGAAATTTGAAAAAGGAAAAATGAATGTAATTAAAGGTGGCAGTAATATCCACACTGGTGACAGAGCAATTTAGACTCACAGAGTGAACTTGGTGGAAAAGGTCAAGGCATCCCCACTGAGTGCATTGTTGGTGCTGGCCAGAGGAGTAGCAACTGTGTTTTCAGCTCCAGCACGGATCATCACAAAGAAGTAATGGCTTCCAGACTCTTAAAAGGAAATACATAAATAAATCGCCAACGTAACCACTGAACAGTGATAAATGACATTTAATTAACCAGTTTTGAAACTGAAAACTTTGAAATCACCAAATGCAAACTGCATATTTTGATTGGGGTGCAATATATCTTCTCATAATAATTAAAAAAAAAAAAATTTCACTGTCCTAATTAGCTAATCAGAGTCAGTGCTTCCAAAAAAAACCCCCAAAAGGAAGTACTTACTATACCTGCAATATGCTACATGTTGGCATTGATTATTACAATATCAGTGCTGTAATCTACACATCATCAATACTTAATTCTGATATCTAATCGTCTGCCATAGACACTTTACAGAAAACTTAAAAACAAATTAAATAACAGTGGCTGTACCAGGCCTATTAGCGGTAGAACAGACAAAGTCGGCCTTAAGAGGCAATCGAAGCTCCTGCAGTGAGATGGAGCCCTTGGAGGCAGGCACGGCCATGTCATCCTGTGCTTTGGAAGAGCTTTTCTTCTGAACTGCTGGTCCCTCTGCCTTCAGTCGATCCAGCTCAGCTTTCAGAGCCACCCTCTTCTCAGCTGGAGAAAGAAGAGGCCATTAATACTAGTACAAAAAGGCAGTGGCCTAGATACCTTCCCATCACTGGTTACTCACTGGCGATAAGCAGGAGCCGCTCAGCTTCGGCTTCCACCTGAGAGCCCTTTCCGTGCTCCTCGTCTGTGCAGCAGTTCAATGCCTGACTGGCTTGATGGATCACTGTCTGCTGCATGTTCATCTCATTGGTCAAAGCCTGAAAGCACAAATGAGACCTTTCTCCTTGAAACTAACCAACCACACAAGTACATACATTTTTCCAAATAAAATCACTGTTTATTTGAATCACCTGCATCTTTTGTTTAATGCTAATGTGACTAGTATTCTGGGGCTCTTCCATTCTTTGCGACATATCTTCCTTCCTCACAATCACCTGTTTCACCTGAGGTCTCTCAGTCTCCTTCACTCTTGTTGATCTGTATGCATCAATGCTGAAATAAAAGCGCTACCCGTTAAACACCTATGATGAAGTTTGATTAATTATACTTAGCTTTACAGTTAATCGTAGCAGTGTAGGATTACCTGTAGGGAAGTTTGAGCTCTTCTTCTAGAGCTTCAATGCTGTCAGAAGAGCCAGCACGAAGCATTCGTGTCCTTTGGAACTTCGTGGGCCT